>CM040126.1:77755343-78120349 GCA_022559845.1 Amorphophallus konjac
TTGCATTCTTCATACATCCCATCCCTTTTGCATAGGGGTTTAAGGGCAATCCCCTTAAGGTGTGTTCTTTTACATGCTTTCATGCTCATATATTTTTATTGAATTTGATGCTACACCACCTTGTTTCTAATTCAATTCTTTTGGTGGTATTTGTTTGTTTTGCAAGGGTAATAAAAGCAAGAACTCTCTTCATCGGCCGGCCGATTTGAAGAGAAAGGAAGCACTCACCCCGCACTCCAAGGTATTTTTCGCGATCTCTCCCATGCTTTCATTGTTATATTTTTGAGGCCTCGCGTCTCTGGCGATCACATCCCCTTGTGCACCTCGTGCATATATTTTCCTCCATATTGATGCTTATTGCATGTCTTTTCTTTGATATTTTTCTTAAGTGGATTTTCTAAATTAGAGATCTACAAATTGGCGATCACGGTGGGACTCTTTGTGTTCTTCTTTCATTACCCTTTCCCCTTAGGCACCCGCGCGTGCCGTCTCCCCTATTGCACCCTCGGTGCGTCTCCTTTTGTGCCCCTCGGGCACCCTCCACTTGCATTGCACTCTCCCACTTGTGATTTGTTAGTTTGATAGGTTTTGTTTAGAAATTCCATTTTTTTTAAAAAAAATTGATGAGCATGCTTATTCTATTGATTGCCATGATTGTGTGATTGGGTGTTGATACTGGCCGCGCAGTTTTTCTGGAGAAAGTGAATTCACGCCTCTGGAAGAGGCGTTTTTCTTGATTTAACGCCCTAACCAAGGCGTCTTATTCATATTTCACGCCCTCTGACAGGGCATTTTCCATCATACTTTGGGCTTGTTGCTTCTATTACTGCCTGTGAATTCACGCCTTCCCAGGGGCGTTCTTTGTTGATTAGCGCCCCCCATTCAGGCGTTTATTTTGATTTGACGCCCGCTGGAAAGGGCGTCCTTTTAGTTCTAACGCCTCACTCTAAGGCGTGTCTCACCCTGCCCTGGGCCCCTCGCTTTGATTCACGACAGTCACACCGTCGTGTCCTTTTTAGTAGCGCCCCTTTCAAGGGCGTGTTTTTACTGTGGGTTCCCAGAACCCCCCGCTGTGGTTTTTCATCATGATTCATGCTTATCTTTATTGATTGATCATTTGCTGTGATTAGCTTGATTTTCCCTGGTTGCATTCATATTTGCATTTTGGTTTGGGAGCCCCCTCCTCTTCATTAGGATCCACACACCCTCTTGGAATCGGGACGACCCTCCATTGAGCATTCCGTCTCTTTGGACTGGAAATCCCTTTTCCAAGCCTCCGTAAGCCCCCGCACCCGTGGATTCCCTCACGGACGCCGGGCAGGTTGTACCCTTTGGAGTCCCGAGTTGTTGGCCTATACGCGGTGAGAGAGGGTTCCTAGTTGGCATTGGAGTTCAAACCATATTGAAACTAAGTCCCCCCCCCCTTGTGTGAATCATTCCAAATTTCTAAAATTCATTAATTTACCAAGGTTTAAATAAATAAAAATCAAGGTAACCATTCCAACTTGTGTGTTTCTTTGCAAATTATTTGCACATTATTTTGAATTGCATGATGGCTTACTTTGATAAACAAAACAACATGATTAGTTCAATTCATGAGGATGAGCAACCTAGCACATCTTATAATCCTCAATTTCAACATGTTCAACATAATTCTCACCATTTTTTCAAGGGACCACGTCTTATTCTTATGGTCACGCCCAACCCATGGGCAATGTCCATTCTTATGGCCCCCTTCCTCAAGTTCGAGCCACTACTCCCTTGGGATCTTCTCGTCCCAATGATGAGAAGGTCTCCCAGATCATTCATGCATTAGATCATCTTACCCTCAACAGATCCAAGCCCTTAAGGCTGCCGTTGAGGGTACATCTCATGCATCTCTCCCTCCTTCCAATTCTACACGGGTGGCCCATCACCCACCTCCTTCCAATTCTATTCGGGTGGCCCATCACCCATCTCCCTCCAATTCTACACGGGTGGCCCATCACCCCCCTCCTCCTTCCAATCCTGATCGGGTAGCCCATTACCCATCTCCTCCTGTTCATTCTACTCGGGTGGCCCATCACCCGCCTCCTTCTGTTCCTCCTCCCTCATGGCCCCATGGCCCATTTATTCATTGCAATCCGGCCCATCCGGGTTCTTCTATGGTCGGCCCTTTAATCCACCTCCACGGCCTCTTTATACGGCTCCTCCTTCAATGCCCTGCCAACCTTCTGTTGTTCACAGCCACACCCCTCCAACAATCTCTGCTTGATAAGATTACTTTGATGGAGGAACAATTAAAGAGGGTCACAGCTCCTCCTACTCCGGTCAATCCTCTCCATGCCGCTCTGGATGAGATTACAAAGATGGAGAGAGAATGGAAAGACAGGAGGGATGATTACGGCGTCGGCGGTTCAAGTGAGCAAGAGCCGACACTCGAAGTATCCGAGGCAGTATACGATGATGATGAAGCTCCGCAGGCACCCCCTTCCGAGTTTCCTTAACTTTTCACTTTCCCCATTTCATTCGACGACCCCCTGCTCAGGAGGAAACCACTCCTAATTCAACCCCTGTTTATGAGACCAGTTGGTGTTACGACGATGGGTCGATATTCCAATCGCCCACACCGGCACATTGTGAGTCTCCTCCTATCCCTGACGCTGCTTACATTACACCTCCACCAGTTATACCATCAAACTTCACACCATCAACCTCCCCTGAGTCTTCCATCAAACCTCCGCCCATTAAACCCTTAACCTCCTACCATCGGCCTCCATTGAGCCCACCGTTGAACCTTCCCCAATTAACCTCCCATTACCTCCACCTCGACCTTCCATTATCCCTTTAAAACCCACTTTGCCTATTTCACCATTGAACCCTTTACCCTTACCCATGGCTAATCCTGAGCAGGATCCACCCCTTTTGGCACCCGAGCCCATCCCGACTGCTTCCGAGCAAGGGGAGAAGCTCGACGTGTTTGAACCTCCACCCCCATTCACCCATTTGCCAGCACTTTCCATTATAACTCCACCATCCACGGAGCCTTCCGCCTCCGCCTCACCTCCCTTTGTTACTCGGAAGGGGCGTGCTTCTGCAGCTACTTGCGCCAAGGATAAGCAAGAGCCGGGCAAGAAAACTTTGGCCACGGCCGTGCCATTCGAGATGCAAGAATTCATTTGCCGGATGCCAATCCGGGTTATTGTGCCAATCACGGCCGAAGAAGTCAAGTCGCCGCCATGCCGGGCATTGATGCCGTCTAAGGGCCGGGCAGGGCACCCCTTGTTCTACTTTCGAATTCCAAATTCATTATTCCTTACAAGGGGCGAATGCCCATTTTGCTCAACTTCCATATATACCACATTCAATGGGCAACACGATGCTTCTCGTTCCAACTCCCCAACTCCCTCACATCGTTGATCTTTGCCTTCCAAGGGAGTTGCCACTTATTGAAGCTCCTCTTATGGGGCCAATTGGCTACACACTTTCACTGCCGTGGAGGGGCAGTTATCTTGGCGCTAAGGGGCCATCTCCTATTTGTTCCATCTTCTATTCATCCATTTCCACCACCTTTTATTCATGGGCCATTCCAAGGGTTAAGAGGAGGATCTCACCTTCTCACCCTTCACATTCTTCATCTTCTTCGAATTTCATGCATTTTTCATTCATTCATTCATTCCATTCACTGCATTCATTACATCCATCATTTTGCATACATTTGCACCTCCTGCTTCCCGGGTTTCCAAACCGTATCTTCCCCGCCTTCCGGCACCGCCGGATATTCCGCACTTCCCATCTTATTCATATTCATCTTTTTGTCCACTCCTCTTTGGGCATCTCGCCCTTTCTGATTCTATTCCTCCGGAACCTCCGGACTTTTCCCTCGGGCACGACGCCCCTTTCCACCTTCTCCCTCGATATTTTATCCCTCCGGAACCTCCGGATCTTTCACCCCTCTCTTTATCCATTGGGCATCGCGCCCCTTTCCACCTCATTTCTCCGGAACCTCCGGACCTTCTTGGGCATCGCGTCCCTCCTTCCATCATTCCTCCGGAACCTCCGGATTCTCCGTCTTATTCTCTCTATCATTTTCCAGGGCATCACGCCCCTTTCCATCCCATTCCTCCGGAACCTCCGGACCATCCATCTTTCTTCCGATTCATTTTCTGCTCCTCCAGGACATCACCTCCTTCATTTTCTTCTTCCTTTTCCATCATCTTTTTCCCTATTTCTTCCCAGGGCACTGCGTCCCTTCTTTTGTCATCCCTCCGGAGCCTCCGGATGATTTCTCCTATCATGATTCTCTTCCACTGCCTCCGGACCCTCCGGATCCGCCTCTTTCTATATATCAATTCCTTCTTCCGATTCCTCCTAATTTTGGGTCCGACCCAACTTCTTCCACATCCACTGCTTTGGGCATTTGCCCTTTCTCCCACTCTGCTTTCGAGGCTTTAGTCCTCACTCCTCCTTCTAATTCTCCGCTTCTTTGTAGACTGTTCCTTGTGATCAGGGTCTCTACACCTTAGTGAGGGAGTTCTAGCCCTCGCCTCTCTTTCCTTTTTTTCCTTATTCGTCTGAGTCTGGTCTTGGCACCACTCCTTCTTGTTAAGCCACTTCAAACCCTTCGCTTCCAATCCTTTTATCTGCCTAAGAGGACTATCCCACGATGATCAACCTCGCCTCTCGCGGCAGCTGCTTCAAGAAAGGTTGCAAGGTAAAATATTGGCGTAAGTACGCATTTTTATAATATCATTTCCTCATTACTTCACGCATGATTTTCAAAATAAAGTGCTTCTTAACAAGATTTAAAAAGTGGTGTTTTAAACCTTTATCTTAGGCTTTTGTTTAATGAAATCATTCTCAAAAGAGTCTTTAGACTTGCTTTCGCAGCACTTTGGGTAATAAGAACCCCGCGCTGGGAATTCAACATTCTCTCCCCGCTTGTTAAGAGTACCCCTTAGCTGGGCATTCCACACACTTCACGGCGTCCTTAGTCGGCTCCTTTGGTTAAAACACCGTTGCTACTTGGCCATGCCATGAGTGTATCTGAAAGTCTTCTTCTCTTCTTCACTCGGCCGCATGCAGGGGCAAGAGGTTGACGGATAAGATGACCAACCTTGGTAATCCCAATACGAGAGGAGTCTCAAATAGGGGCAGTCTTGACCCAAAATTAATATGAGTTTTCATATGAGCTTTCATGATATACATCTCGCCAAAAGGGCTATTATGAAAATCAAGTCAAAATTTCGATAAATTCAAAATTGTGAATTATGGCATGTCAAGAGTGGCTAAGTCCCCGCAGGAAAAACCCTGGTCGTATGCATGTCAAGGGTCTAAAAATCAAAGGCACAAAGCCCCGGCGCAACAGACTACCTCTTTGAGGGTTAACACCTTGGAAGGAATTCAAGTCTTGATATCTCTCATCCTGCATAAAGCTTATCTCCAATTATTCTTCTCTTCTCCCTCCAAGACTGAATGTTTCTCGGTTATGGCCTTGGTAGGGGCACCGTTGATCAAAGACGGTCGGTTATAGGGCGCCACCTTGCAATGCACGCCCGGCTTTGGGCAGTTTTAAGCAAAAGGGGAAGGAACAAGGACCCCTAGCCAGTGGTTTAAAACACTCTTTGATGCTGCTTTAGCAATGTCTAACCAAAATCAAACAAAAAAATTGAATATTTCTTGTCCAAAATCCATAAAAATTTGAATACCTTTCTCAAAACTTCATAAAAATTTGAATATTTTCCAAAACCCACAAAAATTTGCATATTGATCAAAACTCATAAAAATTTGAATATCTTTTTCAAAACTCATAAAAATTTGCATATTTCAAAACTCCAAAAATTTTGCATTGTATTTTCTGATGGTGCCTTTTGCAGGAACAACAAACTTTGCAAGGACCAGGAGCACGGGATGAGTCCCCTTTCACTCATTGTTATCAATCCATTGATTCTTCCCGATATTTTTCATGACTTGCCGCTGGGCATTTGATTATCAATTCCTCATATCTCCCTGGGCATTTTGATTGTTACATCTCCGGTTATCATCTTGATTATTCATCTCATTATCATTCAATCAACTCCTGCTAATTTTCCTGATCATTTGCCACTAGGCATTTTCTTGATTTTCAATCATTCAGCTCCAATTTTGATTCGCCAGATTGTCTCCTCATGACAACATAACAAATAATGATGCTTTGCAATGCCTTGCTATTCATGTTATCCATGCTTTGCCCTACTATGTGTTATTCATGGCTATTGATGCTTTGCTTTGATGTTATGCTTGCTATGCTTTAAAGGTCTTATTCATTGCTTATTATGTTTTATATCTTGGCTGATGAATTTTTGAGCGCAGGATAAGAAGCTGTTGGTCCCACCGACTGGGCATCATCATCCCAAGCCCCACGGTGCTGACACCTCATTTCTCAGTTCCCCTATGCTCATTGCTATCACAATCTCCCTGTATGCATTTTACTATATGTTAATACGTTATTAGATTATATCAAGGACCTTGTGGCTTTGGTAAATCTGGGATTTGAGTTCCCCTTCATCAAAAATAATGATGATTCCAGAGGAGTCTTAGTCATACGGATAGGCCGTCGAGCCGTCCAAGACCGGGGACGATGGTTCCCTTTTTGCGAGTTGGTGCGCGGATAAACATGCTTCGGCTTAGTATCAGCTCGCGAAATTGGTTTCTTGACTCAGTCTTGGCAGTTTAACAATATTATCCTTGATTATTCTATATTTTTATTTGATTTATTTTTCCATTTAAACCCAGCATGCATTCATGTAGGACTTTGAATCAACTGTTGAAAAATCATTCTGATGAGCTGTTTGGGAGCCAAATTGATCTTGATCTTTGATATGAGATATTCCATGCCGAATTGTGTCTTCAGTTCGTTTTGTCGCTGTTTTGGGTCATTTTCTCGAAAGCTCCTTGTTTGGATTTTTATCATCTTATTTTTATCTCCTTTCCTTTGATCCACCTTGGCTGCAGCACGTCCACTGGCTGGTAACCGCTCCCCAGTGGTGAAACTTGCAGGTTTGTGACCTGAGGTACTTCCACCGCGCTGGAAGTTGATCATTTTATTTTATCTCCTTCGTGCACCGCGTGCACACCTCCCCTTTTATCCAAACATTGTTGATTTCGTTGGATTTCCCGAGATTTGCTTCATCCCGTGCTTTTGATTTCATTCTCATCAAGTGATGTTGATTGCGTGTCTCATCACACCTTGGCATCTACTTTTCAGTTTGCTACGCTCCCTTGCAAAGCAGACGCCAAGGCGGGGCAGCTGTAGACACGCCAAAATTGACGTTATTATGAGTACATCTCATATTACCTTGTAATGCCCCAATTTGACCCTCAAATTAGTTCTATTTGAGTGGTTTTTCTCACTTTTCTTGGGTTTCTTCCTTTTTTCACCCTTTCCTTATTTTTTTCTATTTTCTCCTATTTTTCTGGATTTTTCTAGATTTTTTTTTGGATTTTTCTGGATTTTCTGGGCATTTTTCCCTATTTTTCTGAATTAACGACTTGGCTTGGGGCGTCTTTTAAATAACGACTTGACATGGGGCGTTTCTAAAAAAATTAACGACATATCTTCAGGGCGTCATTTCTATCAAATTCCTATTTTTCTGGATTTTTCTGAGAATTTTTCGGAATTTTTCGAGAATTAACGACTTAGCATAAGGCGTTATTTTGAATAAAAAAATTAAAAAAAATGAATTCACGCCTCAAGTGAGGGCGTGTCTTTCAAATGTAATATTTTATTATTATTTTTCAACCCCTTCCAGAGGTGATTTGGTGGCCTTCCGGATGTCAGAAAAATTCGCAAAAATAGTCGTTGGAATCAGGGCGACGAGATGCACCTCCACCTAAAAAATGAGAAAATAATATAGAGAAATAAAAAATGGCCCTATTTTGAATATTTTGATCTAACGTCCTTTGCTAGGGCGTGTTTTAATTAACGCCTTTGAACCAGACGTGTTTCATAATTTTCCAAATAAATTCTAAAATTTAATTTTTGAATTAACGCCCTTATATAAGGCGTGTTTTTAAAAGACGCCCTTTGGTAGGTCGTCAATTCTTCAATTGACGCCTTGGTCCAAGTCGTGTTTCAGTTTTGTGTTCCGAACGGATGCAGCCTTTCCCCATAGAGTCACTGCTTCGTTTGGGCTCTTGCCCAACCTAGTCCTCCCCCTTTTGGACTCTTTCCCTCTTATCCCTTTGTTACCTTATTAATAGAGCTTCCGAGCTCTGTTAACGGGTTGGATTCCGAAGGCTTCTGACTCTTGGTTTTTCTTTTGTTCTTTCTTCTTCTCTTCTGTCTTTTTCTTCTTCTATTCTTCTTCTTCTGCCATCTTCTTCTTCTCCCGTCTTCTTCTTCTTCCCATGCTATTCTTCTTTCCCCTTCTTCTTCTGTTTTTTTATTTTTTATTTTTCTCTTCTGTTCTCTTCTTTTTCTTCTGTTTGTTCTTCTTTTTACAGGAACCGAAGGGGCTTTTTTTTGGCTAAGGAGGAGGAGTTTCAACATCAAGTCTTCATCCCTTTTGAAGCTTTCTCCCCATTGAGCATTCAAGCCAAGGAGCACCGATCACAAACAAGATTTTTATCTCATCTCCTTTTCACTATCTTGTATTTTTATTTAATTCATGCATGCATCATATTCTATTGTTCTATTGATTTTTCATTTCAACGTGTTGTGACTTTCCCCTTTAGTGCAACTCTTGCACTCTTTCCCCTATTCTATTTTGCATTCATCATACATCTCCCATCCCTTTTGCATAGGGGTTTAAGGGCAATCCCCTTAAGGTGTGTTCTTTTACATGCTTTCATGCTCATATATTTTTATTGAATTTGATGCTACACCCACCTTGTTTCTAATTCAATTCTTTTGGTGGTATTTGTTTGTTTTGCAAGGGTAATAAAAGCAAGAACTCTCTTCATCGGCCGGCCGATTTGAAGAGAAAGGAAGCACTCACGTCCCCGCACTCCAAGGTATTTTTCGCGATCTCTCCCATGCTTTCATTGTTATATTTTTGAGGCCTCGCGTCTCTGGCGATCACATCCCCTTGTGCACCTGGTGCATATATTTTCCTCCATATTGATGCTTATTGCATGTCTTTTCTTTGATATTTTTCTTAAGTGGATTATTCTAAATTAGAGATCTACAAATTTAAAGGAGGTGGGTGATGGGCCACCCGTGTAGAATTGGAAGGAGGGAGAGATGCATGAGATGTACCCTCAACGGCAGCCTTAAGGGCTTGGATCTGTTGAGGGGTAAGATGATCTAATGCATGAATGATCTGGGAGACCTTCTCATCATTGGGACGAGAAGATCCCAAGGGAGTAGTGGCTCGAACTTGAGGAAGGGGGCCATAAGAATGGACATTGCCCATGGGTTGGGCGTGACCATAAGAATAAGGACGTGGTCCCTTGAAAAAATGGTGAGAATTATGTTGAACATGTTGAAATTGAGGATTATAAGATGTGCTAGGTTGCTCATCCTCATGAATTGAACTAATCATGTTGTTTTGTTTATCAAAGTAAGCCATCATGCAATTCAAATAATGTGCAAATAATTTGCAAAGAAACACACAAGTTGGAATGGTTACCTTGATTTTTATTTATTTAAACCTTGGTAAATTAATGAATTTTAGCAAATTCTGGAATGATTCACACAAGGGGGGGGGGGAACTTAGTTTCAATATGGTTTGAACTCCAATGCCAACTAGGAACCCTCTCTCACCGCGTATAGGCCAACTAACTCGGGACTCCAAAAGGGTACAACCTGCCCGGCGTCCGTGAGGGAATCCACGGGTGCGGGGGCTTACGGAGGCTTGGAAAAGGGATTTCCGGTCCAAAGAGACGGAATGCTCAATGGAGGGTCGTCCCGATTCCAAGAGGGTGTGTGGATCCTAATGAAGAGGAGGGGGCTCCCAAACCAAAATGCAAATATGAATGCAACAGGGAAAATCAAGCTAATCACAGCAAATGATCAATCAATAAAGATAAGCATGAATCATGATGAAAAACCACAGCGGGGGGTTCTGGAAACCCACAGTAAAAACACGCCCTTGAAAGGGGCGCTACTAAAAAAGGACACGACGGTGTGACTGTCGTGAATCAAAGCGAGGGGCCCAGGGCAGGGTGAGACACGCCTTAGAGTGAGGCGTTAGAACTAAAAGGACGCCCTTTCCAGCGGGCGTCAAATCAAAATAAACGCCTGAATGGGGGGCGCTAATCAACAAAGAAACGCCCTGGGGAAAGGCGTGAATTCACAGGCAGTAATATGAAGCAACCAAGCCCAGAAGTATGATGGAAAATGCCCTGTCAGAGGGCGTGAAATATGAATAAGACGCCCTTGGTTAGGGCGTTAAATCAAGAAAAACGCCTCTTCCAGAGGCGTGAATTCACTTTCTCCAGAAAAACTGCGCGGCCAACAGTATCAACACCCAATCACACAATCATGGCAATCAATAGAATAAGCATGCTCATCAATTTTTTTTTTTAAAAAAATGGAATTTCTAAACAAAACCTATCAAACTAACAAATCACAAGTGGGAGAGTGCAATGCAAGTGGAGGGTGCCCGAGGGGCACAAAAGGAGACGCACCGAGGGTGCAATAGGGGAGACGGCACGCGCGGGTGCCTAAGGGGAAAGGGTAATGAAAGAAGAACACAAAGAGTCCCACCGTGATCGCCAATTTGTAGATCTCTAATTTAGAATAATCCACTTAAGAAAAATATCAAAGAAAAGACATGCAATAAGCATCAATATGGAGGAAAATATATGCACCAGGTGCACAAGGGGATGTGATCGCCAGAGACGCGAGGCCTCAAAAATATAACAATGAAAGCATGGGAGAGATCGCGAAAAATACCTTGGAGTGCGGGGACGTGAGTGCTTCCTTTCTCTTCAAATCGGCCGGCCGATGAAGAGAGTTCTTACTTTTATTACCCTTGCAAAACAAACAAATACCACCAAAAGAATTGAATTAGAAACAAGGTGGGTGTAGCATCAAATTCAATAAAAATATATGAGCATGAAAGCATGTAAAAGAACACACCTTAAGGGGATTGCCCTTAAACCCCTATGCAAAAGGGATGGGAGATGTATGATGAATGCAAAATAGAATAGGGGAAAGAGTGCAAGAGTTGCACTAAAGGGGAAAGTCACAACACGTTGAAATGAAAAATCAATAGAACAATAGAATATGATGCATGCATGAATTAAAAAAAAATACAAGATAGTGAAAAGGAGATGAGATAAAAAATCTTGTTTGTGATCGGTGCTCCTTGGCTTGAATGCTCAATGGGGAGAAAGCTTCAAAAGGGATGAAGACTTGATGTTGAAACTCCTCCTCCTTAGCCAAAAAAAAGCCCCTTCGGTTCCTGTAAAAAGAAGAACAAACAGAAGAAAAAGAAGAGAACAGAAGAGAAAAATAAAAAATAAAAAAAAAACAGAGGAAGAAGGGGAAAGAAGAATAGCATGGGAAGAAGAAGAAGACGGGAGAAGAAGAAGATGGCAGAAGAAGAAGAATAGAAGAAGAAAAAGACAGAAGAGAAGAAGAAAGAACAAAAGAAAAACCAAGAGTCAGAAGCCTTCGGAATCCAACCCGTTAACAGAGCTCGGAAGCTCTATTAATAAGGTAACAAAGGGATAAGAGGGAAAGAGTCCAAAAGGGGGAGGACTAGGTTGGGCAAGAGCCCAAACGAAGCAGTGACTCTATGGGGAAAGGCTGCATCCGTTCGGAACACAAAACTGAAACACGACTTGGACCAAGGCGTCAATTGAAGAATTGACGACCTACCAAAGGGCGTCTTTTAAAAACACGCCTTATATAAGGGCGTTAATTCAAAAATTAAATTTTAGAATTTATTTGGAAAATTATGAAACACGTCTGGTTCAAAGGCGTTAATTAAAACACGCCCTAGCAAAGGACGTTAATTCAAAATATTCAAAATAGGGCCATTTTTTATTTCTCAATATTATTTTCTCATTTTTTAGGTGGAGGTGCATCTCGTCGCCCTGATTCCAACGACTATTTTTGCGAATTTTTCTGACATCCGGAAGGCCACCAAATCACCTCTGGAAGGGGTTGAAAAATAATAATAAAATATTACATTTGAAAGACACGCCCTCACTTGAGGCGTGAATTCATTTTTTTTAATTTTTTTATTCAAAATAACGCCTTATGCTAAGTCGTTAATTCCCGAAAAATTCCGAAAAATTCTCAGAAAAATCCAGAAAAATAGGAATTTGATAGAAATGACGCCCTGACAATATGTCGTTAATTTTTTTAGAAACGCCCCATGTCAAGTCGTTATTTAAAAGACGCCCCAAGCCAAGTCGTTAATTCAGAAAAATAGGAAAAAATGCCTAGAAAATCCAAAAAAATCCAAAAAAAATCTAGAAAAATCCAGAAAAATAGGAGAAAATAGAAAAAAATAAGGAAAGGGTGAAAAAAGGAAGAAACCCAAGAAAAGTGAGAAAAACCACTCAAATAGAACTAATTTGAGGGTCAAATTGGGGCATTACAAGGTAATATGAGATGTACTCATAATAACGTCAATTTTGGCGTGTCTACAGCTGCCCCGCCTTGGCGTCTGCTTTGCAAGGGAGCGTAGCAAACTGAAAAGTAGATGCCAAGGTGTGATGAGACACGCAATCAACATCACTTGATGAGAATGAAATCAAAAGCACGGGATGAAGCAAATCTCGGGAAATCCAACGAAATCAACAATGTTTGGATAAAAGGGGAGGTGTGCACGCGGTGCACGAAGGAGATAAAATAAAATAATCAACTTCCAGCGCGGTGGAAGTACCTCAGGTCACAAACCTGCAAGTTTCACCATTGGGGAGCGGTTACCAGCCAGTGGACGTGCTGCAGCCAAGGTGGATCAAAGAAAAGGAGATAAAAATAAGATGATAAAAATCCAAACAAGGAGCTTTCGAGAAAATGACCCAAAACAGCGACAAAACGAACTGAAGACACAATTCGGCATGGAATATCTCATATCAAAGATCAAGATCAATTTGGCTCCCAAACAGCTCATCAGAATGATTTTTCAACAGTTGATTCAAAGTCCTACATGAATGCATGCTGGGTTTAAATGGAAAAATAAATCAAATAAAAATATAGAATAATCAAGGATAATATTGTTAAACTGCCAAGACTGAGTCAAGAAACCAATTTCGCGAGCTGATACTAAGCCGAAGCATGTTTATCCGCGCACCAACTCGCAAAAAGGGAACCATCGTCCCCGGTCTTGGACGGCTCGACGGCCTATCCGTATGACTAAGACTCCTCTGGAATCATCATTATTTTTGATGAAGGGGAACTCAAATCCCAGATTTACCAAAGCCACAAGGTCCTTGATATAATCTAATAACGTATTAACATATAGTAAAATGCATACAGGGAGATTGTGATAGCAATGAGCATAGGGGAACTGAGAAATGAGGTGTCAGCACCGTGGGGCTTGGGATGATGATGCCCAGTCGGTGGGACCAACAGCTTCTTATCCTGCGCTCAAAAATTCATCAGCCAAGATATAAAACATAATAAGCAATGAATAAGACCTTTAAAGCATAGCAAGCATAACATCAAAGCAAAGCATCAATAGCCATGAATAACACATAGTAGGGCAAAGCATGGATAACATGAATAGCAAGGCATTGCAAAGCATCATTATTTGTTATGTTGTCATGAGGAGACAATCTGGCGAATCAAAATTGGAGCTGAATGATTGAAAATCAAGAAAATGCCTAGTGGCAAATGATCAGGAAAATTAGCAGGAGTTGATTGAATGATAATGAGATGAATAATCAAGATGATAACCGGGAGATGTAACAATCAAAATGCCCAGGGAGATATGAGGAATTGATAATCAAATGCCCAGCGGCAAGTCATGAAAAATGTCGGGAAGAATCAATGGATTGATAACAATGAGTGAAAGGGGACTCATCCCGTGCTCCTGGTCCTTGCAAAGTTTGTTGTTCCTGCAAAAGGCACCATCAGAAAATACAATGCAAAATTTTTGGAGTTTTGAAATATGCAAATTTTTATGAGTTTTGAAAAAGATATTCAAATTTTTATGAGTTTTGATCAATATGCAAATTTTTGTGGGTTTTGGAAAATATTCAAATTTTTATGAAGTTTTGAGAAAGGTATTCAAATTTTTATGGATTTTGGACAAGAAATATTCAATTTTTTTGTTTGATTTTGGTTAGACATTGCTAAAGCAGCATCAAAGAGTGTTTTAAACCACTGGCTAGGGGTCCTTGTTCCTTCCCCTTTTGCTTAAAACTGCCCAAAGCCGGACGTGCATTGCAAGGTGGCGCCCTATAACCGACCGTCTTTGATCAACGGTGCCCCTACCAAGGCCATACCCGAGAAACATTCAGTCTTGGAGGGAGAAGAGAAGAATAATTGGAGATAAGCTTTATGCAGGATGAGAGATATCAAGACTTGAATTCCTTCCAAGGTGTTAACCCTCAAAGAGGTAGTCTGTTGCGCCGGGGCTTTGTGCCTTTGATTTTTAGACCCTTGACATGCATACGACCAGGGTTTTTCCTGCGGGGACTTAGCCACTCTTGACATGCCATAATTCACAATTTTGAATTTATCGAAATTTTGACTTGATTTTCATAATAGCCCTTTTGGCGAGATGTATATCATGAAAGCTCATATGAAAACTCATATTAATTTTGGGTCAAGACTGCCCCTATTTGAGACTCCTCTCGTATTGGGATTACCAAGGTTGGTCATCTTATCCGTCAACCTCTTGCCCCTGCATGCGGCCGAGTGAAGAAGAGAAGAAGACTTTCAGATACACTCATGGCATGGCCAAAGTAGCAACGGTGTTTTAACCAAAGGAGCCGACTAAGGACGCCGTGAAGTGTGTGGAATGCCCAGCTAAGGGGTACTCTTAACAAGCGGGGAGAGAATGTTGAATTCCCAGCGCGGGGTTCTTATTACCCAAAGTGCTGCGAAAGCAAGTCTAAAGACTCTTTTGAGAATGATTTCATTAAACAAAAGCCTAAGATAAAGGTTTAAAACACCACTTTTTAAATCTTGTTAAGAAGCACTTTATTTTGAAAATCATGCGTGAAGTAATGAGGAAATGATATTATAAAAATGCGTACTTACGCCAATATTTTACCTTGCAACCTTTCTTGAAGCAGCTGCCGCGAGAGGCGAGGTTGATCATCGTGGGATAGTCCTCTTAGGCAGATAAAAGGATTGGAAGCGAAGGGTTTGAAAGTGGCTTAACAAGAAGGAGTGGTGCCAAGACCAGACTCAGACGAAATAAGGAAAAAAAGGAAGAGAGGCGAGGGCTAGAACTCCCTCACTAAGGTGTAGAGACCCTGATCACAAGGAACAGTCTACAAAAGAAGCGGAGAATTAGAAGGAGGAGTGAGGACTAAAGCCTCGAAAGCAGTGGGAGAAAGGGCAAATGCCCAAAGCAGTGGATGTGGAAGAAGTTGGGTCGGACCCAAAATTAGGAGGAATCGGAAGAAGGAATTGATATATAGAAAGAGGCGGATCCGGAGGGTCCGGAGGCAGTGGAAGAGAATCATGATAGGAGAAATCATCCGGAGGCTCCGGAGGGATGACAAAAGAAGGGACGCAGTGCCCTGGGAAGAAATAGGGAAAAAGATGATGGAAAAGGAAGAAGAAAATGAAGGAGGTGATGTCCTGGAGGAGCAGAAAAATGAATCGGAAGAAAGATGGATGGTCCGGAGGTTCCGGAGGAATGGGATGGAAAGGGGCGTGATGCCCTGGAAAATGATAGAGAGAATAAGACGGAGAATCCGGAGGTTCCGGAGGAATGATGGAAGGAGGGACGCGATGCCCAAGAAGGTCCGGAGGTTCCGGAGAAATGAGGTGGAAAGGGGCGCGATGCCCAATGGATAAAGAGAGGGGTGAAAGATCCGGAGGTTCCGGAGGGATAAAATATCGAGGGAGAAGGTGGAAAGGGGCGTCGTGCCCGAGGGAAAAGTCCGGAGGTTCCGGAGGAATAGAATCAGAAAGGGCGAGATGCCCAAAGAGGAGTGGACAAAAAGATGAATATGAATAAGATGGGAAGTGCGGAATATCCGGCGGTGCCGGAAGGCGGGGAAGATACGGGTTTGGAAACCCGGGAAGCAGGAGGTGCAAATGTATGCAAAATGATGGATGTAATGAATGCAGTGAATGGAATGAATGAATGAATGAAAAATGCATGAAATTCGAAGAAGATGAAGAATGTGAAGGGTGAGAAGGTGAGATCCTCCTCTTAACCCTTGGAATGGCCCATGAATAAAAGGTGGTGGAAATGGATGAATAGAAGATGGAACAAATAGGAGATGGCCCCTTAGCGCCAAGATAACTGCCCCTCCACGGCAGTGAAAGTGTGTAGCCAATTGGCCCCATAAGAGGAGCTTCAATAAGTGGCAACTCCCTTGGAAGGCAAAGATCAACGATGTGAGGGAGTTGGGGAGTTGGAACGAGAAGCATCGTGTTGCCCATTGAATGTGGTATATATGGAAAGTTGAGCAAAATGGGCATTCGCCCCTTGTAAGGAATAATGAATTTGGAATTCGAAAGTAGGAACAAGGGGTGCCCTGCCCGGCCCTTAGACGGCATCAATGCCCGGCATGGCGGCGACTTGACTTCTTCGGCCGTGATTGGCACAATAACCCGGATTGGCATCCGGCAAATGAATTCTTGCATCTCGAATGGCACGGCCGTGGCCAAAGTTTTCTTGCCCGGCTCTTGCTTATCCTTGGCGCAAGTAGCTGCAGAAGCACGCCCCTTCCGAGTAACAAAGGGAGGTGAGGCGGAGGCGGAAGGCTCCGTGGATGGTGGAGTTATAATGGAAAGTGCTGGCAAATGGGTGAATGGGGGCGGAGGTTCAAACACGTCGAGCTTCTCCCCTTGCTCGGAAGCAGTCGGGATGGGCTCGGGTGCAAAAAGGGGTGGATCCTGCTCAGGATTAGCCATGGGTAAGGGTAAAGGGTTCAATGGTGAAATAGGCAAAGTGGGTTTTAAAGGGATAATGGAAGGTCGAGGTGGAGGTAATGGGAGGTTAATTGGGGAAGGTTCAACGGTGGGCTCAATGGAGGCCGATGGTATGGAGGTTAAGGGTTTAATGGGCGGAGGTTTGATGGAAGACTCAGGGGAGGTTGATGGTGTGAAGTTTGATGGTATAACTGGTGGAGGTGTAATGTAAGCAGCGTCAGGGATAGGAGGAGACTCACAATGTGCCGGTGTGGGCGATTGGAATATCGACCCATCGTCGTAACACCAACTGGTCTCATAAACAGGGGTTGAATTAGGAGTGGTTTCCTCCTGAGCAGGGGGTTCGTCGAATGAAAATGGGGAAAGTGGAAAGTTAAGGAAACTCGGAAGGGGTGCCTGCGGAGCTTCATCATCATCGTATACTGCCTCGGATACTTCGAGTGTCGGCTCTTGCTCACTTGAACCGCCGACGCCGTAATCATCCCTCCTGTCTTTCCATTCTCTCTCCATCTTTGTAATCTCATCCAGAGCGGCATGGAGAGGATTGACCGGAGTAGGAGGAGCTGTGACCCTCTTTAATTGTTCCTCCATCAAAGTAATCTTATCAAGCAGAGATTGTTGGAGGGGTGTGGCTGGAACAACAGAAGGTTGGCAGGGCATTGAAGGAGGAGCCGTATAAAGAGGCCGTGGAGGTGGATTAAAGGGCCGACCCATAGAAGAACCCGGATGGGCCGGATTGCAATGAATAAATGGGCCATGGGGCCATGAGGGAGGAGGAACAGAAGGAGGCGGGTGATGGGCCACCCGAGTAGAATGAACAGGAGGAGATGGGTAATGGGCTACCCGATCAGGATTGGAAGGAGGAGGGGGGTGATGGGCCACCCGTGTAGAATTGGAGGGAGATGGGTGATGGGCCACCCGAATAGAATTGGAAGGAGGTGGGTGATGGGCCACCCGTGTAGAATTGGAAGGAGGGAGAGATGCATGAGATGTACCCTCAACGGCAGCCTTAAGGGCTTGGATCTGTTGAGGGGTAAGATGATCTAATGCATGAATGATCTGGGAGACCTTCTCATCATTGGGACGAGAAGATCCCAAGGGAGTAGTGGCTCGAACTTGAGGAAGGGGGCCATAAGAATGGACATTGCCCATGGGTTGGGCGTGACCATAAGAATAAGGACGTGGTCCCTTGAAAAAATGGTGAGAATTATGTTGAACATGTTGAAATTGAGGATTATAAGATGTGCTAGGTTGCTCATCCTCATGAATTGAACTAATCATGTTGTTTTGTTTATCAAAGTAAGCCATCATGCAATTCAAATAATGTGCAAATAATTTGCAAAGAAACACACAAGTTGGAATGGTTACCTTGATTTTTATTTATTTAAACCTTGGTAAATTAATGAATTTTAGCAAATTCTGGAATGATTCACACAAGGGGGGGGGAACTTAGTTTCAATATGGTTTGAACTCCAATGCCAACTAGGAACCCTCTCTCACCGCGTATAGGCCAACTAACTCGGGACTCCAAAAGGGTACAACCTGCCCGGCGTCCGTGAGGGAATCCACGGGTGCGGGGGCTTACGGAGGCTTGGAAAAGGGATTTCCGGTCCAAAGAGACGGAATGCTCAATGGAGGGTCGTCCCGATTCCAAGAGGGTGTGTGGATCCTAATGAAGAGGAGGGGGCTCCCAAACCAAAATGCAAATATGAATGCAACAGGGAAAATCAAGCTAATCACAGCAAATGATCAATCAATAAAGATAAGCATGAATCATGATGAAAAACCACAGCGGGGGGTTCTGGAAACCCACAGTAAAAACACGCCCTTGAAAGGGGCGCTACTAAAAAAGGACACGACGGTGTGACTGTCGTGAATCAAAGCGAGGAGCCCAGGGCAGGGTGAGACACGCCTTAGAGTGAGGCGTTAGAACTAAAAGGACGCCCTTTCCAGCGGGCGTCAAATCAAAATAAACGCCTGAATGGGGGGCGCTAATCAACAAAGAAACGCCCTGGGGAAAGGCGTGAATTCACAGGCAGTAATATGAAGCAACCAAGCCCAGAAGTATGATGGAAAATGCCCTGTCAGAGGGCGTGAAATATGAATAAGACGCCCTTGGTTAGGGCGTTAAATCAAGAAAAACGCCTCTTCCAGAGGCGTGAATTCACTTTCTCCAGAAAAACTGCGCGGCCAGCAGTATCAACACCCAATCACACAATCATGGCAATCAATAGAATAAGCATGCTCATCAATTTTTTTTTTTTAAAAAATGGAATTTCTAAACAAAACCTATCAAACTAACAAATCACAAGTGGGAGAGTGCAATGCAAGTGGAGGGTGCCCGAGGGGCACAAAAGGAGACGCACCGAGGGTGCAATAGGGGAGACGGCACGCGCGGGTGCCTAAGGGGAAAGGGTAATGAAAGAAGAACTCAAAGAGTCCCACCGTGATCGCCAATTTGTAGATCTCTAATTTAGAATAATCCACTTAAGAAAAATATCAAAGAAAAGACATGCAATAAGCATCAATATGGAGGAAAATATATGCACCAGGTGCACAAGGGGATGTGATCGCCAGAGACGCGAGGCCTCAAAAATATAACAATGAAAGCATGGGAGAGATCGCGAAAAATACCTTGGAGTGCGGGGACGTGAGTGCTTCCTTTCTCTTCAAATCGGCCGGCCGATGAAGAGAGTTCTTGCTTTTATTACCCTTGCAAAACAAACAAATACCACCAAAAGAATTGAATTAGAAACAAGGTGGGTGTAGCATCAAATTCAATAAAAATATATGAGCATGAAAGCATGTAAAAGAACACACCTTAAGGGGATTGCCCTTAAACCCCTATGCAAAAGGGATGGGAGATGTATGATGAATGCAAAATAGAATAGGGGAAAGAGTGCAAGAGTTGCACTAAAGGGGAAAGTCACAACACGTTGAAATGAAAAATCAATAGAACAATAGAATATGATGCATGCATGAATTAAATAAAAATACAAGATAGTGAAAAGGAGATGAGATAAAAAATCTTGTTTGTGATCGGTGCTCCTTGGCTTGAATGCTCAATGGGGAGAAAGCTTCAAAAGGGATGAAGACTTGATGTTGAAACTCCTCCTCCTTAGCCAAAAAAAAGCCCCTTCGGTTCCTGTAAAAAGAAGAACAAACAGAAGAAAAAGAAGAGAACAGAAGAGAAAAATAAAATAAAAAAAAAAAAAACAGAAGAAGAAGGGGAAAGAAGAATAGCATGGGAAGAAGAAGAAGACGGGAGAAGAAGAAGATGGCAGAAGAAGAAGAATAGAAGAAGAAAAAGACAGAAGAGAAGAAGAAAGAACAAAAGAAAAACCAAGAGTCAGAAGCCTTCGGAATCCAACCCGTTAACAGAGCTCGGAAGCTCTATTAATAAGGTAACAAAGGGATAAGAGGGAAAGAGTCCAAAAGGGGGAGGACTAGGTTGGGCAAGAGCCCAAACGAAGCAGTGACTCTATGGGGAAAGGCTGCTTCCGTTCGGAACACAAAACTGAAACACGACTTGGACCAAGGCGTCAATTGAAGAATTGACGACCTACCAAAGGGCGTCTTTTAAAAACACGCCTTATATAAGGGCGTTAATTCAAAAATTAAATTTTAGAATTTATTTGGAAAATTATGAAACACGTCTGGTTCAAAGGCGTTAATTAAAACACGCCCTAGCAAAGGACGTTAATTCAAAATATTCAAAATAGGGCCATTTTTTATTTCTCAATATTATTTTCTCATTTTTTAGGTGGAGGTGCATCTCGTCGCCCTGATTCCAACGACTATTTTTGCGAATTTTTCTGACATCCGGAAGGCCACCAAATCACCTCTGGAAGGGGTTGAAAAATAATAATAAAATATTACATTTGAAAGACACGCCCTCACTTGAGGCGTGAATTCATTTTTTTTAATTTTTTTATTCAAAATAACGCCTTATGATAAGTCGTTAATTCCCGAAAAATTCCGAAAAATTCTCAGAAAAATCCAGAAAAATAGGAATTTGATAGAAATGACGCCCTGACAATATGTCGTTAATTTTTTTAGAAACGCCCCATGTCAAGTCGTTATTTAAAAGACGCCCCAAGCCAAGTCGTTAATTCAGAAAAATAGGAAAAAATGCCCAGAAAATCCAAAAAAATCCAAAAAAAATCTAGAAAAATCCAGAAAAATAGGAGAAAATAGAAAAAAAATAAGGAAAGGGTGAAAAAAGGAAGAAACCCAAGAAAAGTGAGAAAAACCACTCAAATAGAACTAATTTGAGGGTCAAATTGGGGCATTACAAGGTAATATGAGATGTACTCATAATAACGTCAATTTTGGCGTGTCTACATCGTCCTCCACCCGACTCAAACTAACGGCTTCTCAAACGATTAACCGTATGCTCCTAGATCATCATCGTTTTTATTAAAGGGGAACATCAGATCCCAAAACACACGGACAACCAGCCGGTCCTTGAGAGGCTATAATAAGGTAGATATCATATAGTAATGCAACAAAGAGCAGGGATAGAGAACTATACCTGACTTACCTGCTAAGCGAAACGACATTTTTTTGTTGTTAGATTTTCCAGATTTTTATGGGTTTTCATAATAAGACAACCACAAGCACGATCATGACATAACATAATGAACGGAATATAACATGACATAACATAACAATGATGAACATATCATAACAAATGAAGATGAACAAAACATAGAGAAAATGAACTAAACATAACATAATGAGGATGAATAGAACATAACAACATAGCAATCAGCACAAGAACAAACGGCAAGAGTGCGTAGGATCGAAGACACAGTGGGACAGGACAACACACGCGGTGGGACAGCATACGCGGTGGGACAAGATAACACGACACGGTGGGATAGCCAATACGACACGGTGAGACAAGGACATGGTGGGTCAAAGACACGTGGGACGACAACGACGGAGACAAAAGACACGTGTAGGATGACACGGAGGGATGACAACAATACGGGAGATGACAATAACATAACAAATACACTCTTCAACCAAAGCCCAAGATCAAAATGAAGCAGAACCACCAGGTTCATAATCACAAGGCATAGTCCTCTCATGGAGATACGATGAAGTGAGGTAATAGTTGAGAAGGGCATAAGCTCCAGAAAGACCGAGAGATAAGATTGAAGAAGAAAGAGAACATATCCGAAAGATGTGGACAGGAGACAGGGCAAATGATAAGGAGCAAAGAAACTCGAACACCTGCAACCTGCACACTCAACAAATAGATTATACATGTTCTCAAAACAAACAGAAAATGAAAAATGCGAACAAAGGAACAAAAGACTCATATTTATGTATTTTTGTTATTTTCTGATTTTTTAGAATTTTGAGCATTTTTGGATTTTTTTTTGGAATTTTGACAATATCTAATTTTTTAAGAATTTTGACAATACTTGATTTTTTTTATTTTTGGCAATATTTGATTTTTTGGGATTTTTGTAATATTTGATTTTTTTTTTGAAATGCAATCTGTAGCACGTAGACGGGCTCAAACCACTGGCTAGGGGTCGCCGTTCCTCCCCTCTCATTAAAGATTTCCCTTGAGCATGGCATACATGTGAAAGTGGCTTGTCATAATCAACCGCCTCTAAAGAACGGTGCCCCTACTAAGGCCATACCTGGGATACAACCCAGCCTAAGAGAGAGAAACAGAAGAAAAATAGGAGATATGCATTTATGTAGGATAGGAGATATCAGGATTTGAATTCCTCCCAAGGCACTACCCCTCAAAGAGATAGTCTGTTACGCCGGGGGTTTGTGTCTTTGATTTTGAGACCCATATTTATTAGGCACACATGTGACTGGGCTCATGACGTCTCGCGGGGAACTGTACTGCCACTCTTGGCATGCCTTTGATTATATAATTTTGAACGATTTATTGATTTTCTTGATTTTTGAAAGCCTTTATATATTGGCTAGATATTGCATGAAAGCTCATTTTTCAAGGGTCAAGACTACCCCTATTTGAGACCTCTCTCGTATTAGGGAGGGCCTAGGTTGGGCATATTATCCATCAATCTCTTGTCCCTACACTTGGCCGAGCAGAGAAAAGAAAAGGCCTTTGTGCATACTCAATGTATGGCCAAAGCAGCAATGATGTTGCTATAGAGAATCGGCTATAGTTTTTTTTATTTTGTTGGCAAAGAAGACAACGGAGTCACGACTATAGCTTGCCGTGAAGTGTGTGAAAAACCCATGCTAAAAAGGTCACCCTCAACGATCGGGGAAAGAAACTGGACTCCTTGCGCGGAGCTATCACCACCCTAAGAGATGCTGTAGAAGCGAACTTATATTTGACTAGACTAAGCAAACTTCCTAAAGCCACTCAAGCATGTTGAGGAAACAACATTATAACGATGCGCAGGAGTAAATAATGGAAATGACAGCATATCCTTGCATAATTAAAAGATACATTGGAAATCCATAGCGTGAAAATAGCATCCTGAAGCGATCTTGACCATCGAGCTTTGAGCAGCATGAGCCTTGTATTCCTTGCTTGACAAGATAAAAGGGAGAGGATCACAAGAATTAAAGATCCCTTAACATGAAGGAGCGGCAGACATGAAACTGGATGAAGAAGGATAAAAAGGAAGAGAGACAAGGGCTAGAACTCCCTCGCTATGGCACAGAGACCCTGATACCAAGGAACCAGATACATAATAAACAGAGGTTAACTGAGCTCAAGGCGGGCTAAAGCCTCAGAAATAGCAAAAAAAAAGGGTGACGACCCGGAAAGGGTAAATAAGAGAGAATAGAAAAACAATGATGAGAAGATTGTAGTAGCAGTGAGGAAGGACAATGATCATCTGACGTGGTCGGAGAAAGAGAATGATGGTCATCCGACAGGGTCGGGGATGAAGAATGATAGACATCCGACAGGGTCAAAGAGAAATAATGACAGACATTCGATCGGGTCCGAGAAGAATCAGAGATAGAATCTGAAAGTTCCGGAGGTGATGAACCAAATAATGTCCCAAAATCAGGATGAAAATAGGACATAGGCCAAGGCCTAGAATTGTGAAAATAAGGAAAATCTGGAGAATTCGGATGAAAAGGAGAGAAGTGGGGGTTCATGGACCCAGGAAGAGAGGAGAAAATTACAGACATCGGATTGGGAGAAGGAAGGTGACCCAAGGGTGGGAGCTGAGCAAGAGAAAGGATGAATAGAAAGAAGGGGAAGAAGAAGTGGACCCATGAATGCATAATCGATGGCCCCTAAACTTGTGCCACCGTCTCTTCTTAGCAGAAACCTCTCGAACATGGACCCGCCTGGCGTGGATTCGAACCTTTGGGCACCTTGTCTTGCAATATCTTCTCAAATAGCGGACCCACCTGGCAGACGACCTAGCCCGATTATGGACATGCATCTTCATTGAGGCGGATGCCCCTAGACACCCGGTGCTAACACCATGTGGACATTCTTGAACATGTAACTCTACAGAGTGATGATCATCAAAAAACCATGGAGTTTTGTCCCTTGGCACAAGGAGCTTAAGGTTCAGCAACTCCACTCGGCAATCAGCCTTGAAGCATAACTCCCTTATTAGAGGGGAAAGATGAAACTGAGGGAGAGTAATGCATGGCGTTGACGGGGCCGGCTTACAAATGAACCGAGGGAGATTGCACAGAAAGTGTAGAGTGTCCTTGGAAAATGTTGAGAATATGGCCAATTGCCCCTTGAACATAGAATCTAATAGGCCCTTGGCAGCTGTATGGGCGAGCACAATTTGGGTGGAGAACCCCTCTTGGGCAGTAATCTAAATAGCAATAGAGTGAGAAGTAATAATAGCATCATCTGTTAACTCTCCGACGAGCAAGGAGATTGCCGCCGATCTCGCTTTTGAAGAAACTGACACCAAGGCAAGTGAACTCTTCTTGATAACTATCTTCGAGAGTTCAAGCACATCATCCCCAAAACAACTAGGGACCAGGACGCGGATCGACATCTGGCAAATAAAATCTTGAATCTTGAAATGCGCAGCCGACACCGAATTGTTCTGACATGGCTCATTGTCTCTCTGGGGACCAGACCCAAGAGGCACCAAAGGTAATGCACACCCGCTCCGTGGGGTGGAAGAAGGTAAAGTGGAAGTAGAAGGCAAGTGGTGTGGACACCCGAGCGATCGAGAAGCACGAGCCGCCGAGCCACCGGTACCGTACGTGGAGCACCACACGGGCTACATCGGCTTCTATCTGGCTCGGAGACATCCTGGAGACTCCCCCTTGATTCTTAGTATTTATCATGTTTTGGGGGATTTCAATTATGTGCAATGTGTGTTTATTTCATTTTATTTGGATTGTAATTCGGATTGTACTAAGAGTTTTTGTGCAAATTAGGACCCCTGGGTCCCACGGGCCCCCCCACCCCTCCTCCCATTGATCCACCTCACCCCTAGGGCCCATGTGGGGTCAGTCAACCTTCCAATGGTGGGCTTCTAGAAGAGTGGGCCAAGTGGGGGACAAGTGGCTTAAAATGTCAAGGTTGGCCACCAACCTTAACCACCTAGTCAAGGGGGCGCCCCCCTCTCTTTATTATCCTTTTAAATTTTTCTAAAATGTGTGTTAGAACTAATTAGTTCTATTCCCCTTTTATTCCCCCAAAACCTAGATCTAGGGTTATCTTATGTCTTTTGTCATTTCATATAAATACCTTGTATTAACTTTTTTAGTAGAATTAATGCATAAAAAATTTGAGAATTTGGTTGGAGCAGCAAGGGCCGCCCCCTTCTCCCTCTCCCCTCTCTTCTTCTTGCAGCTGGGAAGGCTGTATTCTGAGGTGGGAAGCCTCACATATCAGTTCCGGTGATCGCCGCCGCCGCCATCGTGCCGCCATCGCACCACCACGGTTGTCGTAGGAGTTCTGTCCACTCAAGACAGCAGGCCCTTCCACGATTTTTAGCTCTCAACCACGAGCTCATCTGGAGTCCTAAAGTTTATGGTGTGTTCCCGAGGTTCCCTCCATGTCTCAAAAAAATAGGTTTGGCTTCCAGAGCTCGTTTGGTATTTTCCCATTTTTGTTCTTCATCTTCTCTTAGATCTGTCAGCTTTCTGTTCACTGTGACAACAAGCATGAGTTTCCCATCTTCGGACCTTTCTTCGATTTTTCATGGAGCTCCCAAATTTAATGGAAGTTCTATCCACCAACCCCTCCATCCAAGAATTTTCGTGGAATTTCTAAAGACCATCTCATACTTTCTAAAAATCCTTTTTAGATCCCATTCAATCCTGTCTGCCCCAGTCCAGATCCGACCACCCGCCAGTCTAAAATACTTTTCTCCACCCAAATATCAACAAAACCTTTCACAAAAATTATTGCCATCTTCCTCTCTCTCCCCTCTACAACTTTCATGAAGAGCCAGAGGTCTGAATCTAAGGTCTATGCCGCGGTCAAAGGTAGTTCTCAGGAAACTTCCCTGCTGCCCTGAGGTTTCAGGCCCTGTCCAACAGAAACTTCAAAAATCGACTAAGGCCAGATCCGTGCAGATCCAGTTAATCTCTCTAGCCCTTGATCGAATTACTTCGAAATATCTTTCCAACGATACCTTCTGTGCTTCGATCCGACGTCAGGATTGATCGCAGTAGCCGATCTCGCCAGATCGCGCATTGTAAAATAGAAGCACAAGTCCGTGGGCAGCAACTCCAAAGTTTCGAGATCGGAGCCGACCGGCCTCCGACCGGTGTTTCCGGCCGACCGCCATCCCGGGGGACGCGCCACCAGGGGTCTCCACCACAGCGGGACCCACCCCATCAGACCCGGAGGACAGAGCGGCTCGTGGGACCCACGGACCCGTAGATCGCGCCGTCCGGACAGCACCAAAACGCGGGTTTGGCACCGCCGGGACGATGTCAAGATGCTGCCCGTCAACCCACTTGTCGCTACTCCCGGGCCCCACATGTGACCTGTTACCTCCCTGCGTGGAGTGGGTCAAAATTATTGTACTGCTGTAAAAGTGTTTAACCGGGAGTCTGTGATTGGCCGGGGTTGTCTTCCCCACGCGGGGAGCGTGGATGTAACGATCGTAACTTATTAGCATTCATTTGCTAGTTTAGTATATGATCTTAGGCCACTGCCGAGTACGATAGGAACTAGCCCGTGAGTCCATGTCACCGCTGTGAGTGTGAGAATGACCCGTCCCGTGGCTCGATCCGAGCACGGAAGTTGAGTCGGACTACCCTTAACTCTTCCGGTTCTTCAACCGCGCACGATCCGCATTTCCCTCACTTGGGACGACGAGTGAGCTTGCGTTTCTGTTAGCGACGTATAGCCCATAGGAACTCCTAGTGTCGGGCCGAAGTCTCTCCAATTTGTGTGTTGCTGGTCGCATCCGCATTTAGAGTCCCTGGTCTGCATCACTTAGAGTCGGTCTCTGTGTCCGTCCCGCATCAGTTTGGTATCAGAGCGAGTCGAGTCTAGGGTAGTCGTTGCATAAGTCTTGCATAGTCTAAGTCGAGTCTAGGATTATCATTATTTTCAAAACAAAAAAATGTTTTAAAATTACATTTCATCCCGATAATCTGGTATCTTAAAAGGTATTGTCCGAACGTTAGGCTATGCCTATCGGGAAGGCCGCACACTTGCACGAGTGATCTTCGGATCGATTAATTCCGCCATGTACCGGATATTGGTTTAGGTCTAGGTGCATTAGTCGGTGTTTGCATTAGTCTGTGTCTCCTAGTCCATGTGTCTTTGCATGCCCACCCGACGAGGTACCCAATACTCGCCACCACCACCTATGGCGGATTCCCGGGCCCGTAGCTTCGATGAGTCCTCGACGGCCGAGATGTTCCAAGCCATTATGGAAGGTCTTGACACGCATATGGATGGCCTCAGTACGCGTCTAGATGGAGTAGTGATGCGGGATGGACACGCGACCTGGGACTCTAGCTCGCGATCGTCCCTAAGCGAGGGAAGACGTGGGACTGGGCGCGGTTGAGAAACCGGCCGTTAGTCTCGGGTATCGGATTTCCGCGTTAACTCGGGTCGAGTCACGGGACGGTAACACTCACGCTCGCTCTCTCGCAGCAGTGATACAAGTATATCTAGCTAGAAACCTACACTCGCAGCGGCATTCAAAGCTATACAAGATAAGCAAATGCGATAAAGAGTGGGGAGCGAGTGTACCTCCACGCTCCGGGCGTGGGGAAGACATTCCCGGCCAGTTACGGTAACTCCCGGTAACAACGGTAAAAGTTAATTACAACAGTGAAATCTATTGCCCACTCCACGCAGGGAGGTAAAGGGCTACAAGTGGGACCCGGGAGGACTGACCCTGGGCTGACGGGCAGCAATCTGGAGGCGCGTACGGCACGAACTCGGCTTGCTGGTCCGACTCGGCACTATTCCAACTCGGTGCTGCGCCAACTCGGTTACTGACTCGGTGGGCAGCAATGTATGGATTCCAAAGGAACGCTGCCTTCCTGGGATCTTCTGAAGGCGCCGCTTGGCTGGGACGATGGCGGGATGTCCCTGATCGACTCCCTGAAGGGGCGGCTCCTGAAGTTGACTTTGATATTTATTTCTGAATTTTCTCTTGGACTGAGTTGTGCTGGCTGGATTTTGATTTGCTCTGCACACCTTGACGAAAAGAATTCTTACGACTAGATCCGATGTCGGATCGATGCACAAGAGGTACCGATGGATAGAGGACTCAAAGATCTACAACATATATTGTTGGTGGCTCCATCCACAGAGCGGATTAAAAATAAAAATAACTGCAATCTGACTTTTTCTTCTGACCCGGACTGACAGACACATAGGGCAGAGATGGATCTGCCTGAAACATACCTTTGACCGAGGGCTAAATGATTTTTTTTGACTCAAAGAAAATTATGGGGGAAGGGGGTATACGTGAGGAACACTAGGGAAGTTTTGTGAATTTTATAAAATTTTCTAAGTGGGTGGAGAAGTTACAAGAAGATGACCCTTTCCCGTAGATCTGCAAAAGGGCAGATTACTGAGAGGACAAACAAAAATACGGGGAAAATATCAAATGGACTCTAATTGACACGAAATTTTAACTAGAGATTAGAGGAGATGGACAGAACAAACCCTCAAAATTAGGGCTCCAACTGATAACTAGAACATCAGATAGAATTTTGTTGAGGAGGTTCTGTCCTGATGGAGACAGACTTCCGATGACGGTGGCGGCGGCGCGACGGCGGTGCGATGGCGGCGGCGGCGGCGGTTGAAATAGAATTCAGAGGGGCTAAAGAGAAGATAGAAGAGCATCACACCCAAGATTTAGTAAAAATCCATCTGCAAGAGGGGGAGGGAGAGAGGAACAAGGGCACACCCTTCAATGGCTCAAGATAATTTCATAAATTTTCTTCATTAAATCTCTAATGACACTATACATAGGCTTATATAGAGAATGGCAGGGGGTGGGGGGCTGGGAATTTCATGGAAAATAAGCCATTTTCTTCCCCCATGTGATCAAAAACCAAAAATAAATAAATTACATATGGAGGGGGCACTCCTTTGACTAGGTAGGTAAGGTAGGTGGCCAACTTTGACATTTTACACCACTTGTCTCCCCCATGTGTCAATTGACTTGTCAAACCTTCTAGATGCCACCTTGGCCTTTGACCAGCCCCACATGGATGAGGTGGACCAATGGGGTAGGAGTGGGGGGCCCCTTGCAGGCCCTATTGGCATTTTGCACATAAACCCACACAATCCTAAGGAAGAACAAATAGGCTCATAAACCCTTACAATTGCGAATCTACTTCCCCCAGGATATAAAAATAAATAAAAGGACACAAATATAAAAATAAAATGTACATACTTGGAGTTGATTCCCATCAAGTAGGGACGCGTCTAGAAGGGCAGATGAAAGCCCTCGAGGATCGGGCCGAAGCTTCGAACCAGTCCATCCAGGGTCTTGTTGGGAGGATAGCCGTCCTTGAGAGGGCCATAGCGGCGGCGCAACCCGCGCCGACCAAAGGTCAACAAGAGCCGGCTCAGCAACCTGCTGCACCAAGGGCTCAGGTAGTGGATGTTGGGAGGCAGGAGGTGCATGTGGTGGATGACTATGCATCTGACAATGAGCAAGGGGGTTACGGTCGTCGAAATCAACGACGGAATCGTGATGACAATGATGACGACCGCATTCTTAGGGGCGTGCGTGTGGACCCTCCCACTTTTAGCGGGTCCTTGGACCCTAGGGTGTATTTAGATTGGGAGGCCGACATGGACCGGTACTTCGAGTGGTTTGAGATGATGGACCACCGAAGAGTCCGATACGCGAAGATGAAGCTACAAGGGCAGGCCCAAACTTATTGGACCAATGTGGAGAGCCTGCTCAATCAGCGACGTCAACCCCAGATCGGTACTTGGGATGACATGAAAACCAAGCTGAGGGAAAAATACCTTCTTGCCTCATATCGCCAACGTCTCATAGACAAATGGCAAAGCATCTCCCAAAGGAACCGATCCGTGACTGAGTACACCGCTGAGTTTGACAAGTATTACTTACGGTGTGGAGTTACGGAGGAGAGCACCATGACCATATCACGCTTCCGAAGAGGTCTGCGGCCCAACTATAAATATGAACTCTTTCGCCGCAACGCCACCACTTTGGAGCAGGCGTTTCAGGTTGCTCTCGAATTGGAGTAATTTGAGGCCGAGTTTGAGTCTCCCCATCGGTTGGGCTCTTTCCCCCTTCGTAGTGTCGAGCCTCGCAGCTCTTCTATCACATATCCAAGGGCCCCCGTGGCTCGACCTCAGGAGCCTGCTCGCTCCTAGGCCTCGCCCACCACCCCCGAGGGACCTTCCTCGTCCCCAACATCTTACGGCACCCACCGCCCGTCCACCGGCACCCGCACCTCTTGCCCGTCCTTTGTTGCCTACACCTCCTATCCGTCGGGAGGATAAGGGGAAAGGACCTTTGATTGGGGAGCCTAGTGGATCACGGCAGCAGCGTTATCACTGCAATGGGTTTGGCCATTTCGCCAACCAGTGTCCCACCCGCCCATCTCTTGTCATTGGGGACACTCAGGCCGAGGGTACCACCCCTACAGATCTCGTATTAGTCAGCTATGAGGTAGATCCAGAGCTAGCTAACGAGTACTATGAGATTGAAGGCGATGGCCAGGATGCCCTGCATCCCGATGATACCCACGTGGGGGTCATCAGGTGTATTACAACCCAGCCACAGGCCAGTGATGACTGGCGTCGGACCACTATTTTTCATACCTTCTGTAGGCTGGGCAAGCATGTGTGTAAAGTGATTATCGATAGTGGGAGTTGCATCAATGCAATCTCCACGGGTGCTGCCTCCTGTCTTGGTCTTACACTAGTGGATCACCCTTGCCCCTATCATGTATCATGGGTGGATTCCACTTCCATCCCGATCAGGCTGCGGTGCTTGGTCCCACTGCAGTTCTATGCCTACCGTGACGAGGTCTGGTGTGATGTCCTACCCATGGAGGTGGGCAATGTTATTTTGGGTAGGCCATGGTTTTTTGATCAGGATGCCACACTCCATAGCCGGTCGAACACCTGTACCTTCGACCATGCTGGCCAACGGATTACCCTCCAACCCTCTTAGCCCAAGAGCCCATCAGTTAGGGGTCCTACTGGCCCTAGTACTCCGGAACCTTCCATTCCTGGGCCCAGTACCCCGTCCCCAGCTCGGGCTATGACCATTACATCTGGCCCAGGTGAGCCCTCGACTAGGAGATTGATGTTGATTAGCTCCTAGGAAATGGAGCGGGAGACTAGTCGGGGCTGCCCCGTGTTTGCTATTGCGGTCCGAGAGGTAGAGCGAGACTCCGAGGGTGTGCTCCCACCCAAGGTTGTCCCCATTCTGTAGGAGTTTGCTGATATCTTTCCCAATGAGCTTCCCGAGGGACTCCCACCTATGCGGGATATTCAACATGCCATCGACCTTATTTCGGGATCTTCCTTGCCCAACCTTCCTCATTATTGCATGAGTCCCACGGAGCATGTCGAGCTTAAACGGCAGGTCGATGAGTTAGTACAGAGAGGGTCTGTTCGGGATAGCATGAGCCCATGTGCTGTACCCGCATTACTCATCCCGAAGAAGGAAGGTGCGTGGAGAATGTGCATTGATAGCCGTGCCATCAACAAAATCACCGTGAAGTACAGGTTCCCTATTCCCTGCCTGGATGACATGCTAGACATGATGACAGGTGCCACTATCTTCTCGAAGATCGATCTTAAGAGTGGCTACCATCATGTATGGATTAGGCCAGGTGATGAGTGGAAGACCGCGTTTAAGACCAAGGACGGTCTATATGAGTGGTTGGTCATGCCCTTTGGGTTGACCAATGCCCCTAGCACCTTCATGCGACTCATGACTCAGGTCCTCCGACCATTCATTGGAGTCTTTATTGTTGTGTATTTCGATGATATCCTTATCTATAGTCGCACCACGGGGGACCACTTAGACCACCTTCGGCAGGTCTGTCTTCTTCTTAGGCGAGAATAGTTGTTTACGAACCCACAAAAGTTTACCTTTATAACACCTCAGCTTACCTTCTTGGGTTTTATTGTGTCTAGTACTAGGGTCTACGCTGATCCGGAGAAGGTCCGGGCCATTGTTGAGTGGCCGGAACCCCGTACGGTCCATGATGTCCGCAGCTTCCATGGCCTTGCGACGTTCTATCGTCGCTTCATCAGCAGATTTAACTCCGTCACCACCCCGATCACGGATTATATCCAGAAGGGCACCTTTGTATGGACGAAGGCCGCAGCTGCCGCCTTCAAGGACATGAAGGAGCGCATGACCCAGACACATATCCTTTGATTGCCTGATTTCTTGAAGGTATTTGAGGTCTCTTGTGATGCGTCAGGTGTTGGGATAGGAGGAGTGCTGAGTCAGGAGTCCCACCCGGTCGCATATTTCAGCGAGAAGCTGAATGACGCGAAACTGCGATACTCCACTTATGATAAGGAATTTTACGCAGTTGTTCAGGCTCTTAGGCATTTGAGGCACTATCTTTTACCTCAAGAGTTTATCTTATACTCCGATCATGAGGCTTTGAGGTACCTCCATTCCCAAAAGAAGCTTAATTCGCGTCATAATCGTTGGGTTGAGTATCTCTAGCAGTTCACCTTTGTGCTTAAACATAAGGCTGCAGTGGAGAACAAGGTGGTTGATGCCATGAGTCGGCGAGCATGTTTGCTGACCACCATGAGTGCCGAGGTCCTAGGGCTAGAAAAGATGAGGGAGGCCTATGTTGACTGCCCTGACTTTGGTCAGATTTATGCCACTCTCCAGGCCGGACCCTCGAGAGACCATGATGACTATGTGCTTCAGGAGGGATACCTCTTTTGAGGAGGTAGGCTTTGTGTTCCCTGAACTTCGGTTCGAGACTTCTTAGTCTGGGTGCTACATGCGGGTCTAGCCGGCCACTTTGGTCGGAATAAGACTATTGAGGCGGTTGAGCATAGATTTTATTGGCCGAGCTTGAAGCGCGATGTTGCTCACATCGTGGCTCAGTGCCGTACATGTGCTACGACCAAGATGAAGAAGCAAAGCTTGGGCCTATATATGCCTCTTCCCGTGCCTGATGCCCCGTGGAAAGATATTAGCATGGATTTTGTCTTGGGATTGCCACGTACCTCCAGGAAGCATGATTCGGTCTATGTAGTTGTTGACCGATTCTCGAAGATGGCCCTGTTCATTCCTTGCTCGAAGACTTCGGATGCTTCGAGGGTAGCCCGCCTTTTTCTTACTCATGTGGTGTGTAAGTTTGGGTTGCCCCGTGCCATAGTGTCTGACCGTGATGTTAGATTCACTAGTTATTTTTGGAAGACACTGTGGCATATGTTGGGTACTCACCTCAAGTTTTCCACTGCATATCATCCCCAGACAGATGGTCAGACCAAGGTGGTCAATAGGAGCCTGGGAGACCTTTTGAGGTGTCTTGTCAGGGACCGCATAGGGGAGTGGGATCTCATGTTACCACTGGCAGAGTTTGCATATAATGATTCGGTGAATAGGTCTACTGGTATGAGTCCATTCGAGATTGTCGCAGGTCGTAGGCCTAGGAAGCCAGTAAATCTTGTCCCCATGCCTATCCTCGAGTGTTGGAGTCTGCTGAGTCGTTTGCTAGGCATGTTAGGAGTCTGCATGACGACATCCGTCGTCACATTGAGGCCAGCAATGCACGGTATAAGGAGCTAGCCGATGCCCATCGACACCACCGAGAGTTCCAAGAGGGCAAATATGTCATGATCAGGGTAAGACCTGAACGGTTTCCCTCTGGAACCGTTAAGAAGTTACAAGCTCGCGGAGCCGGTCCATTTAGAGTGTTGAAACGCGTTGGATCCAATGCGTATGTTGTGGACCTGCCTGAGGAATATGGTATAAGCTCTACTTTCAATGTATCGGATCTAGTTGCATATAGGGGCCCAGCGGTGATCCCTAGTGAGCCTTTCGAGCCATCCCCTCCCATTGAGAGTGATCCCACACCTGAGTGTCCACCTCTCGCCCCTTTTCCACGGCAGCGAGAGCATATAGATCATATACTGGATGAGCAGGTGATAGTTACCAAGAGTGGATCCTACCCGCGCTACCTAGTGCGATGGAGAGAACGGCCCGCCACCGAGGATACATGGATCACCCATGGAGAGTTGCAGCGGATTGATCCGGACCTACTGGAGCGGTACCATAGTGATGCAGACCCTTACTCGACAGGGTCGAGTTTCTCCCACCTGGGGAGAATTGGTGCGGACACCCGAGCGATCAAGAAGCACGAGCCGCCGAGCTGCCGAGCCACCGGTACCGTACGCGGAGCACCACGCGGGCTACAGCGGCTTCTACCTGGCTCGGAGACAGCCTGGAGACTACCCCTTGAGTCTTAGTATTTATCATGTTTTGGGGGGGTTTCATTTATGTGCAATGTGTGTTTATTTCATTTTATTTGTATTGTAATTCAGATTGTACTAAGGGTTTTTACGCAAATTGGGACCCCTGGGTCCCACGGGCCCCCCCACCCCTCCTCCCATTGATCCACCTCACCCCTAGGGCCCATGTGGGGTCAGTCAACCTTCCAATGGTGGGCTTCTAGAAGAGTGGGCCAAGTGGGGGACAAGTGGTTTAAAATGTCAAGGTTGGCCACCAACCTTAACCACCTAGTCAAGGGGGCGCCCCCCTCTCTTTATTATCCTTTTTAATTTTTCTAAAATGTGTGTTAGAACTAATTAGTTCTATTCCCCTTTTATTCCCCCAAAACCTATATCTAGGGTTATTTTATGTCTTTTGTCATTTCATATAAATACATTGTATTAACATTTTTAGTAGAATTAATGAATACAAAATTTGAGAATTTGGTTGGAGCAGCAAGGGCCGCCCCCTTCTCCCTCTCCCCTCTCTTCTTCTTGCAGCTGGGAAGGCTGTATTCTGAGGTGGGAAGCCTCACATATCAGTTCCGGTGATCGCCGCCGCCTCCATCGTGCCGCCATCGCACCACCATGGTTGTCGTCGGAGTTCTGTCCACTCAGGACAGCAGGCCCTTCCACGATTTTTAGCTCTCACCCACGAGCTCATCTGGAGTCCTAAAGTTTATGGTGTGTTCCCGAGGTTCCCTCCATGTCTCAGAAAAATAGGTTTGGCTTCCAGAGCTCGTTTGATATTTTCCCATTTTCGTTCTTCATCTTCTCCCAGATCTGTCAGCTTTCTGTTCACTGTGACAACAAGCCTGAGTTTCCCATCCTCGGACCTTTCTTCGATTTTTCATGGAGCTCCCAAATTTAATGGAAGTTCTATCCACCAACCCCTCCATCCAAGAATTTTCATGGAATTTCTAAAGGCCATCTCATATTTTCTAAAAATCCTTTTCAGATCCCACTCAATCCTGTCTGCCCCAGTCCAAATCCGACCACCCGCCAGTCTAAAATACTTTTCTCCACCCAAATATCAACAAAACCTTTCACAAAAACTATTGCCATCTTCCTCTCTCTCCCCTCTACAACTTTCATGAAGAGCCAGAGGTCTAAATCTAAGGTCTACCCCACGGTCAAAGGTAGTTCTCAGGAAACTTCCCTGCTGCCCGGAGGTTTCGGGCCCTATCCAACAGAAACTTCAAAAATCGACTAAGACCAGATCCGTGCAGATCCAGTTAATCTCTCTAGCCCTTGATCGAATTACTTCGAAAGATCTTTCCAACGATATCTTCTGTGCTTCGATCCGATGTCAGGATTGATCGCAGCAGCCGATCTCGCCGGATCGCGCGCTGCAAAACAGAAGCACAAGTCCGTGGGCAGCAACTCCAAAGTTTCGAGATCGGAGTCGACCGGCCTCCGACCGGTGTTTCCGGCCGACCGCCATCCCTAGGGACGCGCCACCAGGGGTCTCCACCACAGCGGGACCCACCCCATCAGACTCGGAGGACAGAGCGGCTCGTGGGCCCCACGGACCCGTAGATCGCGCCGTCCGGACAGCACCAAAACGCCGGTTTGGCACCGCCGGGACGACGTCAAGATGCTGCCCGTCAACCCACTTGTCGCGACTCCCGGGCCCCACATGTGACCTGTTACCTCCCTGCGTGGAGTGGGTCAAAATTATTGTACTGCTGTAAAAGTGTTTAACCGAGAGTCCGTGATTGGCCGGGGTTGTCTTCCCCACGCGGGGAGCGTGGATGTAACGATTGTAACTTATTGGCATTCATTTGCTAGTTTAGTATATGATCTTAGGCCACTGCCGAGTGCGATAGGAACTAGCCCGTGAGTCCATGTCACCGCTGTGAGTGTGAGAATGACCCGTCCCGTGGCTCGATCCGAGCACGGAAGTTGAGTCGGACTACCCTTAACTCTTCCGGTTCTTCAACCGCGCACGATCCACGTTTTCCTCACTTGGGATGACGAGTGAGCTTGCATTTCTGTTAGCGACGTATAGCCCATAGGAACACCTAGTGTCGGGCCGAAGTCTCTTCAATTTGTGTGTTGCTGGTCGCATCCGCATTTAGAGTCCCTGGTGCGCATCACTTAGAGTTGGTCCCCGTGTCCGTCCCGCATCAGCAAGGGTTTCAACAGTGATGTCAAGTGGTGGCAAAGGCAACGCTGGTGATGGTGAAGGTGAAGGCAAAGGTGAAGGCGAAGGTGGAGGTGTAGGCGGGGGTAAAGGAGGCAAAGGTATGGCCTACTCAGGCTCGGGCAAGGAAGATGAGGGAGATGGAGGAAGAGGCGAAGATGGTGGACGGGGTAGATGAAGGTAATGGAGGCAAAGGAGGTGGTGTCGGTGATAGAGTGGATGAAGAGGAGGATCGCAACGCCCACCGTCGACGTATCAACATGATGCGTCGGGCGGCGTTGGGCGCAGAAGTAGGAGTAGAAGAAGTGGTAGCAATGGGAACAGAGGAAATGGAAGTAGTGGGAGCAATGGGAGTAGATGAAGTGGAAATAGTGGGAGCAATGGGAGTAGAGGAAGTGGAGGCACTAGCCTGAGCAAGGGCTTGGGTAGGTGAAGGCAATGGAGCCAGGATAGGAGATGGTGATAAGGTAGATGATGGTGGGGTAGGTGATGGAATAGGTGGGGGAATAGGTGATGGAGCGGGTACTACACTAGATAAAGAATCACAGGGGTGCCCCTAGTCTTGTTGTGACGGAGACGACTGCCTGGGCGGCACCTGCTGCTGCTGCTGCTGCTTACTGCGAAGATGTATAACAACTTTTCGAATCATGGGCCAATCGATCCTCTTCTTATTTTCCAAGCCATACACATACTCCCGAAACTCTAGGCAATCCTCAACTAAATGCCCCTGCTGACAGTGAAAATCATAGAATTGAAGCAAATTCCTGACCGTGGGTCGGCAAGGCACAACCGGAGGGAGCTATAACGCATGAGTGGCCATCAAAGCCCGAAAGATGTCGGTAAAACACTCCGGCAACGGAGGGTAATGGGCCCGCTTAGGGCAAGGCGGATGTCGAGGGGTATAAGAAGGTAATGAAGAAGGTTGTGGAGATGGAAGTGGGGGTTGCGTAGGCAATGGCGCATGACATCTAGCGGAAGGACTAGGCGAAGGCACATGTGGAGCTGAGTGGGAAGGTATGTAGTGGACGGAGTCTACCTGCTCGGGGTGTGATGTTCCATTGACTGAAGGAGATGGAGATGCAGGCGGAGACACATGGGGGTACGAGGAAGCAGAAGGCTGACTGTGGATGGAAAAAGGTGGACTTATGGAGGGTTGATGTAACGAGCTGATGGAGGGCTGATAGGTGGAAGCGTACGGGTTCGTGGATGGTGGACTCACGAAAGGGTATGTGGCGAAAGGCTAACTTGTGGAGGGCGAGTAGGTGGATGATAGGGTGTATGTGGGCATAGAAGGTGAAGGAGACTCGGGGTTAAGGGAATTATGGAGCTATTGGCAAACGAAGTGGGCTCGGCTATAAAGCTGTTGCTAGGAAGTAACGTCATTTAGGGCTAAGATAAAGCGGTACTCGGGCGTTGCGTTGGAGATAAGCATCTTAATTTGCTCCTGCTCTGGAATTTCTCCCGGGACTTGCGCGGCGAGGTGACGCCAGCGATAGGCAAAAAGTAGATAACTCTTCATTGGGCTTCATCTTCTCGTGGGCCAGTTCCACAATGGAAAACCTGGGCCCAACCTGGTCCTGATAGTGCTAGATGAACTTCTCTTGAACGACTTGGAAACTTATAACTTGCTCTTGCGGAAGAGAAAAGAACCAATCCCGAGCCCGACCTTCCAAAGACAGACCAAATAAATATGCCATCAAGCGTTGGCCGTGTTGAAACTGGGCCAACTCATAAGCAAACTCCTTAATGTGAACATAGGGGTCACCGGTTGCACCACAACGGTGATATGTAGGGATTTACGAAGGAGGTGGAAGACGGAGATCTTGGAATGCAAAGGGGACACTCAAGGAGGGCTTAGGATCAATTCGGCGTTGAAGTTCATCAAGCTGGCGTTGGGTTTGAGCAATCATCTCCTGGGTAGGGAGAGATCGAGAGAAATGTGGGCCAACTTGAGCAAGAGGTTGTGAATTTGGACCAGGAACATGGTAGTGGGCCGGATAGGAGGATCCGAGCTGAGGAGAAGATGAAAAGCCCATTCCAGGAGTGGAAGGATGCATGGGCCTAGAAGAAACATGAACATTAGGACCAATCGGGCTAGCAGCATAAGCAGGAGAAGAAGGAGGTCCATGAAGGTAAGATGGCCCGTTAAGAGAAGAAGGCCCATTAAGATGGTTTGCAATGAGTTTTTGGGCCTAGGTCGGGTCCATTTGTCGAACAAGAGGTGATAAGTGGGCCATAAGATTTGCTTGTTTCTCGGACGGATCAAAGGGACCATGGGAAGATGGGCCCGTGTGGGAAGAGGATTCCACGTCGGAATAAGAAGACTGGTAAGGAGGGGGATACATGGGGTTGAAACAATGCTCCATGAGAGGAACTGGAGACTTAATACAGGAATATGAAATGAATACAGCCAAGGAAGTAAGGGCGTAAAGGGCTGAAGAGAGGGCAAGACTCGCAGGAGAGAAGGCGGGAGACAGACAAACTTATGAAAATGGAGAACAATGCCAATATACCCTAGATCGATGGACCGGACTATGAACCTAACCACACATGACTATATATGAAGGGAAAATGCATCACACAACACCATAAACGGGCTTGAATAATCCCAATAAATAATATGAATGTGAGAAATTTCACCCAAGTCAACCAAGTTATTATGATGCGAAAGTTTTTATTAGTTTTAATGGACCTTTTAATGATTCGAATTAAGCATAATTCCCTCAAGATAGGAATCCTAGGGGAACAGGGTCCAAACTTTGGGTTGATCTAGGTTTAACTCCCTCACTCGTATGCAAATGCAAGTCCTAAGGGTGGAAAGATACAACCGGCTCAACGTCTGTGTGGGAATCCACGGCTCACGGAGACTTATGGAGGTCTCGGATAAGATCACCTAGTCGACTCCAAGGAATATGGAGGCGAGAGGGTCATTTACCAAGGTAGGAAATACAACTATGGTATGCAATGCATGACCCTATGCGCACCGGAGTGCATGTAGAATTCTAGTATAAAACTGATAAATCAAGGCAAGACTAAATTATGCAAACAGAACAATATGGATGCAAATGATATATGAAAATGAAGATAATATGAAGGACAACAAGATAGAACCAGAAAACGGCACAATCAAACCCTGGAAAGCAATTTAAATCCTCAATGAACAGCATACTTGAGAGTCTGCATGTAGATTTCCAGCACAAAACTCAAAAATCAAGACAACATTAAAATATGAAAACACCACAGAATGAATGTAAATGATATATGAAAATAAATACAATATAAAGGACTACAGGATAGAGCCAGAAAATAGCACAATCAGACCCATGAACGCAATTTAAATCCATAATGAACAGCGTACCTGAGAGTCTGCGTGTAGATTTCCCGCACAAAACTCAAAAATCATGACAACATTAAAATATGATAACACCACAGAATGAATGCAAATGATATATGAAAATTAAGACAATATAAAGGACTACAAGATAGAGCCAGAAAATAGCACAATAGGACCCCAAAAACTAGGCCAAAACACCAACAAACGATGCACCTATGGGCCTATGCATAGAGTCTGCCAGAAATAGAAGGAGGTCTCCAGATGACCGCTACGTGAAGGTAGCGGTCCTTAGGTGACCGCTATCTTCACTAGAGACCTGTGCCTACAGGTGGCGGCTCCCAGAGGGCCGCTATATGATGTTAGCGGTTTGGGTAAGACCGCCACTGTCTCCCAGAGCAGAAAAACGTGTAGAACAGCAAAAGGAAGCGAGGAAACACTACCTAAATAACCACGGACACACACACCAACTGCATGAAGGCTAAAGCAACGTGATGGGCACAAGGCGTCCCACCGTGATTGCCAAAAAATGAGGTTGTAGATGTTTAATCTACCTACCCCGAACTAAACAAATAATATGCGTATAGGCATGAAATAATCATGAAAGAAGAGGGGCGATGAAGATAAAGGAACTAACCGTGATCGCCACCAAGGGTTGACGACGCCAAAAGTATAGGCAAAGGATGTAACGACGCCGTGTACCTTGGAAAGTAAGGATGAAGACTTGATCGTGCTTGATGAACGGGTGCGGGAAACGATGTGGAATCAGACCTCCTCACCTTCTAGTCGGCTAGAAGAACAGGGCCTCATGTTCTATTTGCTTTCCTGCAAAACAAAGCTCAAACACAAGAGGAAAAACCAATAATAAACATGCATGTAGTATCAATCCCGTATGCACAAATCAATTTGAAAGATTGTGGGAAAACGCACTGGGGGGAGGTTTTTAACCCCGTAAATGGGTGCAAAAGATAAGTGTGTGTATTGTCATGAGAATAGAACAAAGTGGAAGAATTAACATACTGTAGGGTTGCGGAAAACGTGCATGCAAAACGAGGAAAAGTGCAGAACTGTGCAAACTGTGATAACACTCAGAAATGGAGGACGAATAACTAAGAGAAGAGATGAGGAAATAAAGCCCTGAGCATTGAAAAATTAAGCTAATACTTCCCTAGATGGGTTGAGGTCCAAGATGTGAGTCGGAGATGCGGCATGGCTTCGCCTCAAACCGGAGAATCGCCCCCTTTCGTGCACTGCGAACATGCCACTATTTATAGAGCCCAGAAATCCTAGGGTTGAAATTAGAAGATAAATCCTCAAAATAGGAGTTTTGATTGGCAAAACCTCAAGATAATAGTGGTGATAAGAGTCTAGAATGGATAATAGTCAAGGTGGAGGCCTATCTCCCTCGAAAATGATGCCAAATAGGACTCTGAAGAGTCCTCGGGCGAAGAAAGCAGAGTTCAGAATGATCTAGATTCGGCTCTGAGAAGGCAGCCAGTCGTAAGGCCGCAACCTTCAGAAAATAGTCACCTTAAGACCGCAACTTGATGTGACAAATGAATGGAGCCGACGCACACGGAAGTGGAGTTGACGCGATTTGAGCACAAAAACTAAGAAGGCGGTCTTCAGGAGACCGCTACCTGAACGTGGCGATCTCTTGAAGACCATCACTTGATATTAAAAAATAATTAAAAAACATGGGATGAATGCGGTCACCTAGGAAACCGCATTCTCATGAACACAGTCTCTTAGGAGACTGCCTTCATGAGACTGCGTAGTATTTTTGCGGGTGTCCGTTCGAAGCTCCGAACGGCCCGAAAGTGACCCGAAAGTGGGGAAATTGAAGGTAAAGGCCTCCAAAGCTCAATGGGCTTGAAAAATGGTCAAGAAATGGGCTCAAAATATGGTCAAAGATGACTACAAAATAATGGATAATTTGGAGCATTATAAAGGAGAATAAGAGAAATAACTCGACTTGTAGGCTAAAAACAGGTGTCAACAGTCTCGTGCCAAACCGGGGTCACGACAGGCGGGGGCGGCCGAGGTGTGACACCATGGATGCGGACTCCCAGAATAGGGCGGGATGCTGGCTTTCTTCGTGTCTTTTTCGGCACCATGTGCCAATTTCTCGGGTCATTTGCAGGAGCCAAGATGAATGCCTCGTAGGTGTGCTTTGTGCAAGCTTCTGACACCTCCTCAGCAATTGTTGATATAGAGATATCATATTTTCTGTTGCCCCCAGCACATGCATCTTGTGAGGGCGAGGTGGATCCACCTTGTGTTCGTCCATCTGAAGCTCCCCCTTTTTGACTAGACCTACAATAGTGTCCTTGAAGACGTAGCAGTCTTTAATAGGGTGCCTAAGCATTTGATGGTATGAGCAGTATCAAGGATCATCCTTCCTGTTACATCACCAGGTCTCTTCGGCTCCAAGAGGGTGATTTTGTTGTATTTAGTGGCCCATTCAATGAGGACCCGAGTTTTCTCCCTTAGGAAAGAGTACAACTTCTTCATCTTGGATTGCAAGGAGGAGGCCTCCAGCTATTCAGCAGGTTTGGGAGGAGGAGTGTTGACGACTCCTTTGTCCTTGCTCTTCTGCTGCTCGAAGGCATTGAAATCGACCGTGTTGACTTCTTTGGGCACAGGCCGCTTGTCAGTTGTCTTGGCCTTCTGGCTTGAGGCAGCTAGAGTGGAGGAGTCTCTGGAGAGGAAAGTCTCGATCTCCGCCACCACGTTGTTTACTCAGTCAAAGGATCTGTGCCGATCATTCTCTCGAGGACTTCCCGTCGGAGATTCTGTTTACAGATCTGGATGGCGTCCTCTTGATGTGGCGGTCGCTTGCACCTCATGCTAAGGTTCCACCATCTCTTGATATACTCCAAGGCAGTTTCATCATTCTTCTGCTTGGTTGCATAAAGTTCGGCAATGGTAACCTCCCTTTCGGTGACATGGAACCACTCTTGGAACTTTCTTTGCATATCCGGCCAGTCGCTGATGCTTCTTGCCGGCAGGTTTGAGTACCACTCAAATGCGAGTCTAGTGAGGGAGGACTTGAAGAACTTTATCAGGTATGACTCATCGATCGCCAAACCACCTATCACGTTGATGTAATAGGTTATATGTTCCTTCAGCGAGCCTTGGCCGTTGAATTTGTCGAGCTTCGGCGGCTTGTTGACGCCGAGGGGCAATCTTTTGGCTGCATGATGAATCGGGTAGGGCACCTTGTATGCATCAAAGGAAACATATTCATCGTTGCCTCGATCCGCCAGCTTCATCTTGATCATTTGTTCAATCATCAGTTTGTTTGCCATTGCTGGGTCCACCGGCTCTGGGTAGAAATGAACTGGTTGCATTCACGGCGTTGCCAACACCATCGCCTGAGGTATGGCAGCAGTTTTCTGGTGTTGAGGAGCCAAAGGCAGTATTGGGGACATGCCCCCAGCTTAGTTTGGAATTGGCTGAGAAGCCGTCATTTGGGGTGAGCCCTCAATTTCATCGGTACCCCGACGGGATGCTTCGGGAGGAGCTTCGACTTGCTTCGAGGCTGACGCATGCAAGGTCAGCTCACTCACCTGCATCTTCAGAGCTTCAATCTCCTGCCAATATGCTTGGAGTAGCATCATCATGTCCGGATCGAGTGTGGTCGGGTTAGGGCCTTGGCCTCCCCCTTCTAGTGGAGTATTCAGAGAAGGTGCTGGCCTTTCCCCTTCATCTTTGGTGGTGACCACATTTGCCACAATGGTCACTGCACCCGAGCTAGTTTCACCGGCGTGGGCCTATATGGCCTCAACTGCGGCTCTCATTCTTCTGGTGATGGGGCCTACCCTTTCAGCGAGCCTTCCCACCTCTTCACGATTTTTGGGGAGGGCCTCGTATTGACTGGCCACTCCGGCCATATTGCACGTGAAAACTTGTAGCTTCTTATTTTTTCGGAGTACTTTCCTTATTGGCTACCCAGGGAAAGTTAATCTGTCGAACACCGAGATTCTTGGTGTGGCTTCTTTGCGGAGGGATGGCCCATAGCATCCTGATTCCACATCTTCAATACTTCCCGGGTCGACTGACTGTCCCCGGGCTTGCTTCATATCATTCAAGGCTTCTAGGAGCCGTTGTGTTCCCATACGGGTATTTCCGAGGCCACGGAGATATCCTCGTGTAGCCTGAGTAATATCATCTCACCCATTGGCAGGGCAAACCATAGGTGGTGGCACTCTAGCTTGTGTAGGCGACTTGTAGGCGAGGCGCCTTTGCTTGGACGTCCTACCATATCTCCCATTGCTGGATTAAATGTTTGCCTACCGTCCATAGGCCCGGAAGGCTGTTCTCCGAGACGCCGAAGCTGGCACCTCGGTCTCTTCTCTATCATCTTGTTCTTCTCTCTCGAACCTGTCAATCTTGGCAGGTACTAGTTGAGTTGGGGCTAGGGCCCGCCGCCTAGCACCAAAACTTGCTTGAATTTGACCGACTTTGGGACCGATCCTCCCTTTACCTTGGACCTAGTGCGGTCCTCTCTTTCTTGTGCCAGTGCTTTTTAACTGATTATGCACTGGGACGGCTGGCATTACCCTATCGGGTGCAATTGTGGCCTAGCGGCCATTCAGATACACCCAGACTCCTCTGATCATTACAAACTTGCTCGAGATGGAAAGCCATCTTTATAGAATGCCAGCGGTCTTCTTAGCCGCCCTCCTGGCAGCTGGAGTGTGTTTCCTTCTTGTGTCGATGTGGTGAACGTAGCAGCCCACCAGCTTCTCCTTTTCTTCAGGAGTCGCCTTTGTAGTGGTAACATGCTCGATCTCCCATGTCTCTAGGAGGTCTACAAACATGACCCCCAGAAAGTTGGGGAACCCAACTACCAGGGGGAAGTCACCAAACTGGATTGGCACAGCGAGGTAGCCATGGTCCGCATGGCTTGCCACCACCAAAGGACCGAACGTGACGGCCATTTCTTCAGAATCCGTCCCACATGCAATTTCAAAGTGAAGATGTTAGAATTTTAAGAAGAGGCCATATGGCCCCAAATCTTGGCAAATAGATGAGAGGTGGTTCAGTCCCACCGGGCGTGCCAACTTATTGGACGCACTTTAAATTTTAGGCTTTTTTATTTCATTTTTTCATTCATTTTATCTTTTAGCATTTTATTAAGTGCGAGGGTGTGTCAGTCACCTAGGTGATAAATAATTTTGGCTCAGAGACTGGGATGGTCAGGAGCTAAGGGTGCACTCCGTTTGACTAACTAGACGATTGTGGGTATCGGGTCGGGACTAGAGACATGCCATGTCATAAAGGTCGCAGCGTTAATTACATCCCTTGGAGGGGAAAACTTTTGATTGATTGCCAAGATATGGGGGCTTATGGCTTAAATATCAATTTTTGTGAGAGATATGAATAGTGTATTGAAAAAGCCTTGAAATCCCCAATATTGGGGTGCAAGAGAACATCTGGAGTTATATTGGTCATATGTTGACCGCTTCACGCTCGGACGAGTGTCCGGGTTGCAAACATTATAAACATGTCAGTAAGACTAGAGCATATGTATGCCGAGGCACGATAAGTTTATTGTTTGAAGAACTAGAGGAATTAAGTTAAATCCCGGTTAGAACGGCTGAAAGTTCAGTGGGTTGTTGGCCTGAAATGAAGCCATGCCATAACCATGATGGGGGTAACCCCCAGGGTCAAGCATGCTTTGCAAGGGCATCTTTGATATTTCCTTCTCACAGGGTCAAGGGGGAGTAACCTCGGATAAATACCGTTTAATCTCTTAACGAGGATTTTTTTCTTTTTAGGTTCATCAATTTTTGTTGATATCCATAGTTTGTCATTCATTCTTTTATTGTTCCTTTGTTGATTTTTGTTTGTTTATGCTGATTTTTGTTTGTGTTTCATTGCTGTTTTCCCTTTTTTTCGTCGAAACTGAATTTTTGGTCAATCGAAAATTCAGTTTTGTCGACCAAAATTTCTCAGGGATGGGTGCCTGCCAGAGGGGTTGACTCCAGCAGCACATGGCGTCGACTCCACAGCAGTTCGGTCGACCGGAGCTTGAATTCGGTCGACTGAAACGGGCATTCGAGGGACAACCCCTCTCCTGCTCTCCTCCCATTTTGTTCGAGCCCCAGGCCCACTTTGGTAGTATGAGGGTCATTAAGTTTCGAGTTTTACTTCATTTCCATCACCTTTTCATTCTTCTTCTTTTTATTTCCCTAACTGCATTCATCTTTGTATTCATTGAAATCGGGCTTACCTTGGTTCTTCGGACCCAAGCGGGGCCTACGCGGGGTTGTGCAACGGCGAGGAATGAAGGGGCAGATAGCAGCAGGATGGCGAGAAATAATTCGTCGACGCACCCTTGGTTGTTGGCCAGGCATGCAAGGCCATTTATGTGCTTGAGCTTAAGTGATCAAAGGGAAGTTTGGTTTGATTTGACCTACGTATAGAGAATTTTGGTTTTAAGCCATGCTTGGTTTTCTCTTTGTCTTCTTCTCTTATTTCTTCCTCCACTTGGTTGTTTGTTTGTTTTTTTGATCAGGGACGAACCTGCTACAAAGGGTGGTCTGCTTAGCAGGGAGTCGACTCTTAGAGTCGACTTCTGAGTTGGCCCCTGCTTTGGCAAAGCCTAGGCAGAGAAAGGCTGGGAGGGAGTCGACTCTCCCACAGCAGCACATAAGACCCTTGCTTTTGTTGTTTTTGTTTGTTTTTGTCTTTTTGTTTGGAGGAAAAGAGCTCCAAGGCATTTATGTGTTATTCAAAGATACATATTCACAGAATTCTGATGCGGGACGGGACCACAGACACGATAAGCTAGCGGTCGTCCCTTAGCGAGGGAAGCGTCGGATGTGCGCGGTTGAACAACCGGCAGTGAGCTAGGGTGGTCGGCTCTCAATTGTGCCCGGATCGGGTCACGGGACGGTCACTCTCTCACTCGCAGCAGTGATATGATAAATTAAAAGCGAGCTAGGTAACCCTACACATGCTCTCTAGCAGCGGCATAAACAAGCATATATAGAAATAAGCGGAATGCCAAGCAAGGAGCGAATACGATACCTCCACGCGCTCGGCGTGGCGAAGATGGCACCCGGCCGAAACTCGTACTCCCGGGAACTTAATACATTAAGATTACAGCAATACAAGTAAGCCCACTCCACGCAGGGAGGTAACGGGCGACACGAGGGGACCCGGGAGGACCAATTCTGGGTTGACGGGCGGTTTCCGGGCACGGCTTCGGCTTCGCGCGTGCTCGTGCTAGTGGGGCCCACGTGTGGACCGGAGGGGTCGTGTGGGACCTGATGCCTCCTCTGGTGTGGGTACACTTGGGAAGCGCTCCCCTAGGATGGCGAGTTGCTGGAACGACCGCCGGACGCCGGGCGGCCCTCGGACGACGCTCGCGGGAAACCGGCCACAAGTCTGCACTTGCTGTCTTCTCACGCGCTGTCCGGCGAGATCGGCTGCTGTGATCAACCCCGTCGTCGGAATGCAACGAGCTCGGCGCCGTTGGAAAGAGGACTCCAAATACTTCGACGTAGGGGCCTTCAGAAAAAATAATCAGATACGTATATCTGACTTATGGAATTTACACCCTTGCTGTAAACAGGCAAGAACTGCAGGGGCAGGTTCTGACTTCTCTGAAAATCACCGTTGACCGGTGGGAGGACCTTGGAATATGGAGATGAGTTCTTCAGAAAAGTTGAAGATATCTGAAATAGAAAACCGGGACTATTTTTGGTTTTTGATTTGGATAGGAAATGGATTTTATGGGATTTTTTTAGTGGACCTGGGTCGGATCTGGGACACTGTGGAAAAATTGCTCACAGGAACTGGTACGAATTTTCAAAAATACCTAGAGACCTTATCAAAAATTAAGAAAATTCATGGTGGTAGACATATGTGGACATAAGTCTCCGTAATTTTTAGAGCCCCAAAAAAATTCAAAACATGGGTCGAACAAGGTAGACTCAGAACTTATGAACAGTAGACAGAACCTGGACAGAACTGAAATTTGAACTTGGACAAAAATCTAAAAATATCTAATGGACGAATTTTTGCCTGAAATTTTTTTGTGGAGGTAAGGGTTCAAGAGGGGAACCAACCCTGAAAATTGGAGCTTCAGAAGATGAGGGAAGAGAGAGAGACAATTCGGAGAAGAGAGGTCTGTCCAGAGTGGACAGAAAACCGAATTCGTTGGTGAAGACGCGTCGGCGGCGAGACGGCGGCGGCGGCGATCACCGGAGCTGCTTCAGAAGTTGGAGGGGATCAAGAGGGAAGGTATTACACTCTAGAAATGGGCTGGAGGTGGAAGAACACCAGGGATAGAGGGGAGAGGGGCACAAGCTTCAAGGAGGCAAAATGCTAATTTCTTCTTCATTAATTCTTTCCATAAGAAAATACAAGTATTTATATGAAAGGGTTCTAATCTAATATGAGCCCTTGGATCAAGGGTTGATCAATGAAGGGTTGAGATGTGGTTTGACAACCACATTAAACCCCATTAAACTACTAGGTTCGCCCCCCCCTTTAAGAAGACAATTGGAATTTGTCTTCTTTAATTAATTCTTGGTCCAAGTCCAAGTTTGGACCATGGACCAGCCACCTTGGACCCAGGAGTCCAGGTGGACCAATAAGGAGGAGGGAGGGGGCCCCTGCAGGGCCTACATGCACATTTGCAAAGAAATCCAATGGCCTTTTGCAAATAAACCCACTAAGACCTACTATTGTGTACCCATATATCACAAGGGCGTACATACAAATACAAAAGGACGTAGATGCAAACACAAAGTGAGCGGGCTGACGTTGATGTCCCCATCAATTCTCCCCGGGTGGGAGGAACTCGACCCCGTCGAGTAGGGGTATGGCTGCTCCGGTACTCCGGCGGATCCGTCACCGTGCTAAGTAGCGCGGGTATGCTCCACTCCAAGTGATCGGCACTTGCTCATTCCATATATACTCGATATGCGCACTGCTATGGCTAAAGGTGGTCACTCCGAAGGGGCACTCTCAAAAGGAAGGAAACAGCTCGAAGACTCACTAGGAATCACCGCTGAGTCCCTATAGGTGACTGATCCGGGTATAGATGTAGAACCGATCCCATACTCATCAAGTGAGTCGACTCGCTTCACACTCATAAGAGAACGACACGAGCTTGCAGAAGACACATGCAGACTCACCATGCACTGACACATGAATGAAAATCACACAAACAATCGACTCAAAATCACCACACAAACAAACCACACAAAGAAAACACACTGACTCAACTATGACCCTAGACACACCTAATGTTAGTCCGACCCGTACATGGGTGATGGCGGACCAGGACACCCGAATGTGTGCCATGCATGCATGTTATGTAACCGGAGATGGGTGGCATGAGGTACACCTAAATGTCCAAGTATGACCCAGTCATGCATGGACGGCCCTTTGGATTTGGGAGACTTGAGAGGGCTAGGAAAGCCGGGTGTGGAAGAGCTGGGTGGAGGTGTATCGTGGACGGGCTTGGTGGGTATGGAGGACCCGGCCCGTAGGAAAGGGGTATGAAAGTGGACTTCCCCGATAAGGTATGAGGGAAGTGATGGGTCACGGGGCCCACTAGAGTAGGGGTCAAATGGGTCAAAGAATGTGTGACCCCTTGTGGTGGGTTCCCACAAGTCACGGTCCCACGTGTAGAAGTTTTGAAGGTGTGGATAATCACCTTCTTGAATTGTGATGGGTGGGACGGGGACCGTAGGCAAGAAGTATGATTCCTCCCTCGGACAAAAGGGTATGAATTCAGGCTCGTCCGGTAAGGGAAGGAGTAAGAGGACCTCCGTGGTGATACAACCCACGGTGCACTCGGAGGTAATAGACCCTAAGGCCGGATGAGTGAGGCTAAGACTAGTGGGTTGGTCGAAGCCTCGGGCCAATAAATGTGTAAAGGTCAACTGCCGGTCTAACCCTTTAAGAAGGTCGTCCAATGTGTCCACATAGTGACGAGACCGGAAGGTGGTATGAAATGAGTTGCTTGACACTAGTGGTAGTGTGGGGTCCATTGATGGGAAGGGATGTGGGACCAAGCCATCCTTGAGCCATCTAAGAAGTGGCTCGGCTATGTAAAGTGTTCCCGTAAGAAACACGGGTGGCTCGGGCTTTGGTAGTTCCCACTTTGATGGTTTCGAATGAAGACCGGAGGTAGATGACAATGGAGCATCCATGGGTGGTGGAGTAGCTTGTGTCCTTTCCCACCAATCCGAAATCATTTTCTTTATTTCCTCTAAGGAGCGGGTTGGAGGAGGGACCTTGGGGTGGACTAGCTCCTTAACTCTCGGCTCGGGTGTGGGCCTAGGCTCGGTTATAAGCGGGACTTCCACTCGGTTGGAGGTGCTTGAGTGGGTTGGGATGGGAGTGCCAAGGGGAGGTTGGTTGGTGGTGCATGGGCGGGCCACTAGATTGGGGTCACTTTGGTGGGCTTGGACGGCGGTGAAGGGGTGGGATTGGGTAGAGGTGTGGCCCACTTGATTGTGGGTGAGTTGGTGGGGTTGGTGAGTGGAATGACCTCCATGGTTGGAGGTAGGTGGGCGGGGAACGTAGGCCCTCCTAAGCACTCTCTTCATTTCCCACCATGACTTGATGGGCCTTAGATTCCTATCCTCCCTCCAATATTTGATGTCCCTCCAAGTTGCAGCGGCTTCCCCAAAAAGTCGCCTTTTGGCAACATCGACTTGCATGGGCCCGTACATGATGTACACCTCGAAGTAATCATCCATAATGGTTTCCCATTCTAGATAGACACTCGGGTCATCGGACCCGTAGAAATCCCGGGTTTCGGGTCTCGTGGGGTGGTTCGGGTGGTCCTTCCATTTGAGATAGTATCGCCACCATCCGGGAGTTTGGGACTCCATGGGACACGGGAAACTAGTGGATGGCCATGCCGACACTCGGACCAAAACACTAAACACGACACTAAGTAATGCAAAGTTGGAATGCACTAACTAATGCACACTAAGGACCCTAGACGTAAACCAAGACTCGGTACGGGGCGGAGACAATCGACCCGAAGGTCACTCGCACAAGTGTGCGGCCTTCCCGATAGGCGTAACCTAACGGTCGGACAACACCTTTTTATATACCGAGTAAAGGGATGTATGCGACCCAAAAATGACTCTTTTGTTGTTTTAAAAATGTGATGATCCTAAACACGACTTAGACCGACTAATGACTACATGACACTCTTTTTTTTTCTTTTTGAATGCAAACACCCTAGACTCAACCTCGCTCTGATACCAAATTGATGCGGGACGGGACCACAGACACGATAAGCTAGCGGTCGTCCCTTAGCGAGGGAAGCGTCGGATGTGCGCGGTTGAACAACCGGCAGTGAGCTAGGGTGGTCGGCTCTCAATTGTGCCCGGATCGGGTCACGGGACGGTCACTCTCTCACTCGCAGCAGTGATATGATAAATTAAAAGCGAGCTAGGTAACCCTACACATGCTCTCTAGCAGCGGCATAAACAAGCATATATAGAAATAAGCGGAATGCCAAGCAAGGAGCGAATACGATACCTCCACGCGCTCGGCGTGGCGAAGATGGCACCCGGCCGAAACTCGTACTCCCGGGAACTTAATACATTAAGATTACAGCAATACAAGTAAGCCCACTCCACGCAGGGAGGTAACGGGCGACACAAGGGGACCCGGGAGGAAGTGGGGCCCACGTGTGGACCGGAGGGGTCGTGTGGGACCTGATGCCTCCTCTGGTGTGGGTACACTTGGGAAGCGCTCCCCTAGGATGGCGAGTTGCTGGAACGACCGCCGGACGCCGGGCGGCCCTCGGACGACGCTCGCGGGAAACCGGCCACAAGTCTGCACTTGCTGTCTTCTCACGCGCTGTCCGGCGAGATCGGCTGCTGTGATCAACCCCGTCGTCGGAATGCAACGAGCTCGGCGCCGTTGGAAAGAGGACTCCAAATACTTCGACGTAGGGGCCTTCAGAAAAAATAATCAGATACGTATATCTGACTTATGGAATTTACACCCTTGCTGTAAACAGGCAAGAACTGCAGGGGCAGGTTCTGACTTCTCTGAAAATCACCGTTGACCGGTGGGAGGACCTTGGAATATGGAGATGAGTTCTTCAGAAAAGTTGAAGATATCTGAAATAGAAAACCGGGACTATTTTTGGTTTTTGATTTGGATAGGAAATGGATTTTATGGGATTTTTTTAGTGGACCTGGGTCGGATCTGGGACACTGTGGAAAAATTGCTCACAGGAACTGGTACGAATTTTCAAAAATACCTAGAGACCTTATCAAAAATTAAGAAAATTCATGGTGGTAGACATATGTGGACATAAGTCTCCGTAATTTTTAGAGCCCCAAAAAAATTCAAAACATGGGTCGAACAAGGTAGACTCAGAACTTATGAACAGTAGACAGAACCTGGACAGAACTGAAATTTGAACTTGGACAAAAATCTAAAAATATCTAATGGACGAATTTTTGCCTGAAATTTTTTTGTGGAGGTAAGGGTTCAAGAGGGGAACCAACCCTGAAAATTGGAGCTTCAGAAGATGAGGGAAGAGAGAGAGACAATTCGGAGAAGAGAGGTCTGTCCAGAGTGGACAGAAAACCGAATTCGTTGGTGAAGACGCGTCGGCGGCGAGACGGCGGCGGCGGCGATCACCGGAGCTGCTTCAGAAGTTGGAGGGGATCAAGAGGGAAGGTATTACACTCTAGAAATGGGCTGGAGGTGGAAGAACACCAGGGATAGAGGGGAGAGGGGCACAAGCTTCAAGGAGGCAAAATGCTAATTTCTTCTTCATTAATTCTTTCCATAAGAAAATACAAGTATTTATATGAAAGGGTTCTAATCTAATATGAGCCCTTGGATCAAGGGTTGATCAATGAAGGGTTGAGATGTGGTTTGACAACCACATTAAACCCCATTAAACTACTAGGTTCGCCCCCCCCTTTAAGAAGACAATTGGAATTTGTCTTCTTTAATTAATTCTTGGTCCAAGTCCAAGTTTGGACCATGGACCAGCCACCTTGGACCCAGGAGTCCAGGTGGACCAATAAGGAGGAGGGAGGGGGCCCCTGCAGGGCCTACATGCACATTTGCAAAGAAATCCAATGGCCTTTTGCAAATAAACCCACTAAGACCTACTATTGTGTACCCATATATCACAAGGGCGTACATACAAATACAAAAGGACGTAGATGCAAACACAAAGTGAGCGGGCTGACGTTGATGTCCCCATCAAATTCTAATGCAAATCATGTGCAATGGCATGGCATGAGATGGACACACGTGTTAGGCTTCATTCGTATGCAAACTTCGTCCACTAGGCCATATGCATGCGGATGCCATTTTTAAATCGAGTGAGGATCATGCGACTGCGTTCTTTTGTTTGGGCCGTTTTTTTTTGTTTTGCAAAATAGGTCATGCATGTGTAGATTCAACATGTTTGGATAGAATGGTGGGGGAAAGGGAAGAACTGCCCGGGGACCTGTAGATTCATGAAACACATGCGATGTGTGAATTTCTTGGGAGATGGTTCAATGGGAATCTTCTTCTCATAGTGTCATGAACACATTTCTTTTAGAGGTTATCATGCATATATTCATGGTTTTCTTCCTTTTTCTTTTATTTTTCTTTTATTGTTTTCCTGCAGGGTTGATTGGCCTCGAGAAGGAAAGGGAGAGGGGGTTGACCCCCTGAACTGGAAGGGTCGACCCCTATGTAGGTTTCTGCATAGGAAGCCCATAAACAGAACCAGCTGCAAGAGGGGTCGACCCCTGGGGTCCAGGGGTCGACCCCTCTTGCAGCAGGCTATGGAGTTTGTTTCATTTTAGTCTCAAACCCCCCCTTTTTGTGGAGGCGTCGAATTCCCATGCACCTTGTGTATAGAGAAATAGTAGCTTGGCCCATGGGCTTTCATGCAAATTTCAAATGGAGGGGGGGGGGATCAAATACCCCAAAGGCATAAGAGAGGCCATCATATGAAGATTATCATGCCCATGAAGTTTTGTTTATCCTTTGAATACATGTTCATGGAAACCATTCACATGCCAATGAACATGGAGTTCTATTTATCCTTGGAGCTCAATCATGAAGACCATTCACATGCAAATGCACATGGAGTTTTATTTCGCTTGGGAATTCAAACATGAAACCATATAGATGCAAATGCATATGAGGAAGAAAGGGCAAGGTAGAGCATGCTGCTATGGAGGGTCAAAAAAGGTGAGAAAGTCGACTTGGGGCTGGGCAACTCTAGTTGACCCAGGCCAGAAAGATAAAGGAGCAGGCCCAGGAGGGGGCAACTCGACTTGGAGCCTGGGCAACTCGAGTTGCCCCAGGCCAAAAACTCAATTTTCGTTATTTCTTCCTGAAAACCAGGCACATGACAGAGGGATAGACATGGATCAATGTGTGGTTTATGCACCAAGGAACTTATGGCCTAAAATCATGCAGGGGTATGACTTTGTGAGTCCCTATACTCAGCATGCAAGGTTTTGATCATGCATTTGTACAAGGCGATCCCTTATACGAGGCACAGCATTTTGCTCACGCATAGTGGAGGTTTTCACCCGGACATGATCCGGGTTTCCACCGCTCACCATTTGATATACCCAAGGGGTAACGACTAGCAATCACTTAAGAATGGAGACATGCACGAAGTCTGAACTATGTGTATGAATCAATATGCATGAAGGAGTAAATATGCTTGGGTTTATGTGATGCAATGAGATAATATGATGCAATTCAATATGCATATGCAATGCAAATCTGGGGTGAGCCACTGAGAGGTGCCATGTGTGAATTCAGTGGTGCCAGTGTGAGAACTCAGAAGCTGTCGTTCCACACTAAACAACTCTAAAACTTCTGCTTTGGCAGACAATGACTGAGGATAAAGAAAGTGAATACAGTCACCATCAAAGTCTGCACTTAGTGGAGTACAAATCAATGAATTGATCTTAGCAGTATGATCATGATGAACATGCACTAATAAGGCTTGCAATGAATGTTTGTGTGTACTGGATGGCCTGTTTATTGTCTCTATTTGCATAGACAACCTTACCATCCATGATTCTATGATGGATAGCTTGGTCAACTTTGAGGGAAGTGTGTCCTTCTAACACAACAATGGTTGCATATGTAAATTGGCCATCTTTATATGTTATACATAGTTGGCTGTCAACAATTTCTTAACTAATTTTTTTTATTGACTGATCTTGAAAGGGGGTGGGGGGTCGACCCCTCTGAGATGGGAGGGTTGACCCCTGCGTAGGAACCTGCACAGGGGGGGGCGGGGCGGCCGAAACAGCAGCCCCACAAGGAGGGGTTGACTCCTGGGGTCGACCCTCCCAGCAATCAACTTCAAAGCCTCCCTTTTTTTCCTTTGCCGTTGTTATATTTTTTTGGAAGTGCCTTGGTCGTCCGGCGATCATGTGCTTGTCACATGTGAGGGATCATTGGCTTGTTGTATAGACATTTATCCCTTGCATCAGTTTCATCATTTCCATTTTTTGTTATTAACAGTTGCCTGAAATCACATTAGGCATTGCATTCTCTTTTTTCTCATCATCCTTTGAATTTTTTGATAAAAAATTCGGCAACACCTCCCCTAGACCGGGAGCTTTTGGGTGGGTTTAATCGGGTACTCGTCCACAGAGGATCTCCGAGATGGCCCCAAAATAGAAGGGTGTGCACGGAAGCGGCAACTGTTGTGCCCCTGTGGTCATTTGAGTTATCCTATGGTCACTGGGGTCATTCGACATCATCCTATGTTCATATGAGTTATGTGGTATTCTTAGTTTTGATAATGGCTAAACACTATTAGTCATTGATGTTTCCACTCTCATGTGACTAACATACGTGATGTTCTGTTCATGACAGATATGCCAATGAATGGACACGGCATTCAGTGAGGATGGCAAAAGTGAAAGCTCATTGATCGCGCCCAAGCAAGGATGCGAACATAAGTAAAAGTCGACACGTGATATTCGGCTCGTCACACATCCAAGATCAATGTACAAAGAAGTACAGCCAAGAGAATCCAAGGCCAGAGACTTAGTTGATACGAGAATTTACCTCAGTTTCTTCATCACCTTTGGCCATAAGACAGAGATCTTCTTTTTCTTTGTCCGAGGAGCTAGTTCCGTCATCACTTTCCTCTTCATAGCTCCATGTGGACACCATGGCCTTGTTCTTCTTCTTGCCCTTCCTACTAACCACATGTAGGGACGTCAACACCGCTCCCCTCTAGATCCACTGTCCACTACACAACAAGTGGTATCAGAGCCTAATCTCTCATTATGGGGTCCAACGACCTTGAGGGAATTGGTGGATCAGCGTCCAAGGGTTTTCTACCTGAAGGACATTCTGTGAACAGGCCTCCTTATTTTACTGGAGCTAATTATCCCTATTGGAAACATCGTATGCAGGTGTTCATTCCCGCCCAAGACTACGAACTTTGGCGAGTGATCAGCAAAGGTCCGTATGAGCTGCCGGATGATGAGGACTTGTGGACCAAAGATGTAATACCCCAAATTCTTTAGAAATTTATTTAGAAAGTTATTTGAAATTTATTTGAATTAATGAGAATTATTCAAAATTAATTAGATTAATTCTTTAATAAATAGAATAAGTCACTTTTCAACTATTTTATAAAAATTAATAAAAATCATATTCTTGTAGAATCAATTATGTTTAACAATATTTCCTTCTGTGGCCAACCCTAAGAAAATCATTTATTAGGCCGAATTAGTGGATTAAGTCTTCCGAACTTAATATTTAACTATTTACGGAATAGTAGAAGTTGAAATTTTGTCTACCATATAAAAATAATAATTAAATAATAGATGCATCGACTAACACTTTTGTCTTCTATGACTAAGCCTAATAAAATCATTATCTAGGCCTAATCAGTGGGTTAAGTCCGACTTTCAACCCACCTTACCCGAAATTCATGTTCACTATTCACCCCATCTTAAAACATCAAATTAGAGCTTGTTTCTCAACCAAATGAGGTGATTCCAGAAGCAAATGAAAGGTAATACATAGAGGATTAATAGTCCTCTATCAATCAAACCAAACCCTAACCCTAGCATATGGTGGCGGCCGAGTTTGGTAGAAGTCAACCTTGGCGGCGCCATTTTCAAACACCACCTTGCGTGGTCGATTTCTCCCAACTCTGAAGTCTCCAGAAGCTCTATGAGCTATCAAAATGAAGCTCTACGAGTCTACTTTCATTTGGTGGCTGTGGTGTTCGTATTGGATTCAGATCTAGGATGTTCTTGGTCATTTAGTGGAGGTGGGTCAGCTGCCATCGTCCTCCTTCCTCTCCTCTTTGATCCTTCGATTGAGGTAGGTTTCCTTAACCAAAATCAGCTTATGAATATATCAAATTGTTCCTCTCGATGAGATCTTTCCAGTGGTTGTATTCTATCATGCCCCGTACTCTATACCGTCGAGGTATTATCCGCTTTGGCCTAAGGGCCTCACGGTTTTGTCCCTTTCTGATAGTGATTGGCTCCAGAATGGGGGACTTCCCGGGCAGGTCACCCATCCCAGTACTACTCCCCATTAAGCACGCTTAACTTCGGAGTTCTTTACAAGAACTGAGCCGATATTTCAAAATGCGCCTCGGTGATATAGAGTACAACTTAGCTATATTTGAGAGTGTTACAATCTACCCCTCTTATATAGGCGACGTCCTCGTCGCTGGGCACATATAGCACGCAATCAAACCCCCAGGCAGGTAGGACTCTAGAGGTGGCCCATATAGGCTCAAGAGGTGGCTCCCACTATGTAGCACTTTGTCCCATTGCGGGTTCAAGAGGTGGCTCCCATAGCGTAGCACTTTGCCCTGCATGGCACTTAGTTCCCACACTTCCGGCTGGGGTATGGCTCTGATACCATTCTGTCATGCCCCGTACTCTATACCATCGAGGTATTATCCGCTTTGGCCTAAGGGCCTCACGGTTTTGTCCCTTTCTGATAGTGATTGGCTCCAGAATGGGGGACTTCCCGGGCAGGTCACCCATCCCAGTACTACTCCCCATTAAGCACGCTTAACTTCGGAGTTCTTTACAAGAACTGAGCCGATACTTCAAAAGGCGCCTCGGTGATATAGAGTACAACTTAGTTATATTTGAGAGTGTTACAAAAGAACAAATAAGGTAATCCACTGTCAACTGGAGTGCTAAACACATCATGCAATACTCACTCCATCCAGTTGAATTCTCAAGAGTCGCTACCTGCGCATCTGCAAAACTAATGTGGGATAAGTTAGAGGTAATCTATGAAGGAATCTCTCAGGTACGAGAAACAAAAGCCAACATTTTAGTTTCTGAATATGAAATGTTCCGCATGAAGCCTGATGAGTCAATTTAGAATATGTATGCTCGGTTAACTGTGCTTACTAATAGTCTAACTGATTTAAGAAAGAAATACTCAGAACAGGAAATTGTTTGAAAGATTCTCAGATCATTGACTCCCGCATGGCACACAAAGGCTACCGTGGTTGAAGAATCGAGAGATCTCGCAACTACCAAGGTAGATGAACTCATTAGGTCATTAATGACCTATGAGATCAACCTTAAGAACAAAGAGGCTGAGGTGCCTAAGAAAAAGCCCCTAGCTCTTAAAGCAGGACCCAGCGGTCAAGGCTCTTCTGATGAAGGTGAGGATTCGACAAGTGAGCGAGATGAGGATGACGTAGCCATGCTCACACGTAAGTTCAGAAAATTCATGAGAAAGGAAGGTAAGAGCTTCATGAGAGGAAGGTCAAAGGTAAGAAATGGTTTCAAATCTAATTCTAAAAACTCTAAGAAATCTGATAAAATCATTTACTATTCTTGCAATAAACCAGGACATTTCAAGAATGATTGTCCCGACAGATTCAGAAAAGCCGACAAATGGAATGGTAAGAAGAAGAATAAGGCCATGGTGTCCACATGGAGCGATGAAGAGGAAAGTGAAGACGGAACTAGCTCCTCGGACAAAGAAAAAGAAGATCTCTGTCTTATGGCCAAAGGTGATGAAGACCCTTTCAAATGGTAAATTGGTGGATGCAAAGGTCTATAGAGGTATGATTAGTTTTTTGCTTTATTTGACTGCATCCCGACCAGATATCCAGTTTAGTGTATGCTTTTGTGCTAGATTTCAAGATAGTCCTAGAGAATCACATTTGACTGCCGTCAAACGTATCCTTAGATATCTTGCCGACACTCAAGATTTGGGATTGTGGTATTCGTCATCATGTGATTTATCTCTTATATCTTATTCTGATGCGGACTACGCTGGATGCAAGCTGGATCGTAAGAGTACTAGTGGCTATTGCCAGTTTCTAGGCGGGTGTTTAGTTTCTTGAGCTTTCAAGAAACAACACTCGGTTGCCCTCTCAACCGCGGAGGCAGAATATGTTGCTGCGGGGAGCTATGGCACCCAAGTGTTATAGATTAAACACCAACTCCAAGACTACCTAGTGGATCTTGGTTGTGTCCCGATTCTGTGTGATAACACTAGTGCTATAAACCTTGCAAAAAATCCAGTCCAACACTCTAGGACTAAGCATATTGAGATTAGGCATCACTTCATTAGAGATGAGGTCGGTAAGAAAAATTTTGAACTACATTTTGTTGATACTCTAAATCAAATTGCTGATATTTTCACCAAGCTCTTGTGTAATGACAGGTTTTCAACACTCAGAAGGGAGCTTGGTCTTTGTCGACCTCAGGCCAATAAACATTGAAATGATGATCTTGTTCAATTTAGTGTGTGTTTTTGCAGATTGGTGTTCATGGATTGGTGTTCATGCATTGTTTACATATCAATATGTCATTTTACATATATGTCGCATTACATGTAGATGCATAATAATGAATTGAGTTCATGTTCATAATGCATTGTATGATTTGTGTAGCATCATTCTTGTATGGCCATGGTATATCAAACGTTGATGTATGGAAAGGTAGGTTATGCTTGCCTAGAAACATTCAATATGCATTTAATAAGTGTACAACCATGTGTTGGGTCATGCATCTCATGTCTGCCAAATTCATGTCAACCCCTGCATGTTTCAGGTCATTCTCCTCTTGACAGTTATCATTACACTTGCTTGCACACATAACTCTTTGAGTGCATTCATTGCATATCCTTAGGGGGAGTCTTGATACTTTTCTTAATTTCTTGTGCTTCCATGGCTTACAGTCTGAATATGAGATCATGAGACTGATAAACATATGGTGTGAGAGCTTTCTATTATATGAACTGATGATTGTCTATTCAATGAAAATGGTTCAGATTTAATGATTTCCTTGTAGTTCTGATATATTTTGTTTGAAATCATCTATGTTCTGTGGTTTTAATAGACTTTAACTAAAGATTGCATGTTATGTCTTGAATGACTACCCTGAAATCTGAAAATCCAAACCTCGTGACAATCTTGGTGATACACTCAGGCTTAATATTATTTTTAAACATCTTGATGAGCTGGACTTCTTGAAAATCAATTTGACAGAGCAATGATATTGTTGCACGGAGAAATATGTCACGTCATCAAATCAAGTGACGAATGATATGTCATGATGTGCCCCTGTTATCTCTGTCTTAATACTTTTGGACTCTAGGCAGAGCAATGGCATAATTACTGAGAAATATATCCTCTCATCAAAGAATTGAGAAAGGATATGTCATGACGTGACTTTGCTATCTCTGTTCATCCTGAAGCATGACAGTCAGTCTTACCAAATACCTAGGAATACTGGCGTCTATACAACGTGTATTCTTTTGACTTGGAGGCATGTACTAGACTTGATTGCTCGTCAAAAGTGAGTCATGTGCCTTCAAATGCAAAAGATACTGCCAATCGAAGTTGCTGCAATCATAAAATTCCATGCTTCAGTCTTGCTTGTTTAGCCTCAATACGTGCTTTTGTGTTATTCTCTTTGTAGTTATTGAATATGGATATATAAGACAAGGGAAGGTTACACACCACCATGATATGCATTTTTTGTTCATTTCTATTAAATCTTGGATGTAGCTGCTTTTCAAACTCTGTTGATGATCTCAGATCTCATTAGCTTTGAACCATCTATGTTGCTCACGGTATGTTTTAGGTTTGCATATAATGGTTTACTGTCCACTCTCATTCAGCTCTGGTCTCTCAGACATTAGTCCCCTTCTCTACCTTATCCCTCCCTTTTTGCTGTTGTCAAAGGGGGAGAATTCTTTGTGTGAGTCCTTTGTAAGAGTTTTGCATTATCACGTTGTCAAAGGGGAGAGAATATTTTGTTGTGAGTCATCCCTTGCTTTGTGAGTTATCATTGGGGGATGAGTGAATTGTGTACGCGGGAGAAACCTTTGTGCACTTTTGTGTATGAGTGATGAGGGAGTCTTCATATGTGTATGTGATGGGGTTTGCATAATTACATCGCATTCATATCCGCATTCATATATACATTCCCATATTCTCATTATCATGGATCTTGAGTTGCATATGTTGCATTTGCTATAACTTTTGCCATTCTTGATATTACTGCCACATAATGACTCACAGTGTGCCATCATCAAAAAGGGGGAGAATGTTGTGCCCCTGTGGTCATTTGAGTTATCCTATGGTCACTGGGGTCATTCGACATCATCCTATGGTCATATGAGTTCTGTGGTATTCTTGATTTTGATAATGGCTAAACACTATTAGTCATTGATGTTTCCACTCTCATGTGACTAACATACGTGATGTTCTGTTCATGACAGATATGCCAATGAATGGACAAGGCATTCAGTGAGGATGGCAAAAGTGAAAGCTCATTGATCGCGCCCAAGCAAGGATGCGAACACAAGCAAAAGTCGACACGTGATATTCGGCTCGTCACACATCCAAGGTCAATGCACAAAGAAGTACAGCCAAGAGAATCCAATGCTAGAGACTCAGTTGATACCTTTTAGACTATCAAGGAAGATGCCACAGACATGAACGGGCTGCTAAAGGACTCAAGCGACGGAGCTAAAGCGGTTAACGGACCGACCCAGGATGAACCGGGGTCTGCCCAGCTGGCGGTCGACCGCCAGCACAGGGGCGGTCTACCGCCCTAGTCAGGAACCCCCAGTTTGCATCTCTCTCAGTGGCGAAATTCCAGGGACTAATCCTTTACAACGATTCTCAGTAGCGGTTGACCGCTAGAAGCTGCAGGTCGACCGCCAGCCCCGATGCAGCCATGTTTGACTTCGATTTCCACCTCGAGGCCAGCCCCTTTCCTTGTATTTGTTTAACCCCAAAGTCACCCAATCTTCCACAGATTGTGGATCTGGTCTGGGGGATGTCTAAGGACCATTCAAAGGTTATAAAACACATGCAAGAGGGTTAGAAACACTAGTTGATCATTTGTGAATCCAAGGAAGATCATCTCGCAAGGAAGAAGACACCTTCAAAGCATCCAACTCAAGCTCCAGCAATCTCAGACAAGATTTTTTCTTCATGAGCATATTCTATATCTTGTTTGATGATTGAGTGTTTTTATATTTGTTCTTTTTCATTTCATACAAACGATTGAAACTGAAGATCGTCCCTACCTGTGGTTAGTAGGAAGGCAATCGGAAGTTGTCCGATCTGCGGTGTTGACGTCCCTACCTGTGGTTAGTAGGAAGGCAATCGGTGGTCTTTCCGATTTGCGGTTCAGTGTGAGGCACTAGTGGAGCCTCACCGGATTTGGTGAGGGGTGGACGTCAGACTGGGGATTCAGTCCAAACCACCTTAAAATCCTTTGTGTTGTGGTATGATTATGCGATTGATATGTTTTAGATGCATGCTTAGGTTCAATCTCCATATTGTGAAATCATATTTCTAAGTAAATCATTTTATACATCGCTAAGCTAGTTGTATTCCGCTGCAATTATTTTTAACTATCCTTATAGAAGGTTGTATTGAGAGAAGAGGGGCAGATCTATTCACCCCTCCCCTCTAGATCCGTTGTCCACTACACAACAGCAACACCCGTAGAAACACAGTTCGGAAACCCGTTCAGGTATATGAGCATGAGAGAAGTGAGGGAGTAGCCTAATCGGAGCCCAAATGGGCGTGAATCCCAAGTCATACTCACTGAGGTAGTGTAAACCCAGGACCCTTCCTTGGGGGCTATTGAGAGCATCTCCCATTCGAAGAAAGCAGTATAGATGGATATGGTAGAAAATGTAACCCGGGGCTAAGGCCCATGTTTCTCACCTCCATGGCACCATGGCCATAGAATTGGTCAAGTCCCAATATGAGGTTTTGAGAAGGAAATCATGTTCACGATGAAGCAAAGATAGTGTATGTTAGGCTTCCAATGGTTGGCAACCCGGGGCCACACTCATGGGTAAGAGTGAGCTCTGGGCTGGTGGCCACCGTGGTAATAACTAAATCGCCGTATGGGTGGATTGCTAAAAATTAAAAAAAAAGGGTTCATCCTGCCTACTGGAAGAACAGAGAGAAAGAGAGGAAAAGAAATGTAGTGCTACATGCATATGCATAAAAAATCATCTGGATTAGCGTCCAGCAACTTCGTTCATTCAACCATGAAGGGATACATCGATGGTGGCCTCATCAGGTAATGAAAAAGAAGAAGGAATTACAGGAACCCACCCTTGAGTGACTCCTTTCTCTCTCTCTCCCACACTCCCTAATAGTCCGTCTGTTCTGAGCTCACACGGGGTGGACTCTTTCTCTTCTCTGCAACACACAGGACCGTGTGACTAGACACGGTGTAACAGAGCAGCAGTAGTGAGGGCTGGGGATGGAGCATCCGGATAGCTTGCAGCGGAAGAAGCTTTCTCTTTGGCCATAGGTCCTCTTTTATCGGGACGCAAAGGTCCCTCCATCGGAGGTCAAACTCCTATGCTCCTTTTTTCTTCATTTGCTGCTGTATCTGTAGTTGCCATTGCTGCAGTGGCTTGCTCGCAGGCTGGTGCGTGGCGAAGCCAGACGGGAAGGATGCAAGGAGAGGACCTCTGTTGTGTTCGAACGGGGTGGCCACGCCGTGGAGGACGGTGGTGGCACCCTGTCGTTGGTCGCGTGAGGGGCCTCCATGCGCGCGAACGGGGGAAGTCAAACGGCCTTGAATGCTCGCACGAGGGGAGGGGAGAAGGAAATTGTGATCTATGATATAGACACATATCACAATTTTCCTCCTATTTTATTTTTTTAAAAAAAAATTCCCTTCCTTTTCTTTCTCCCCTTTCCTTCTTCTATTTGCGCACCCGCCCTTCATGTTTGGGTCCCTTCTTGTGGCCCATTTCACTTGGCCCATTTCCTCTCTTCTTTTTTTTTCTCTTTCTTTTTTTTTTGTCGCCAACAAGGCAATATTTGGTGTGATAGCTAATCTCTCTTTTCCTTTTCCTTCTTCAGCCCACCCTGATCTTCTCGGGAGCTAGGCATACTCCGCGATATGGATGGCTACATGACCTGATGGCGGCAATCATGCCTGATATGAGGGTCTTCATTCACTAGTGGCATCTGTCACGCTTGGTCATCATGGCAAAGAGGCTCAACAGCATGAGGTGGAACTAGGAGGCATTGGGCACACTATTAGAGTTGTGGCATTCGGGGACTCACACTTTTGTGTTCCCAGAGTTCGAAGCCTTTGTGTTGCTAGAGGAGATTGATTTTCTCTTCCAATGGAGCGACTTAGACGGTAGAGATCTGTTGGACCTTCCCCCATGGGAGGAGATCTTGTCCAAGATTGTTCGTGACAAGTGAGAGGTTCAGCGGATGATAGAGAGGGGTCTTGATCAACACCTTGCCAGGTGTATACAGGGCTAGATTAAAGATAGATCGACTGATGCAGAGAGACTGGTCTGAGGACTGACGTTGTGTCTTGGTGGGGCACTGCTCTTCTCGACATCAGGGGATGTCCTGACGCGAGAGAACATCGGGCCACTGACTATCTTGTGGGAAGGACTCTCCTTATCCCATGTCATGCTAGCTCATTTGTACTGCGGGTTGATGATAAGGGTTCAATTGTTTATTCTTATTCTTATCACACGCATTATTTTTGGATTTTAAAAAACCTGCAGAGTCACCATTTAAGCAAACGGAAAACCAACAATTTCCAATCATGGCTTTCAGAAGATCCACATACTGATCTCTGAAACCGAATTTAATCATAACAGCATAGAGGAAATTCCACTCCAGTCGGTCATAGGCCTTGGCCATGTCCAATTTAAATATAACATTTCCTCCTCTGGTCTTCCTCCCAAGCTCATTTACCATTTCCTGAGCAAGAGCTATGTTTTCCACAATGGATCTCCCTTTCACAAAAGTAGTTTGTTCTAAGGAGATAATGTTGGGGAGGATGGGGACCAACCTGTTGCTAATAATTTTGGATATCACTTTGTAGATGAAATTACACAAACGTATAGGTCTGAACTCTGAAATATCAGTAGCATTGTTCACTTTGGGGATGAGAGCTATTAGAGTAGCTGTTAAAAATCTTGGCAACACAATCTGAGTTTGAAAAAATTCCTGAATGGCAGAGACAACCACACCAGCAGTGATGCACCAAGTTTTTTGAAAAAAAGCCCCGGATAATCCATCCGGACCAGGAGCACTGTCTGGAGATAGCTGAAAAATAGTTTCCTTGATTTCAGTTTCAGTGGGGATGGCACACAACTTCTCATTATCTATAGATGAAACAAGGTGAGGTATATTATTGAGGAAATTGTCATCAATGTGATGGTATTGAGAAGTAAAAGCTTTTTGAAAATGTGATACAGCAATTGTCTTCATCTCCTCATGGTCCAAAGTAAGCTGTCCTGCTGCATTTCTGAGGTGGTGGATCAAATTTCTTTTCCTGTTCGAAATAGTTTTCATGTAGAAAAACTTTGTATTTCTATCTCCTTTAGCTAACCATCTTACTCTAGATTTCTATCTCCAGGAAACTTTTTCCTGGATTAATCTGTTAGCCAGGTCAGATTTAGCAGTCTCAAGAGTTTCATAATTTACCTGATTAGGTTGGGTATCATATTGGAATTCCTCCTTAAGGACTGTGTCTTCTGCTGTCATTAAATTCTTTTCAATGTTTCCAACTACTTGCTTATTCCACACTTGTAGCATTTTTCTCATGTGCCTCAGCTTCAGATATAGGGTACTTATAGCAGATGTTGCCAGTGGACTATTTTTCCAGTTAACTTCCACATCCCTGAGAAACTGTTCATTTAGTGACCACATTTGCTGGTAGCAAAACCTGCTTTTATACTTAGGCATGTTAGCTACTTTAACAAGGAGAGGGGCATGATCCGAGGCCTCCCTGGCTAGGTGCTCTACTGTGATTGGCAGAGACGTTTGCCAAGGACCATTAGTGAGAACTCTGTCTAACCTTGCCCAAATGGCCTTTTTTCCACTTTGGTTGTTATGCCAAGTATAACTTGAACCCAGAAAATTAGTATCTGACAGAGCACAGTTATTCGAGCAGTCTTTGAAATCTGACATAGATTTAAAAGTTGGGGGGTTACCTCCAAGCTTTTCAGCTGGGTCAAGAATACAATTGAAATCCCCTGCCACCATCTAGGGACCATTGATCTACAAATTATTTTGATTTAATGAAGACCATAATCTGCATCTTTCAGAAGTAGAGCATTTAGCATATACCACAGTAAGATGAAAAGCTGGAACAGAGATTTCAGACTGCAAAATAGTTAGTTGTTGCTCATCCTGATTGACAATAGAGAATTGTAAAGGATCATTCCACATGACCCAAATGTGAGCTGAATTGTCACCATTTGAAGCTGCCTTGTTCATACCCAGTCTTCTGCAAATATCATCGATGCAACCTGTATCAATTTTTTGCTCCAAAATAGCAATGCATTTAATTTGGTAAGTTTTGATTAGAAGCTTGAGTCGACTTATAGTTAAATCATTTCCTACACCTCTAGCATTCCAAATAAGGAATGTCATTGTAAACTAATTGACTGAGGAAAGGATCCACCATAACTAGTCCTAATCATGGATCTAGTTTTTATTCCCATTTGCTCTTTGTTCACCACTCTTACATTTGTAATCTCTGCAGATAAGGATATTTGGTGTCTGCGACTAAGAGAGCCTTCCTCTTGAAACTTGCCCTTACCTTTTTGGTTTCTTTGTGCAACAACAACTGCTAATTCTGGTACAGGGATGATTGCTCCAGAGAAGTCTGCCTTTTGGAATGAGGGGAGCTCTAGCTGAACTGAATCTTCACCCTTCTCTGTGGACACCTTGTTTGTAGATGTGTCAGTGGTCAGCTGAATAATGTGCATTTCTGCTTTAGGATCAGGAATAGTATCCGAGGAAGACTTTGTTATTTCGGACTTTTCCTTACCCTCCAAAATAATTGGAAGTTGATCACTCATCCTTACAATCGGTGTAATTGTCTGTTCCTTCATATCAGAGGATGTCTTCAATATTTCAAATTGCACTTTTGAGCCCATTTTTCCAGATATATCCATGTCTTCCTCAATAAGAATTCCTGCATCAGCCATTTGCTTCTTCGCTACTGGTTGCCAACATTGTTTCAACAAAGGTCGCTTGACATTTTTTAACATATGCGATTTAACAGAGGATTTGCAATCCGATACTGAATGACCCAGGCGGGCACAGGATGAGCAAAACATTGGAAACTCCGGGTAGCAAACCTCTTGCCATGCCCCACCCCCTGGATACCCAATCCATATTCGAGAGGGGTGCAGTTTAGTAATGTCCAATTCAACACAAACACGCGCAGCAGTCGTATTTGACAAATTGAGGGATGAGGAATCAACCATTAATACATTTCCAATATTGCCAGCAATAGACTGGATCATATGTTCCAGGAAAAAATTCACAGGCAAGCCAGGAAAGGTTATCCAAATAGGAAGAATAGACGAATCACAATCTGGGGAAAAATCCATAGACCACTTGAAAAAATGGAAAAACCTTCCTTGTACATACATAGACTCCCTCAAAAGAAGTTGCAGATAATCTTCATGATTCCAAAAACGTATCAGAAGATGTCGGGCGTCAAGGGCACTAATCATAAAATCTTCTTTGAACTTGCATCTATTTTGCATCTATTTGAGAGATGACTCCGAATGTCTGGAAACGCTAGTCTTCCTCGAGGAGTTTGCGCCACAATCACAAAATCGAAAGGCTTCAGACTCTGGACAATCTCCTCCTTTGAGAAGAAAACTGCCGGCTCCCCATTATCTGTTGAAGCGGGGGCGTGAACAGAACCCTACACCGCCGGTAGAGACAGAGAAAAAGCTAAAACTTCAGCAAATGTTATTGGCGGAGAAGGTGGTTTAATTGAAGATGAGGTAGAGATGGGAGAGGCGGGTAGAGGCTTGTCTTGGGTGGGGGGCACCAACGCCCCCCCCATGGTCCACCATGGCCGGCAAGGTCGCCGGAGAGAGTCAAACTAGGGCCGGCTGCACACGAAGCATGCTGACACAATCCAAAAAAAAGAACATTTCTCTATCTTCCTTTTACATGTGTGTGTGTGTTCACTTTCATCTTGTACTTGCATCGGATGGAGTTGGAGGCTGGCCTAACTTCTCGATGAGAGTTGGAGACACAGCTAGGTGGGGCCACTGCCCACATCGAGGACCTAACGCAGTGTCTAGCCGATGTGGAGACAAACATGCTATTACGAGGTCGCCTAGCCGAGGCGAAGGAGAGAGAGGCCGAGGCGCGTGCTTGGGAGATGGAGGAAGTGATCTGAGAGAGATGATCTCTTGAGTAGCTGGAGGCCTTACGATGGCGTGTGCTGAGGAAGTACCAGGGCAGGGCTGCCATAGGCAAGGATGCATGAGGGTGTGTTACCCCTTCAGAGTCGGTGCAGACCAGAGCGTCACTGGCCTTCTCTTTGAGGGAGCTGCTGGGACTCGGGCTCTCTTCTCTTGAGGTGCAACGGCCAGTTCAGCCAGAGGCCTCGGGGGCCTCTCGGACTCCGAGGTCAAGAGTGAGACATGACTGGGATGATGAGGAGGTGAGCAGCGGGCACAACCGACCTCGTCCAGATGAGGAGCGAGAGGGTTGAGGAGAGAGAGAGGAATAGCTTGATGATTTGTACACTAGGGGTATGCCCCTGGAGATGTTTTGTAAACAATGGAATGAAATGGGCATTTTTGAAATGAGTGAGCGGTCTTCAGTGTACTTGTTTACTTGTGACGTCGTAGTCTTGGTTCCCTTTTTTACCTGTTTCAACGACACCAAAAGGGAAAAGGTTAGAGTAGTCTTGATTTTAGTCCCTTGCCTGAAAAGTTCGTACCTTTCTCGATGCAAGGTCAGGGGGCTAAATCATATTGACCAAATTTGGTAAAATGATAAACGTGAATACAAAATGCACATGCATGCAAGTAGGAAATAAAACATGATCATGCAATGCACAAACTGATGCAATGCATTTTTTCATCATTTTTTTCATTTTCATTTTTCATTTTTTTATTTTTTTATTGTTTATTTTTGTGATTTTTTTTGAACTTTTGGATTTTTTTTTGAATTTTTAGGATTTTTTACTCTAGACTCTTTCTTTTTGTTGCCAACGCCTGGCAACCATCCATAAGGCATCCGACCTAAATGAAGGTAGGGATCTCTTAATAACCTCCCAGGTATCCTAAGCATGCATCTAGATTGATTTGGGCCCCTAGACTCCTCGAATGATAGTCCCACCGGTTAAGATTTACCCTGATGATAATACCGTCATGCCACGTTTAGGCTCCTAGTTGCTTCCGGCCGCAGGGATACCCCTAAAAAGTGTTCGAGGTAAAAGATTTTTCGAACCCGGGTCTATTTCCGCACAACCTTAGATGATATAAGATAAAATACATTGAAACCCTAATGGTCAACTGCGCGACACTAACCCAGAATCAGACGCCGTCGCATCCCATAGGTAACACGCTTGCATTGACCTAAGCCCAAGGTTAAGGGGAAAAACACTAAAGCAGTAGACTAGGGTCTTGGCCTACTAGAAACGTTGAGACCTATTCACGGCAATAGCTTTTGCCTTTCAAAGTGGACAACCAAAAGTGTGTTTTGCAATAAATTGGTCATGAGCCGAGACTGGAATTCGCCCTTCAGAGCTTCCGTTAGGCTTTCATCCTCGGGAGAGAAAGAAGAAAATGGGGGTAAACCTCCCAAGAAAACTAGCAGCTCGGTGAGCGAAGTGGCGAGCTTACTCTACTTCGCCCTTTCAGGCTACTTCAGATCATGCCTTGAGTATTTTGACTTTATGTGCATTGCCCCTTGGGATATTTTCTTGATTTTTGCTTGTAGGGCTTTGCTTATTCGTGTCAAACACGGTCACGACCGACTTTTTTGTTTTTCTTCTTCTTCTCTTCTTCTCTTTTCTTTTTTTTTCGAGGGAGAGTTTGGATTTGAATGTTTCGATTCTCAGACCCCTCTTGTATGCCTGTAGGGACACTGCCCTCTTCTCGTGCTCTGACTATACTCAAGGTATGTGTCCTACTTTCACCCTAGGGGCGTCACATTTCAGCTGCCTTGCTCAGCGCTTTAAGGGTGCCAGCTATCTTGGTTGGTTGAGCAAGAAGAGAAAGAGAACTACAGCCCTTCGGAAGCCTTCAGAGCAAAAACCCGTCCATTGGTGGCGCTATCAAAGTCTTGAAAACACGTTTGTGTGTGCATATTGTCTTCCTTTTAATGAGCATAGATTTACATGGCCTGACAGAGGTCTCCCCGATTCTGGTAGACCAAGACCCATGATCTACCGAGGCTTCAATGCACCATAACCTATCATGTAGGGGATGATGCATGACTTGTAACTATGTGACGGACACTAGGCGATTGACAGAGTTTTTGGACTTTTTTTTTGGTTTGGGCTATGTACAAGGTCTTACGGATAGAACTTCTTTAAGTAGACTCCATTCCAGGGGTATGACAATTCCACCCCATCGGCATACACTAGCTTGTAAGCATTTCCCGAAAAGACTTCTTTGACGACGTAGGGACCCTCCTAATTCTCTTGCAATTTTCCCTTAAGACCAGTGGTTTTAGTAAGTTTCCTTTTCAAAACCAGTTCACCTTCTTTGAACTTTCTCTCAAGAACCATTTTAGCGAAGAAACGTGCAATTCTCTAACGATAAATTTGTGCGTGACCAGCAGCGATCATTCGCTTCTCATCTAATTGTTCCAGCTGAGCCAACAAATTTTCACGGCACTGCTCGAGATCGAGCTCTAGAAGCAGCTACACTCTTAGTGAAGGAACGAATACTTCATATGGGAATAATTGATGTGCCAGAATGTTCATCGTTAAATACACACATGGCACTCAATCTTAAAAATACCAAACTTGCAACAAAATAGAAACACACAGTGTAATGGCGAGCACGAGTCGAATCTACTTGGAGGTTGAGTTTTGAAATTGAAAACTTTGAATTTCTTTTAGAACAAAAATAGATGGTGTTCTCTTTTGATTTTTAGAATTTAGAGGAACACAAAATAAATTTATCTAATGAAATTTGGAGGGTTGAGAGAGATAAAGATGGAGATATAGAGAGAGGAAGTTTCAATTAAATGCTAAATAATATAAATAGATGAAGTGGGGAATGGGATGTTGCGGTCGTGGTGATGAGGGTGATGGCGTCATCTCCTCGAGCCTTTGATTCACGAATCATCGGGGACAACTACGTGCACGCGGCCAGAGTTGTCGAAACTGTCCCTCTTCAGCCGACTTTGGAAGAAATTTAGAAGGTGAGGGATAAAGAATTTAGAGACAGATGGAGAGAGTTTGAGTGAAATTAAAAAGAATAATTAATCAACAAGACTAGAAGTAAACTTAAAGCAAACTTAATTGTGCATAAAAATTTCAACAAAAAATGCAAAACAAATTATAACAAGTCTAGGGTGGAAGAACAACAAGAGAGAGAAAGGAAGCTTAAACTAACTTTTACGCAACTACAAGAGAAATGGAGAGGGTGAGAGAAGAGAGAGAGAGGGAGAGAGATAGAAGGAGAGAACTAACTATGACAACTCTTACTACAGAAGTGAATGGGAGAAAAGAACGAGAGGAGAAAGAGGTAGAGAGAGGAGCCCTTCTCATGCCCTTTTATAGGGCAAAAGCCAAGCCCTTTCTTCCATCTTTCCCATGTAAACACTTGTCTTCATATTCTTTCTTCTCCTTTTCTTCCCACTTTCATTGGAAACCCAAGCCGACCATCAATTGTTATTCATTTCAATGCCAACACCATCACTCATGCTGCTCACGTTCTTGAGTTTTCTATTTTTTTCTTTTCTTTCCTTCATTCTCACCTACATGGCGCCCACACAACTGGCCCCAACCCCGAAATCATGCCAACGTGATTCAAATTGTAGCACCCCGGATCGAATTACAGGAAATAAAATTTCCTAAATCAATTAAACATAATAAATAAGCAAGACAAGGGACCAACTTAAACAAAATATAAAGTCGAACTTACAATCCATCACCATTGGGCCTCAACCCATACACATTCAAAAGCATTAACACTTAACCTCTATGGGCCTCACGTATGTGAGTTTAGCCTAAGAACTAATGGTCCTTACAATAGGTTTATGGGTATAAACATAATAACTATACATCTAGAGCCTTTTGACAAACACCCAAAACCCTATCACGTTCGAAGCTTGCTTTGGAATAGGATCTTAGGGTTTTCACAGGATTTGTCACGTCTCGATGCGGAAAATCGAGGCTCGACGAGTCGAAACACTCAAGTCGATCAGAGCATGAATACAAGGGTCCAAACCACAAGGAGAGATAAGAAGAAAAGATACTTTTATTTCATCGAAATAAAATTTTACAACATTTTTAAGTCTTAAGAGGCAAGATACAATTTCCAAGTACATAATTCTAGCAAGAGCAACTGCTCATAAACCTAGGTAACTAAGGTAAACTTGATCTCTCGTTCACTATAGCCCATTCCCATGTGTTTGGGGTTCATCATCGGAATTACCTGCAATGTTAACCGGAAAACATAGGGTGAGCGAATTACTTAGTAGGAATTTATATCTCTATACCAGGCAACTTAAAGTAATTAACATTTTGGATAGTTATCGTGCAATGTCGGGAAACATAAATAAAACATGGAACATGAATAGGAGATAGAGTAAAGAAATGCTAGTAATTAGAATTACAAGTAGACAAGATATCAAGAAATGAAGTTCAAGTAGAGATCATGTAGAAAGTAATATCATGGAATTTGGCCATTTCATACAAGTATGTACAAGTCAAGTAATTCAAGAAATATAATTTATGAATTGTGGAATGTTGTAAATGAATCTAGCAAGTCAAGCACTTCGGTGCAATGCCACACCTAGTTAATCAACTCCCATAAGCACTAGTAATTTCGGGTGCTCCCCCCAGGACTAGACTGGGCCCCATTAATGCCAGGCATTGGGATTATGGATCATAGATCTCAAATATATTCAGACATCCACGTAATATTTATGGCCAACGAATTTCAAGGTAAAGCTTTTGGAATAAGGTACAACATTATCATTCAAGGGTCAAGTGGCTGTAAGAGAAATCCCAAAAGGATTTAAGGCATAACGACATTAAGTCGATAAGGAATTGAATTTGTCGGACAAGGCACAATCAGCCTTTGCGAAAAATCTCGTAAAACGAGTTTAGATCGAGTTTTTCACAATCGGGTGTTTTAGCTAGAACCTGAGGAATTACGGTCAGATAAGAGGTGAGACAGTGGGGGGCTCCCCTCGTATACACGAGGTCCTAATTACTAACCACTTATCCACTTAAAGCATTTACCCGTGGACCTCTTTCCTTAGACACCGTTCTTCCTTAAAAATATTATTGATTCCGTGACTTATCGAAAATAAGGAAACAACTTTAGCGAAAATTTTATTCCGTTCTTCGCAGTCGGAGCTTTACTAGACAACCGTGGAATTACGGCCAGGTAAGAGGTGGGACAGTGGGAGGCTCCCCTCTATACACGAGGTCCTAATTAATAAACCACTTGTCCACTTAAATCATTTGCCTGTGGACCTCTTTCCTTAGACACCGTCCTTCCATGGAAATCTAGCAAGCTACACGACTTGTCGAAATCACGGTAATACTTAAACTTGTATATTGATTCAAGATTATGCAACTAAACCCATGTAGTTTTAAAAATAATATCTACTCCATTTAACAAGTTAGAAAGATGATATTGTCATGGAGAGCTAGGATATCATGAAGGTAATAAGAACATGAGTTCATGGATTAGGATCATTTTCTTTCATATCATTAACTTAATTATGTGTGGATTTAGTTTATATGCAACATAACATGAGATAACTATATGCTGGTTGATATATGGTTCAATTAGAATATCAAAATAGCATAATGATACTTGTTTTCCCCTTCCTTTTCTTGAAAAACAGGCAACAAGGTTATTGGCATTGATGCGGTACTGTAGATGGTCGTGTTATCTGGGAGGTTTTCTATGAACGCGGTACCTTATATAGTCGCGTTCATAATTATATATATTTTTTCTTTTCATTTTTATTTTTATTTTTTTAACCTCTGGAATGTTCAGGTGGTCATCTGTGAATGCGATCCCCTAGGGGGCCGCGATCTTGAGGTCGTTGTCCCCTAGGGGACCACGTTAATATATTTTGGATTTTTTTTTAAAAAAAAAATTCTATGATTGCGATGTCTCTGATGACCGTGACCATAAGGTTGCGGTCTTCTGGTTGACCGCGTTCTTAAATTATATATATATATCCTCCAGATCGTGATTATGGTAATAACCGCGATATAACATGATCGTGCCGTTCATTATAACCGCGTTAATAATATTATATTTATTTTTTTATTTTAAAAAAATATTTCAGAGGGCGGGAAAACTTTTTGTATTAACGTGCCTGGTCGGGCCGTCCTGTTAAGAACGCGTCCCTTATGAGCACCACGTTTAAAGGCAGAATCCGATCTTCAAAAAAATGGTGATACCCCTTCAATAAAACGTCTCTAACATGCTTAATACTCAATAAAAATTGGGGGAAATGGTACCAATGAAAAGAGCACTTAAAAATGCATAAGATGACATGATTTATTAAGCATTTAGCCTGAGAAAAACTTACCTTAGATCGAGTTGATGAGGAAGAAGAAAAATTGAACGAAATACTCAAGAACTCCTTTTCTCTTTCAAATCACACCTCCAAATCGCCACAAATCTCTTCCGCAACATAGCAAAGGCCTAGTGGGTGATTAGGGGTGCGTATTTATAGGAAAACTCCGGGTGAAAATGTCAAGATTCCTTCCCCAAAAAATCAAACTTCTCCACCTCCGAAATTGATGACTTAAGAAACAAATTTCAACTTCTCTTTTTAATCTAGCCTTAATTTGGTGGGAAAATATGGAAAACGTGGCTAATCCATAGTAGGCTATGTTAGAAGGTTTGAATTTTGTTACAACCTTCTAGAAATTATGTTATTTTAATCATAAACAAGGGTATTTAACATGTGCTACGAATTTAAGCATATTTTACTCTTTTTTGCCCATTAACCTATAACACAACCCATTATGGGTTATCCAAAGGCCCAATAGTTAATCATAATCCATTGTAGGGAATTTTATTAGGCCTCCTATGATTTTTATGATATTTAAAACATTTATTCTCAATTTATTTCAAGAAAATTTCAATTATCTAGTTTATTTCATAAATATTATATTTATATTACTAAATTAAAATATTTATTTATCGATTTGTTTTGTTGGGTTTCTACATCCTCCCTCACTTAAAAGAATTTGGTCTTCCAAATTTACATCATACCATTGTAATATAAAAATTCGAATAGAGGGGTCAAAATTCTAACATGAGATTAAATCAGGATACATCTTTTTGATTGGCTCCTCCAATTCCCAAGTAGCTTCTTCGAATCCACGCTTGCTCCATTGGACTTTTACCATTGGTATGACCCTATTGCTTAGCTGGTGTAATGTCTGATCTAATATCTTGATCAGTCCTTCTTCATAGGATAAATTCTTTTGCAGCTTCAAATCATCAAATTGAATCACATGCGAAGGATCATATACGTATTTCCTCAGCATGGATACATGGAATACGTCATGGAGACCGGCCAATTGAGGAGGCAAAGTCAGTTTGTACACCACTTCGTCGATTCTTTCCTGAATCTCAAAAGGGCCAATAAATCTTGGACTCAATTTTCCTTTGATACCAAACCTTTTAATTCCTCGTGTGGGTGATATCTTTAAGAAGACATGCTCCCCCACTTGGAATTCAATGTCTCTTCTTCGATTATCGACATAACTCTTTTGCCGCGATTGTGCAATTTTCAACCTTTCTCAGATCACCTGGATTTTGTGAGTTGTATCTTGAACAATATCTGGCCCAATCAATCCTTTCTCTCTAACCTCGCTCCAGCACAGAGGTGATCTATAGCTCCTACCAGACAATGCTTCGAAAGGCGCCGTTTGTATGCTAGACTGATAGCTATTATTATAAGCAAATTCTGTCAAGGGCAAGTGTTCATGCCAACTTCCGCCAAAATCTATCATACAGACTCTTAACATATCTTCGATAATTTGATTTATCCTCTCGATTTGTCCATCAGTTTGAGGGTGGAAAGCTGTACTAAAATTTAGCTTAGTATCGATAGAAGATTGCAAAACTTTCCAGAAGTGAGAGGTGAATCTAAGATCCCTATCTGAAATAATAGAAGTGGGAATGCCATGCAGCCGCACAACCTCCTTAATGTATAATGCCACTAGAACATCTACGGTCCATTTGGTCTTGATGGGTAAGAAGTGAGCGGACTTAGTTAGTCGGTCCATAATTACCCATATAGCATCAAATCCACTTCGGGTCTCCGACAATCCAACTATGAAATCCATACCAATACTATCCCTTTTTCATTCCGGTATTTCGAGAGGTTTTAGCTTACCAGTTGGTTTAAGATGTTCGGCTTTGACTTGTTGGCAGACCAAACATCGACTCACGAACTCGGCTACTTCTCTTTTCATGTTAGGCCACCAAAAAGTTCTTTTAAGATCTTGGAATATTTTTGTGGCACCAAGATGGATAGTGTACCTCGATCAATGTGCTTCCTCCAAGATTTTATCCTTGATAATAGAACAATCGGGCACACAGATTCTTCCTCGGAATAGTAACCTTCCATCATCCGCCAAAAGAAAATCCGGTCGTTGATCTAATTTCTCTTTAATTTCAATAATCAATGGATCATCATCTTGTAGCTCATTAATTTCTGAGAGTAACTTGGGTTGAAGTCTAATATTTGCAATCAAGACTCCATCTTCCTTTTCCTCCATATTGAGGTCCAAGTTTGCCATTTTCTCTAATAAATGCCATTCTTTAATCATTAAGCTTGATAATAATGCCATCGGTTTCCGGCTAAGAGCATCAACTATAGCATTGCCTTTTCCTGGGTGATATTCTATAGAAAAATCAAAATATTTCAAATACTCTAGCCACCTTCTTTATCTCATATTGAGTTCTTTTTGAGAGAACAAATACTTGAGACTCTTGTGGTCGGAATACACAATAAAGGCTTCGCCATAGAGATAATGCCACCCGATCTTCAAAGCAAAGACCACATCGGCTAGCTCTATGTCAAGCACGGGATAATTCTCCTCGTGATTTTTCAACTGCCTAGAGGAATAGGCGATCACCTTGCCATGTTGCATCAATACACAGCCTAAGCCAATTCCAGATGCATCAGCATAAACCTCGAATCCTCCTCCTGCAGTAGGCAATGTGAGTATAGGGGCAATAGTTAGACAATCTTTCAAAGTCTGGAAGCTTTTCTCACATTCCTCGGACCATATATAAGGATTTTCCTTTCTTGTCAATCTAGTCAAAGATACGGCCATCTTGGAGAAATCCTTAATAAATATTCTATAATATCCAGCCAATCCCAAGAAGCTTCGAATTTCCGTCACACTAGTAGGTCTTTCCCAGTTTTTCACGGCCTCAACCTTTGAAGGATCGACCGCAATACCATCCTGGGATATTATGTGACCTAGAAAAGAAACTTCTTCTAGCCAGAAATCACACTTACTAAGCTTAGCATAAAGTTTGTGATCTCTTAATAAGTGTAGGGATTTCTTGAGATGTTCCTCATGCTCTATCTTAGACTTAGAGTAGATCAAAATGTCGTCAATGAAGACTACCATAAATTGATCAAGATATGACCTGAATACACTATTTATTAACTGCATAAATGCTGCAGGTGCATTGGTCAGGCCAAAAGGTATAACAGTGAACTCATAGTATTGTTGGCACTCAAAATATGATTAACGGCGATCAAGCCTCAAAGACGAATGATACGGCCTACTGAAGCACAGAAGCCGAAGGATATCAATACATTGAGGCCTTCTCAAGCTGTCGGAGCCTCAGGTCACCCTGTATGAACACCGGGGACTTCACCTTAGGAGAATCGAGATGAATTCACAACCAACCGCCAGTGCGACCAGGCCTGCCCAATGAATCGGCATTGACTTCAATCGTGCCGCATAAACCATAGTCGTTGTCCGACCAAGGACAATAGTATACCTGGTGGCCCCCCACCTTATTGAAAGATCTTCCTGAGGTGAAATAATGTCCTTGGTCCTTCAGAACAAGGAACCGAAGATGTTGTCAGTAGAAGGCCCCAATTACCTAGCACGGGTACGGCTTCTCACCAAGTTGGGTCCGTTAGTGGCCAAATGATCACCCAGTCAAGGTGGAAATATTCCGTGTGCTACTCCACCCCTCAAGAAGCTTCGAGCACGAGTCAGGCCGAGCCAACAGTACGAATCATGGTGCTGAAGGCCGTGTTAGTGGAAAGCCCATGTGTTCAAGCCGAAGATACTCGAGGTTCCAAGAAGGGCCGTACGTCATCCCGAGAGCTTTATCAAGGCTTCCCATCAAGGTTTTGCAGGACCGCGATGAGATGAATGGTCACGGTGACTCCCGGAACCATCCTCGGACCCACCGGCTACCCCGTGTCAAGCGGAAGAAATTAATACGGCACGCTCAATTCCGGCATGCTCCCTTACTCCGACGCCCTCTATTCCGGTGTGCAAAAGCTCTTGGATGCCTCTTCCACGGCGCGCCATTCTCCACGGCGGATTAAGACCTCCCTATATAGCATTACGTGGTTCGACCAAAAGGACAAGGGAGAGGAGAAAAAAAGAGGAGATCACTGGCGATTGCTTGAGGGAGAGGGAGCCGAAGAGCCACTCAAACTCGAGGGAGAGAGGGTTTCCTTGGGGGGGAAGAAGAGTTCCTGCTAAGAGCCCCCTCGCCGCTGTCCTCCGATGCTCTGCCTGAAGTCCTCTGGAGCCGGAGAAGAAGAGCAAGAATATGATACTCTATTTTGGGGAGAAGAGTGTAGGTGGGTTACACGGTTTTCTTTCCGACATTTTTTTCGATTCCTCCCTTCTGATCCAATGTAAGCAAGAGGGGGGAGGGCGATGATATGAGCCTATCTCCCCCCCCCTCGCCATCTCTTCACTTTCTTTCCCTATGATCTCTTCCTGTAAGTAATGAAACTGCCGTTCGTGAGACAACACTGGCGCCGAATGTTATGTGGCTCAAGTATTCGCCTCCTGTTAACAGGATGAATGTTATTTGTGCATTAAGAGATTGAATGATCGATGATGTATCTCTTGTTGTGCCCCTTGTGCTTTGATGATAATGTGGTGTTTTAATGATAGCAACATGAATGAGTCACCATATTGTTTTGTTAAGAACAACACATTGAGTCACCATATTGTTATGTGGAGATTGCATGAGTGTGCTAGGCCATGCAGTATTTCATACTCAATGCATATTTCACTATATGCTAGTGTCCATATGGTCAAAGGTCTGAGCAATCCTTGGGCGCTGCATAAGCATACTAAGTGCATAAGTCTTCGCATAAAGTCTGTACATTGTCTTGTTGGTCCAACATAAAGTCTGTACATCGTTTACACTCCACATGACATGAAGTCGGTGCAGCCTTGTCTTGCATGCATAAGTCAAGTCTGTACCTCATTTAGTCGCACGCCACAGAGTTGAGCAAGTCTACAGATCAGTTTGCCTTACTTCATGCATAAAGTCTATACATCCATAGCAAGTCTGCACTTTCCTTTTTAGCAAGTCTGCACACTATCTGGTCGCATGCACGCAGAGTCTATACATTACTCGCTGTAACATTCATGCATCATTACAGCAAGTCTGCACATTCCTTGCTATCAAGTCTACACATTGTCTGGTTGCACACACACAAGTCTCTACATTCCTATCTTTACCTACGTTCACTGTTTTAGCATGAACACATTCAAAGTTCATACATTGCCCTGTAGCATGCACGAACTCAAGTCTGTACATCGTCAAATTGCTCATGACGTCTTGGCTAAGTCTATACATTGCACCGTCTCACTTAGCGTCTCATTAAAAGTCTGTACATCGCATCGCATGCACCGTCTCACTCAGCGTCTATGTGCATAAATCAAAGTCTGTACAGCCAATGCATTTCATGTCTCGTGAACATCTGTCTCATTTAGCGTCTCATGGTGTGTCTTACATAGCGCTTCAAGTCTGTACAGGGTAAGTCCGTGCATCCTATTTTAATGTACTCTGCTGATATGTTTATGATGTAGTTCAGCAAGTCTGTACATCGTTAGCACTCTTCAAACAGCATAGTCCATGCATTCATCGTAAGTCTGCACATTGCTTGTAGACTGCACAAAGTCTGCACATTCCTTGGTGTTATGTCCATGCGTCATGTCAGCAAGTCTGCACACTAATAGCATGTCAGTGCAATCATCTTTCAATGTGCATACTTCACCTTATGCATAATGCAGACTGCATCTAGTGCATCAAGTCTGTACAGGCCATGACTCATTTAACATACAGACTCGATGCATTCAGTTCTTCATGTCAGTTAAGTCTCTACTGATAACAGTCTGTTATTACAGAGCTGCTGCTCGAGGAGGTTAATGATGCACATGATCCAAGAATAGAAGATGGCCCTGATCGTGACACGTGGAACCACTGTGCTGAAATGCTGCCACGTGGACTGAGGCCTCTGGGCGGGAATCATAAAGACCACATGCCCTATCTGTGCTGCTGCTATATAAAAAGGACTTCTCCATCTGGAGAAGACAGATCGTGATAGAAGAGCAGAAGCAGAGAGATAGCCTGCACGATCCAGAAGAAAAAGAAAAGGAGAAGAAGAGCAGAGTGTGAAAGCAGCAGAGAAGAAGAAGAAAAAGAAAGAGGAAGAGAGATCGAGAGTAGAGATGAAGAAGAAAAAGAAAGAGGAAGAGAGATCGAGAGTTAAAGAAGAAGAGAGCAGTCTGAAGATCAGTCTTTACTGGACCGTGGATCAAATCCAGGCCAGTCAGCTCTGTTGAGAGCCATATTGTGTTTCATCGCATACAGCTTCATGTTGCTGTGATTTCCCATTTTCTTGTTTTCTCTTAAACTTTTCTTCAAGTTGTTAGTCAGCAGAGCTAAGCTGTATTGCTCAGCGTTTACAGTGGAGGATTCCACTGGTCGGGTTAAGCTGTAGTCCCCAGCGGTCGGGTTAAGTTGTAATCCCCAGCGATCAAGCTGTGAGTTAGCGGATGGCTAAGCTGTATTGCCCTGCGGAAGCAAGCTGTGATGCTCAGCGGTTGTAGGCAAGATGTGAGGCCCAGTGGTTCAAGCTGTTAGTCAGCAGAATCCACACTCGGGTTTGAGTGTGGGGTGGATGTAGGTCTGGAGGACCGAACCACCTAAAAACTCCTCTGTGCAGTGGTTTGATTTGTTTAATTCTGCTTCCGCTAGATGAATGTTTTGGTGCGCTCCACATATTTGCTTACTGGTTCAACAGAAGATTTAATTAGCTTTTCAGATTGTTTAAATTTGTGAAGTGAGCGAAATTTTTAAGGGGAGATTCATTCACCCCCCTCTGAATCCAACCCACCGAACCCAACACTTGGTATCAGAGCGGGTTGCTGTGCATAGGATCTAACAATCCGCAGCAGATCCTGCATCTTCTGTGGTGCATTTCAGAGTGGGTTTCTTGTGCTCGGTGTTTTGTTTCACTGATTTAGTGTCTTGCTTTGCTCTTCTGTTTTTAGTGCATTTATCATCTCTCGATGGCTCATCCACCGATCTTCAGAGGTAATGACTTTGACACATGGCTGGAAAAGTTGCACCGGTATGTGAGGACAATTGATCCTGATCTTTGGAAGGTGATAACTCACGGTCCTTATAAATTATCGAGCGATGTATCTAAATGGACCGATAAGGATAGATTGAAAGACTCTGTCAACTCTAGAGCATTAGATTTAATGAAAGCATCACTTGACAGAACTCTAATTTCATGTGTTTCTTCTTGCAGGTCTGCCAAAGAGATTTTAAAGAAACTGAAGCTTACCAGGAATCGCAACACATGTCTGATGGTTGATGATGATGGACAGCAAGAAGAAAATGAAGAAGAAGATGAAGATGAGGTACCTTCTGAATTTGATAATTATGATATGGATGATTGGATTGTAGCATACAATGATTTGCTTGATTCTTACGAAAAGTTGAAAAAATGAAATAAATCTCTAAAAAGGAAGTTGAATGATCATGTCAATGTTAATTCTGGAGGTGAGGATATGGAAATTCTGAAGACAGAAAATGAGATATTCAGAAGACAACTAAAAGAGTTTGATTCTGTTACTTTAGATCTAGATCATTTGAAATCTGAGAAAGAAATGCTTATGAAACAAATTGGTTTACACAAAAAGGAAAATCAAGAGCTTGCTTGTGAAATTGCTGAACTAAAGGAAAGACTTAGCTTGATTGATGATGATCAGGTTCATAACGATAATGTAGTTCAGAATGAAAAACTGGTAAAAGATTTAGAGTGTGTTAGCTCTGAATTGAATGTCTTAAAATCTGAGAATGAATGTCTTCAGAAACAGAGCTCAAAAGTCAATGCTGAAATTACATGTAAATCTGTTTGCAACGATTGCACATGTCTGAAAGAAGTTAACGAGAGTCTTCATATTGATCTTGATTGGTATAAGGATCTAGTTGCCTCATTAAGAAATGAGAATAATGAATTGCTCAATAAAAGTTTGAAAGATGAACAGAGAGAAGAAATTCTAATAGAATAGCTAAGTTCCATTACTAATGACGAAAATTCTGCTGAACAAATCTAAAATTTGAAATCTGAAAATGAAAAATTGAAATTGATACAAAAGGGGAATGAAGAGTTGAAGCAGTTAAACACTGCTATGTCAGAGAGACTACGTGCTCTAGAAAAAGGAAAATGTGTTGTTGATGGAAATCAATTTGAAAATCAGCTCAAACTCAAATAGGAAAATGAAACATTGAAAAGTCTGAATGATGCACTGCATAATCAGGTCATTTCCTATGAAACTGAAATTGTTGGCCTAGAACTTAATGTTTCAAAACTTGAATCTAAAATCTCTAACTTGAACAAATCTCTTGAAAAATTTATGAGTGGAAAGGATAATTTGGATAAGCTCCTTGGTTGCAAAATTAATTTCCAATGTGAGGGTCTGGGTTTTAACCCAGCTAATAAAAAGAGCCTTGACAGTAAGCTTCACACTTCATTCGTGTATAGTTCTGAGCCAACTACCACATCTAGTGTACCTATATTCGAATTCAGTGCTCAGAAAAATCAAAAATCCACTTTCAATTCCAAATCTGCAGAACAAATTCAGAAACTGAAAAGGAATGAAAATCTTCAGAAAAAGAACATAAACACTCCTGTTGGTACAAAGAAAGCCGCACACAAGTCACATGATCTCTCATACACTCATATTAAAAAGGGGTCATGTTATTATTGTGGAAGATTTGGTCATATGATGCATAACTGCTATATCCTGAAATCTGATGAATTGAATGCTCATAATAGAATGAAGAAAATTAAAAATTCAGGAAATACACATATGCATTTTATTAAAAGCTCATCCAAGAATCAGTTTTCCCAGAAGAGGCAACTCAAATGTTCCCATTGAGGACGATCTGGTCATGCAAGCCATGATTGCTGGTTCTTGAAGAAGAATGAGTTCAAGGCTCCTAGAAGAACCACTGTTCCAAGGGGAGCTTATGGTCATTTATCTGACAAGTCTGGTAATATGACTACTAAATTATGGTCAGATTTTCATAGAAGAAATTCTTTTGCTTGCTCTCACTGTGGAAAGCATGGCCACACAGTCAAGGACTGTTGGCACACTCAAGGTGGAAAATTCAACTCTAAACATGTCAACCTTCCTACAAAAGAAAATACTTTTGGTAGAAATAATGTTGCTTTTAAGGAAAAATCGCTTGCTTGTTTTGAATGTGGAAGGTCAGGCCACCGAGCTTCCGACTGCTGGATGGTAGGATATGGAAAACAATATGTTCATGCTAATAATAGAAAATTTCATGTTAATGCATAAAAATTCTATGCTAATAATTGTGTGCATAACAAGAAATCAAAGCATGTTGTTTCCTGTTATTATTGTGGGTAATTTGGGCACTCCATGAATGACTGTTGTTTAATGATATTTGATAACTCAAAAGCCCAAGGACTGTGGAAAGCACCCATCAAAGGTGCTATTAACCATGCAGGACCCAAGACTGTTTGGGTACCTGCCCATGCCAAATAGTGTGCTAACCTGCAGGTGTGCCTTGGGGGCTGAAGAATAAAAGGGGTAATATTCCAAGGCACTCAAGAATGAAAAGCCCATGACTGTACTTTTCAGGTCAGTTCTGAAACCTTGTTTTAAATTCTGTTATATGAAATTGTTTGCTTTAGATGTTTGCATATCATGATAATCTCATTTGCAGAATGCATTACATATCTATGTTCAGGAAATATCTCCAAGAGAGTCATTAAATATGCATGCATGTAGAGCAGTCTATTGCATATCATCAAATTTGAAAATTCTAAAAAGAAATGACTCATTGCATCTAGACAGGGAGAGCATTTAAAACTTGGGTTTTATTTTGTCACACTCTGAACACCTCTTGTCTAGTAATTGAATAACTCTCATATGATTTCATACTATCTCTCTTGATAATGGATCTTGCCTTCTACTCATTATGTTGTCAAAGAAGAGCTTCTTTCAACCTTCTTCATGTTACTACCTGTCAGCTGATCTGTCTGAATTCCAGACTCAGCTACTGTTTGTTGATATACACTCTTCTGATATGTTCATTCATGTTGTTGACTCTTACACCAGCTTACACTCATCCTTCACATTCTTCTTAGCTGGTTTGAATGATTGTGTCTAGTGTTGATTGTTGATCAGCTGTGTCTGTATTCGGTCTGAGGAACTTAAGCTACATGTCATGCAATTCAGTCTGAGAACTTTGTAGAAATTCCTATCATATAGGTTTAAGAATTACCACTAATTCAGACTAATATAAGATTAATGTATTCTCAGATTTATAATTAAATGAATTGAAAATATCTGAATGATAAGCTTTAATAAATCTTAACCATCTGTGTCATAAAAACCTTAGACTTACTCATCAGATATCTAAATATTTGAAATCAGAGCTACTTTGGTTAAGATACATAGAGTGAGTATTGTTGTTAAACATTAACTTTAAAAAATTTTGACAGGAAATAAAATCAGTGAGTAATGAAATGACTTTGTTCACTGAGAAACTGGGTTTTCCATCAAAGAAATGGAGTGAACCCAAGTCATGAAGTGTCATAGTCACTTAAAATGAAAATTCATTGAGAACCTGATAGAGCAATGGCAATTCTGTGTTGAGTAACTGGGGAGTCTGGCCTCTGATCAAGGTGTCTTCTCATGTAAAAAGATACTTATATTGCTAACTCTGTTCTCGAAGTTAAGAGGCAATGACAGTTATCACACTGAGTAACTGAGTCACTTCACCTGAGACGTGTTGTGCCTCATGTAAAAAGGTGTTGATCAACCTAAATTACTCAGGAAAAATATAATGTGCTTCAAATGAAAATATATTGAAAATTCTGTCAACTCATGTTTTTGCAAAAGTGTTTAACCTCAGTACTAATCTGTGTAACTTTCAAAGGAGCTATTGAGATCATGTGTGTAAGATAAAGATGATTGGTTTTGAGTGTTATTTGACTATTTGGTTCACCTTTATTAAAAACTTGGATTCAGATATGAGTATTGAGTTTAATTTGACAAATTTGGTATACATCAAAATTAAATTAGATTGGTTGAGTTGCCAATTCATAACCCTCTATGACAGAAGAGTCTATTCTTCTTAAGACTTATTGTAGTGGTGCAAGCATTAAAATCCCTCATGATCAGATTCATTCCTGATAGCCTGATCAACATAAATCTTGGTTCCAAATCTCTCTTAACTATTGATTTTTCATTGAGATGTCTTGTGATTATTGTTGTCTACTTTTACCTTTCTATCATCAATCACTTTACTCACTACACTGTTGAAATCTTCCATCCTGACTTCACTCATATTCTCAGGGGGAGCTTTGGTTATTATTTGCATGTTGATAGGGGGAGAGATGTTTTCTTGTCATAAGGGGGAACTCCATTTCAATGAACTATGTTTCATTCTCTATATTCTGGATTTGTGGGAAAATAGTCTGTGTGCTGAATTCTGTCTCTCAAACCATTTCCTTTTTGATTATGTCAAAGGGGGAGAATTGTTTAACGAGTCAGTGTGACTCACAATGTTGCCATCATCAAAAAGGGGGAGATTGTTGTGCCCCTTGTGCTTTGATGATAATGTGGTGTTTTAATGATAGCAACATGAATGAGTCACCATATTGTTTTGTTAAGAACAACACATTGAGTCACCATATTGTTCTGTGGAGATTGCATGAGTGTGCTAGGCCATGCAATATTTCATACTCAATGCATATTTCGCTATATGCTAGTGTCCATACGGTCAAAGGTCTGAGCAATCCTTGGGCGTTGCATAAGCATACTAAGTGCATAAGTCTTCGCATAAAGTCGGTACATTATCTTGTTAGTCCAACATAAAGTATCTACATCGTTTACACTCCACACGACATGAAGTCGGTGCAGCGTTGTCTTGCATGCATAAGTCAAGTCTGTACCTCGTTTAGTTGCACGCCACAGAGTTGAGCAAGTCTACACATCAGTTTACCTTGCTTCATGCATAAAGTCTATACATCCATAGCAAGTCTGCACTTTCCTTTTTAGCAAGTCTGCACACTGTCTGGTCGCATGCACGCAGAGTCTATACATTACTTGCTGTAACATTCATGCATCATTACAGCAAGTCTGCACATTCCTTGCTATCAAGTCTATACATTTTCTGGTCGCACACACACAAGTCTATACATTCCTATCTTTACCTACATTCACTGTTTTAGCATGAACACATTCAAAGTCCATACATTGCCATGTAGCATGCACGAACTCAAGTCTGTACATCGTCCAATTGCTCATGACGTCTTGGCTAAGTCTATACATTACACCATCTCACTTAGCGTCTCATGTTAAGTCTGTACATCGCATCGCATGCACCGTCTCACTCAGCGTCTATGTGCATAAATCAAAGTCTGTACAGCCAATGCATTTCATGTCTCGTGAACATCCGTCTCATTTAGTATCTCATGGTGTGTCTCACATAGCGCTTCAAGTCTGTACAGGGCAAGTCCATGCATCCTGTTTTAATGTACTCTGCTGATATGTTTATGCTGTAGTTCAGCAAGTCTGTACATCGTCAGCACTCTTCAAATGGCATAGTCCATGGATTCATCGCAAGTCTGCACATTGCTTGTAGGCTGCACAAAGTCTGCACATTCCTTGTTGTTATGTCCATGCATCATGTTAGCAAGTCTGCACATTGTTGCACGCTAAGTCTGCACACTAATAGCATGTTAGTGCAATCATCTTTCAATGTGCATACTTCACCTTATGCATAATGCAGACTGCATCTAGTGCATCAAGTCTGTACAGGCCATGACTCATTTAACGTACAGACTCGATGCATTCAGTTCTTCATGTCAGTTAAGTCTCTACTGATAATAGTCTGGTATTACAGAGCTACTGCTTGAGGAGGTTAATGATGCACGTTATCCAAGAATAGAAGATGGCCCTGATCGTGACACGTGGAACCACTGTGCTAAAATGCTGCCACGTGGACTGAGGCCTCTGGGCGGGAATCATGGAGACCACACGCCCTATCTGTGTTGCTGCTATATAAAGAGGACTTCTCCATCTGGAGAAGACAGATCGTGATAGAAGAGCAGAAGCAGAGAGATAGCCTGCACGATCCAGAAGAAAAAGAAAAAGAGAAGAAGAGCAGAGTGTGAAAGCAGCAGAGAAGAAGAAGAAAAAGAAAGAGGAAGAGAGATCGAGGGCAGAGAAGAAGAAGAAAAAGAATGAGGAAGAGAGATTGAGAGTTGAGAAGAAGAGAGCAGTCTGAAGATCAGTCTTTACTGGACCGTGGATCAAATCCAGGCCAGTCAGCTCTGTTGAGAGCCATATTATGTTTCATCGCATACAGCTTCCTGTTGCTGTGATTTCCCATTTTCTTGTTTTCTCTTAAACTTTTCTTCAAGTTGTTAGTCAGCAGAGCTAAGCTGTATTGCTCAGCGTTTGCAGTGGAGGATTCCACTGGTCAGGTTAAGCTGTAGTCCCTAGCGGTCGGGTTAAGCTGTAATCCCCAGCGTTCAAGCTGTGAGTCAGCGGATGGCTAAGCTGTATTGCCCAGCGGAAGCAAGCTGTGATGCTCAGCGGTTGTAGGCAAGCTGTGAGGCCCAGCGGTTCAAGCTGTTAGTCAAGTGAATCCACACTTGGGTTTGAGTGTGGGGTGGATGTAGGTCTGGAGGACCGAACCACCTAAAAACTCTTCTGTGCAGTGGTTTCATTTGTTTAATTCTGCTTTCGCTTGATGAATGTTTAGGCGCGCTCCACATATTTGCTTTCTGGTTCAACAGAAGATTTAATTAGCTTTTCAGATTGTTTAAATTTGTGAAGTGAGCGAAATTTTTAAGGGGAGATTCATTCACCCCCCTCTGAATCCAACGCACCGAACCCAACATCTCTCTCCCACTCTTCTCTCAATTTTTTAATCCGACTGTTCCCCTAGTGTGTTCGATCTTCGAATTCGGGTTCTCGACATTGAATATGCCCCTGTAATGCCATGGGCTACAGAAATGACCCCCCTCCCCGGGTCCCTTATACTGATGCAGTGGCCATGCCTTGCTCGCTAGTTTCTATGGGCTTTATGGCTGGAGGCATACCCTTGTATGCACCTCCGTCCGTCCCAACTTGAGGCCGATTCCCCTGATGCCTCTCTGCACTATTACATTGCCCAGAGGTAAGGGGAACCACCTCCACAGCCGGAATGGTCGTGTTATGATAATTATTGTAAGGGCCTTTCTCTGTAGCTCCATCATCCTAGTTCAGGCTGCCCATATCAGCTTTCTATGAGTGCCAACCTACTCAACCTTTGCCCCTTAATTTGCATAGCAACCATCCAACTCCGTGAGTGTTAATTCCTTAACCCCGTGAGCATCAACATACTAACCCCGTGAATGACAATCTGTCAATTAATTGAATGCATCTCATGCTGAGTATCCCCTTTCATCCTGCTTGTGATTTGCAATCATTGGTTTGTGCTAGTCCCGTTGGCTCTGTCCTAATAATCCGGGGAGGGGGACATTCCCCACTGCTTCATAGAACATCCGTTTGGTCAAGTGGGCTCCATCTGTGAGTGATGGATATCCCCCATGGGCCATAGGGTGAATATCAACAGGGGCTTCAGCCCGACAATTCAAATCCACACTCCTTAGAGACCCTGTGGTGACTACGGGTCGCGTGCCCCTTGTAGGCTAGCCCTCGGGTTTCCTTCCCTAATAGTCGTCTCTCTCTCTCGGATATAGTGCTGACTATGGGTCGCGTGCCTCTTATAGGCTAGCCCTCGGGGTTTTCGCCTCCCTCAATAGTCGCCTTATCCGCTCGTTTCAACCCACAGAACCTTGGTGCCCCTAGTAGGCTAGTGCTCGGGGTTTCCCATCCGAATGGGATCTACAAGCCGCCGTCGTGCTGTCTGGCTTGTTAGGGGCTTACTCGCACGTGAGTATGACCCCGCTTCTCCCCTGCAATCCTTCAGGGATGGGGAGATGCTGTCCAATTTTCACCACGTTTTAACTTCTTAGTTACCTTCATGATTTGGACTTAATAAAACATGTGTTCTTAAACAATGAACCTCCGTGCTTGAGTATGAACCACGCACGAGCTTATGACTTTGCTCCTGGAGACAATCAACCCAATTAACCTCAAAATCCTCAATAACATCTTAATAAACCAAATTAGATTCAAAGATACCTAAAAATCAACTTGAACGGCATGGTCTTAATCCGGCGCGCCCTAATACGGCGCGGTACCCCCCGCGCCGGATTAGCGTTAGACTCAAACTCTCACGATTTCAACTGGTTCAGGCCTAGCGCGCCCTAATCCAGCGTGCCCAAAGCCCATCGCGCCGGGTTAACCATCTCCCATGGCCATGCCGTATTAACCCCATTTACCTACGTTTGGCCGCGCCGGGAACTCTTCTCCTACGCTTGGTCGTGCCGGTTTTGAATAAACACTCTTTTTTGCACTATCTTAATCCCTCACTCGCCTTCGGAGTAATCTTTGCCTCCCACGGTCGAGGTTAATAAACCCCAATCAATAATAAACCAAATAAAAGGGGCTATTTGAGCCCAAACCATTTTCCTATTATGCTTCTATTATTATATTTGGTATCATCATGCTTTAGTTACCATGCCTTTGTCACCATGTTCGTCTCCCTCGGTGAAGATTAATAAACTCGATTAATCATTGTTTATCTTCATGATTTTGTTATCATACTTTAGTATAATCATGAGCATCGTGCATGCATGCTTGCATGGACCCCTGGTATATCAAATGGCACTGACGGAAGTCCGGGTTACACCTGACTGGAAGTCTTTGCTATGCGCGATGGTGGTCTCCGGACCTGTGTCTTCTGCCATGTATCGAGGGTCTTCAACTCAATAAACCATGCCTCCCCTACATGATAGATAAAAGCATTGCATGTGACCTCGTCACATTCATCCTATTACATCTTATTTCGGCCTCGGACAACCCACTATCTTGGCAATTAATCAAATGTTTTCTCCCTTATGGGGGATGTAATTAATGCCATAGCCTTTATGGTATGGCGGACTGCTGGTCCCGACCCGAATCTCACTCTCGCCCAACACGGGTCAGATTGAGCGCATAACAAATCTGTCACTTATGTGACAGGCACGCCTGCGCGGTCGACTAATCGATTGATTATCGATTAATTAACTGGTTGATCGACCCCGAACAAAATGACCGAACAAATCCCATCCCAACAAGTCTGGCACGCCCGGTGGGACCAGTGTCACCTTTTATCTCTTTTCCGAGATAGGTGGGCCCTGAGGCCCTCCCAAAGACTGCTGATCGTTGTTTGTTCTATGTGGCAGGCGAACAATGGCATCATCGGGACTTGCTGCTCTCACCTTTGGCCCCGCGATAGTCACCGGCCATGCTGAACATGGGTACCTGGCGGTGCCTACTGTCCTCGGGACATTCCCTGTTGCTATAGGCTTCCCCAACTTTTTGGGGCTGGCCTTCACTGATCTGCTTTAAGTGGAGACCTCGGAGCCTGCCGAGGAGACTGTGAAGAAGGTCGATGCCTTAAAGGCTCGATGCTCTGTGGGCTCGCTCAAGAGTCCGATTTAGGTCGCCAGCTACCTGGTGCACCACATCACCAATGGGGCCCGCCCCATTCCTGCCAAGAACTCCGGAGGACGCCAGCGTAGAGGCTTCCTATGGAACACTGCTACTGTTACCAGATGCCTTTCCGTGTCCAGCAAATCCATGTTGATCGGTGGAGTTTACGTCTTCCTGGACGGACAGGACACTCAGGTGGTCCCGGATCGGGTCATCCCCGCCGTACCTTTTTACAACTCCTACCAGGCCCTCTCTGGGAGGAGAGCTGAGAAGGAAGAAGCTGGCCGCCATGGCCATGAGAAGCTGGCCCCCAGGCTGAAGAAGTTCAAACAGGTTTAGGTCCCTAAGAAGATCCAACCCGCTCATCAGGACGCACCAGTCTATCATCGCCCTGCACGTAACAGAGCGGAAATGAAGAAAGAAAGGGGCCTGGCCCCAAGAAAGGAGAAGACGGTTGTGGACTCTCCACGCCGTGAAAGTTTCAGGGCCTGCACCCGACAAGCCAACATCCCCACAGTGGGGAGAAGATTCCAGCAACTCACCGGACGAGCCCGGCTTGCTTACATCCCTCCCGTGGGAGGTCGGCAATTATCCCCAGTCCTACATCAGGAACGGGGGCAAGAAGAAATAACTAACATGGTCAGAAACTATTTCAGGGGTCTGGGCAACCCCTCGCTAGGCCAACAACAGCTACTACAAGCAGCCGTGGCTGAAGAAGACTATTGCCCACCAATGGCAGTTAAAGAAGAAGAGGAAGAAAGAAGGATGACGTCGTCAATCGACGATAATGGTTATGAAGATGGCTTCGATGCTGAAGCCGATGAGACCACTCCTCGGCGGGAAGAAAGAAATAGAATCTCTTTGTTCTAGAGGTTAACCTTCCCGGAGCATGCAAAAAGGAAGGTTCATAGATAGAGAAAAGGAATGCAGATCTTTACCTACAATATGGCTGGCATATCCGGCCAATATGGAAGGCTTCCAGAAGATCCTCATGAGCTGGCTCGACTGGCCAACAGGCCGGGGCCGGACACTCGAAGGGCAGAAGCTGCAAGAAAACTGTTGGAAGCGGCTAAAGGAGAGCAAGCTCTAGCCCACCGCCAACGATGTGATGAAGCCACTGTTCTGACCACCAATGTGGTGACGGTGGAAGAAGAAGAAGATGTCATGCTCGACATCCTGCCTGAGGGTGTGTCCGGGGAGATGATAGAAGCCATCCCCAGCACTGTAGCTATGGATCTGGCAGTACTAATGATACTACAAAGGTACTGCCAGGAGATAGAGCTGTTGAAGAAGCAACTGATGGAGAAGACAGAGCAGTCTTTAGCCTCCAAGCAACTCGAGATGCAGGGCGAATCGTCACGGGGAGCCGTCAACCGGAATGACCCCTCGCCACATTATACTGTGCCCCAGTCGACAGAACCAAGCTTGGCAATGACTCAGCAACGCCCACCACAGCCGCTGATGCCGCCGGTGCTACCCCAGGTGCACCAGACACCCCCACTACTGCATCCTCCTCCGCAGGCGACCACCCTGGTCACCCCCTACCTACAGTCGGCACATTTCTACCCAGAACCGATTGATCCAACTATCATGAACAAAATGATGGTGGAGAGAATGATCGAGTTGAAGCTCGTTGAAAGAAGTGAAGGCTACTACGTCGCATTTGATGCATACAGGGTTCCATACCCGCCGCATCATGCTGCCAAACGGCTCCCTCTTGGGATTTGCAAGTCGCCAAAATTTGACAAGTTCAACGAGAAGGATCCCCAAGAGAACATGTCGCTTACTACATGACCGTCATGGGTGATCTGGCCACCGACGAGTCATATTTGCTAAAATTCTTCGGGTCCTCACTGACGGGGCTCGCTTTTGAATGGTACTCCAGCCTCCCGGCCAGGTCGATCAGCGACTGGTCGGACATGCAGAGGAAGTTCAGAGAAAGATTTCATGTTACAGAGAGGGAGGTCACAGTGGCCGAACTCTACTCAACAAAACAGAGGGCAGATGAGACAGCCCTTGATTATATCACGAGGTGGAGGAACCTCGGAATGAGATGCAAGCGGCCCCCGCATCAGGAGGACGTTGTACAAATATGTAAACAGAACCTCAGGAGAGAGGTCCTGGAAAGGATGATAGGAATGGAAATCCGGTCATTCGACCGACTAAACAACATTGTGGCCGAGGTGGAAGCCTTCCTAGCTAGACCCGCCCATGTATCAACTACTGCTACCACACAAAAAGGCAAAGCAGTAGAACGGCGCCAGGCGCCTAAAGAAGCAAATGCCCTTGATATTAAGGCATTTGAACAGCAGAAGGATAAAGGCAAGAAGGCAGTTGCCCCACAGCCTGCTAAAGCTGGAGATGGCAAAGAAGGTCTCTCACTGCGGGATAAAATGAAGAAGGCCTACTCTTTTCCAAAGGAGAAGACCAGAATTCTGTTCGATTGGGTAACCCAATATGACAAGGTCACCCTGCTTGAGCCAAAGAGGCCAGAGGATCTGAAAAGAAAAGATAGTCCAAGGTTCTGCCCCTATCACTAGATGCTGGGGCACCCAATTGAGGACTGCTATGTCTTCAAAGATATTATTGAAGGCATGGTGAAGAAATATGAGATTAACTTGGGAGAGTACAGGGTCGACCCTCCACAACCTCATGAAGCTCCTCTGAAGAGGGCTGCAGCCAATATGGTCTTTGCATACCAGGCCTTGCCTGAGGAGATCTCTGAAGCTAGCACTCGGTGCACTTATGAACTCTGTTTCCTGGTGCCCATAGAAGAACAACAGGTATGGCAGCAAGTCCCTACAAAGAACAAGAAAAAAATGGCACCTCACCCGAAAGTGGGGGCACGTGGTCGTGGCATCACACCACGAGCTACCCCTCCGGTGGCAGCACCTGTGTGGGCCAATCCACCCGCAGTCATTAGAATGCCTACACACAATCGGAGAAGATAGACTCCACTGTTGATGGTCAAGGAGATTAGTTTAGAAGCCCGGCGGCTGCAAGACTATATAAATGGGTTAGATGAATATGTACATACTGAATTAGAAGCCTTATTGGTACGAGATCATGTCCTGTGGCAGGAGCTAGGGCAGCTTTCACTCAAGCAGGAGGGAGGAGCTGACGCAGCATCTGACAAGGATAACAGCATGTTCTGGGGGTAGGCACCAGCTGAAGAAAATAAAAAAATAAACAAAATAAGAAAGGAAAGACTGCCAAGGTCAACAAAGAGCAGATTGTATCCTGCAATACTCTCTTAGATCTCTTCAATTTGCCCGGTGAAGAGGACGAGGAGGAAATATGCTTTGCACCCGTTGCCGGGGCAAGCCAGCCTGAGGCAGCTACTGCAGCACATGCAACCCGGTCAGGCAGGAAATGGGGGCACTAGCTGCCTGCTAACCATAATATCATATTCAGGGGAGAGCAACCCTACAAGATGCCCTCCCCGGAGGTCAAAGGGGTCCAAATCCCTCCTCCGTCAGGCCTTTATAACCGGAGTGGGGGCAGCACTACTACCCCTTCCTTCTTGGAATTTCTGAAGATGTCCAAGGGAAAGCAGCCGTGTCAGGATGCCAACCCTGCAATCGGGAATACTTACCCGCAGCCCCAGCAGTCTCCCAAAGCTCCGGAGGCAGATAAAACTTGCCCGGCAGCAGCCAATGAAGGGCAACAGGAACATGGTACCAAGCAAAAGGATGTAGAATCTGAACCCGGTGAGGCAGGACCGTCAGGGACCGCAGCCCAAGACTCCTCCAAGACTAGATGGGTAGATGAAATGAAGTTGTCCAATGTCCAAGTAGGAAGTCGGGTAGTTAAATTGTTGAAAAAGCTCCCAGCGAGATTCACTATTTGGGAAATTCTCTCTCTGAGTGAAGAGACCCGATAGGCGATTATCACGGGTTTATAGACGCCTGCTCAATATGAAACCTGCTTGGCTGAAGCACTGCCAAAGGCCAGCATGACCTTCACTCAGGAGGACATGTTACTCCCGACTATCAGCCACAACATGCCGCTCTACATGAGGGGACACCTAAATGGACAGGAGCTGAACAAGATCCTAGTCGACCCTGGCGCAGCTGTCAACATTCTACCATACAGAATATATAAGAGGCACTACTTTAATGTACGCCTCGATAAAGCCAGAAAGATGCGTATCGCCGGCTTCAACCAAAAGTGTGAAGTATCGCTAGTGGTAGCAGAATTCACACTCACTCTGGCAGACTTTACTACGAAGGTGCAGTTTCATGTCATCGACTCCCGCACCTCGTACAAGGCACTGCTTGGCTGTCCCTGGCTGCATGAAAATATGGTGGTGCCATCCACGCTCCACCAGTGCATTAAATACAGTCTCGAAGGTAAGGAAGAGAGGATATTTACTGACCTCCATCCAATCGAAGTGTCTGAGTGTCACCTGGCAGACACTCACCTATATGCAGATCGGTCTCAAAAGACCTCTGAAGCCAAGACCCCTGCGGGGGCACCAAAAAGCACCTCCGGCGACGGTTGGTTTCCACCACCGCCACGCGGATATATCAAGCCCAAGGCGGTCTCTCATATCACCGTCACTGGAGACGTAGGCAGGATAGCACCTCCCGCTATATACCCCGAAGCCAATGAAGTCAAGGTCGATCAGCAGCATGACCATATAAGGGTCTCGGAAGGCCTTACCAACCCAATCCCTGGCCTTGATAATGCCACTGCCGAGCCTTTCAAGGCCTGGGAGGTAGCACAGACAGATGGCCTAGCAACTTGTTTTATACAGCTGAGGAGCACCCTACCTGGGAAGACATTGATTGTCATCTACCCGAAGATATAGAGAATCCGCTAGCTCCCGTCTAGGGTCTGGCATTCACGACGAGTCAGATGGCGAGGATGTTCTAGAAGCAGCACATCCCCTCCGACCAGTCGCACAAGGACAAAGAAGCATTCCAGAAGATGTGGTATCCCGCAAGTCTGGACAAAGAGATGAGACGTGTTTCTCAACATCTAGGGGTGGGCTTCACCCTTGGAGAATATTATTACAGTGGGCGCTATGAGGTGGACACCATCTCCGCCTTCTATCCTGCTGAAAATAATCCGCTGGGGGCAACTTTCGATGAATACCTAGCAGAAGCGGAATATGCTGAACCGGCTCGACCTAGAGACTCGGAAACAGAGACCATGACTCCTTGCCGATGCTGGGAGCAAGTATATCCTGAAGAAGTGGCCCTTCAAGCTAGATTTGACATGGCCAGCAGTAGCGAAGCCGAAGATGTTGAAGAAACAGGGACGTCTTCCTCTGGCGGGCCTCCGCTAATGATGATTTCAGCACCTCTCGTGCCAATCAGGGAAGCCTATGTCGAAACCGATCAAGAGATGTATGCTGCTGAAAAGGAAAAGGCCACCTCCATCGAGGACATGACAATCCAAGAGGGCGAGACCTTCTCACCTGCTGTTACAAAGCTGCGATACTACCCCAGCCCAGCAGTACACAATCACCAGTCTTCCATGGCCGTAAACCTATCTGTAGGGGATGAAGCAGTCAACTCACCCCTCGAAGCTGCAACGGCGATGGATCCGCTGATGGAACAATTCGCACAGCCGCTGCTGACTGGCGCGGAGATCCCTGCTAATGTTCAAATAAAACCAAATGAAGAGATCGAGGTCTTTGACCTTAAAGATGATATTCCAGACTTTGTCGACCTTCAGCCAGTGCCCCCGGAAATAGAAGACGGAGGCCAAGTCACAGTCGATGAACTGATAGAAATTAAGTAGGGAGATGAGGACGACCATAGGCCGACCTTCCTCAACGCCCAGCTATCTGCTGAAGAATAGAAGCTGTACATCCAGCCACTGTGAGAATACCGGGATTGCTTTGCCTGTACCTACAAGGAAATGCCAGGACTAAGCCCCGCAGTCTCACAACATGAGCTAGCAATAAGCCCTGAAGCTGAACCGGTGAAGCAACCGCCGCGACGTATGAGGCCAGAGCTCATCACTCAAATATGCAAAGAAGTTGACAAGCTCATTGGTGTCAGTTTCGTCGAAGAAAATCAATATACCACGTGGCTGGCCAATATTGTACCCGTGAAGAAGAAGAATGTGCAGATCCGAATATGTGTTGGCTTCCGAGATTTGAATAAAGCTTGCCCCAAAGATGACTTTCCGGTACCAATAACGGAGGTCATGATAGATGCAACAACCGGCCATGAGGCCGTATCATTCATGGATGGGTCATCCGGCTATAACCAAATTTGGATCGCGGAACATGATCGGGTCCACACTACCTTCCTAACCCCCAAAGGCATTTACCACTACAAGAGGATGCCGTTTGGATTAAAGAACGCCGGCACAACTTATCAGCGGGCGATGACTAGAATATTTGATGAGCTGCTCTACTATAAGGTCGAGTGCTACATAGATGACTTGGTAGTCAAGACTAGAAAGAAAAAAGACCATCTGCAGGACCTCCGAGTTATCTTTCAGAGGTTAAGGCAGTATGGATTGAAGATGAACCCTATGAAGTGTGCGTTCGGAGTATCGAGCGAAAAGTTCTTGGGTTTCATTGTCAGATACCGGGGAATTGAAATAGACTCTGAAAAGATCAAAGCAATTCAGGAGTTACCCTCATCGAGAAACCTCTCCGAACTAAGATCTCTGCAAGGTCGCCTGGCATACATCCGGCGGTTTATATCCAACTTGTCAGGGCGGTGCCAACCCTTTCACAAGCTAATGATGAAAGATGTTCCCTTTTACTGGGACGAAGATTGTCAGACAGCCTTTGACAAGCTCAAAGACTATCTGAAGACTCCTCCAGTGTTAGGCGCACCGTTGAAAGGACGACCGCTGGTTTTGTACATAGCAGCCACATATAATGTCACGCCTCGAGCTTTTAGTACAGCAGAAGATAATCTCGGGTAACGTGAACAGTCGGCATGGTAAGTCTCTTACGAGCAAGAATAGTCAGAGTGCCATAACAATCACAAATAAAATGCAATTGCACAATAAATTTCTCAAACCTTCACTTTTATTGATAAAGAAAATAATTCAAATACATCAACTAGTCAACTCCTTCAAATTTACTTGACTCAATAAAAAGGAAGATTACGTGGACTCGATCTAGACATTATTGACTCCTAAGTCTTCACTCTCAATTTTATGAGACTTTCATTCGCTCTCGAACTCATCACTTGAATAACTTGAATCCGAATCTGAACTACTTGCATCTCCTGAAAAGATTGAAAATAGGTAATGAGCACACTTGCCCAGTAGGTATCTTCGCATCAACATGATTGGCAATATTAAAGTGATTAGCATTTTAGCTCTAAAGAATAACGTAAAAACCATGTGAATGCGATAAATCATGTGAAAAAACATAGTAACAAGATACGATTTAAGATATGATTTGAGCAAGCATGATTAAGCAAGAATGTAACATGGCCTTTTATGAACAAGAATGTACTAGAATGTCATGTAAAGCAAGAATGTACTCTTCACATAGTAGCAAGTACTTCGTTAATTTCTGTGGAATACCACTTTATGGATAAATCCGTGAATATTTATGATTGCCGGGGATTTTCACTTATTTATAAAGAAAGTACTCCCAGCGCAATGCGGCGCCAGTAGCATCATACCCCATGGTTTATAATAGTATGTTTCCGATAATCAACAGAGGGGACTAGCATAGAGCCCTTGAACACAATCAGTGCTCGATCCGCATCTTCAAGTATAAATCAAGCTACTTCCACGCATGTAAATAATGTGGCCAAGAATGTAAAATTTCAAAATGATAAATTCAAGATAAGGTAACCAAAATTACAAACGCTTGTATAAGGAAATAAGGAATTTCAATAAAATACCTTAATTAAGTAGGTTATGCCATGGAAATAAATCGGCAGTATAACAGTACATTCTTTATCTTTCACGATTACTTAGGTATCTTTGGATTAATGTGACCAGTTTTAGATAATCAATTGGACTATCTAGGATCATAGAATTATTAACCCTTGGGTCAAACCTCGGGTCAATAGTTTTAGAAAACGTAGCAGTCTATAACAGGGCCGCTATATTGACATGGCGGTCTAGTATTGGGCCGCTAGAATGGGCTGAATCCAGAAATAAATCAATTGGACTCAGATAACGTGGCGGTAATATACTGGACCGTTATTGGGCTTAGCGGTCGAGTATTGAACCGTTACCGGGTAAAATTCAAAAAAATTATCGATAGTGCTTTCTAGACAATTGGGCTTTAATGGTACAACCAACTCGGCGTCCTAGTGGGAATCCCAGGCTTACGGAGAATTACGGAGGCCTTGAAATAAGATTTCCTAGTCCATTGAAAGGAATATCCAAAGGAGAGGTCCTCAAGCTCAAGATTATGTTCCTATAAGTGCAAAGTGTGTAAATAATTGTCATATACCGGAATATATGCCATGAACTTATAGAAAATGACTCTAGAGATAAGAAACGTATCATGAAAACCGTGATCTAGGTAAACCATGAATCATCTAACTTTAGAAACATATGTTTAATTACAAAAGTATATGAATTTGGCATAAATTACTTATGCTGAAAATAATCCTAGGTATAGTAAGGAACCATAGAATCCTCTGGTATGCATATCAATAAAATCTCAGAGTCAAAAAACAATACTTTAAACAGGTTTGGAACATAATTAACTAGGCATAATAAAAGTTTAATGGGCTGTTCTTTATTCAGTCTCGGGTTGACAAAAAACATCTATTATAGAGCCGTTACAGTACATTTAGCGGTTTATCATAGGGCCGCCAGAGAGATAAAATGGTCTATTTCTGATCCGCCAGAGGTTTCATAAGAATCGAATTGACAGAGGGTATAGCGGTTTATCGTGAGGCCGCTACATGATATTGGTGATCAAAACTTAGGCCGCTAGAGCACAACTGACAGTAACTTAAATAAGAAGTCTGATGTTTAAAACACATCATGTCTGAAAATCAACATATTTATAAAACTACTACATAATGGAATGAAGATTAAGCTATCAATATGCATGGATTTCTATGAATTTATAACAGAGTTCTTCTTAACTTATTTAGGGCTAAGATCATGCAAGAATGTACACTAGACGCATAAAACATGAAATTCACGATCTATAAAGCATAAAATCAAGTGTAATAAGAGGGCTTTTATCCCTATAATGATGTTTTAGCCATTCATGTGATGACCTACCTCTACTAAAGCCTTTAAACTTCGAATTTGATGCTAGATGCTACCTTAGCCCCTTGTACTCCTTGTGACAAATCCGCAACTTCAAGCTGCTCTAACTCCTTACTCTCTTGACCTAATGATGTGAAATTTGGAGGGTAAGAAGTAGATACTAAAGGGAACAAAAAGTTCTAAAGGCACTTAGGCTAAATACCTCGATTTGGTTCTCTAATCCCTTGATCTTCACCAGACTTTTGCACAGTTTCCTGGGTCGCTAAGGTGGAACCAACAACTTTGTAGGCTTCTATCTCCTTGTGTGCTTGATCTCCTAACATGAAATTTTGGGAGATGTTAGTCCTATATATTAGTAATAAAAACTTCTAAAGAACCTACCTAAAATAATGTCGTCTTACCTTGATTCCACGTGAGCTAATGTAAGGGTTGCGCAGGTTGAAACTAGGTCCTATTTATAGGGTTTTGTCTAGAGTTTGAGGATTAGATCGATCCTATAGTCCTTATTAAACCTTAGATCGACTTATAAGAGTCCTAAACATGATTACTAGTTCTTCCATCTCGATCTCCAAAAGATAGACTAGCAAAAATTTAATCTTTTTGCTCTTTCTTCACTTCACGGAACCGACAGAATGTAGCGGTCGAAGGTTAGTCCGCCAAATGTCTTGTAGCGGTTTTATGATAGACCACCACACTCATTGGGCGCAAAATTTAAAATGTGTTCAAACTCTAATTTCATCTTATCCACTAATTTATCTAAATAATTAGTATTTATCCCTATAATTCGTGAATAGGCTAATTAACCTTCTAGAATATGGGCTAAACTGCATGGGCTTGGTCCTTAAGTCTTTTGGGCTTCATTTAAATAGGCTAGGTTAATGGTTTACCATAATTGGGTCTTAATAATGATTTATTTAACTCAATATTTATTTATTAATCCATTTTGGTCTGTTAAAATTCCCAAAAAATACTTAAACATTCTAGAAATAATTTATAAAAATTATAGGGCATTACACTCTCTCCCACTTAAGAGAATTTGGTCCCCAAATTCAATACATGGATTATGGAGAGTGTACTTACATTAAAAATAATTCTAGAAATCTCTTGCATATAGCCTTTTCGATTTCCCATGTTTCTCCTAATTTTGTCCACTGGATCTTGACCACTGGAATAGTCTTGTTTTGAAGTTGATGTACCTCTCGTTCAATGATTTTGACTGGATTTTATTCGTATGTCAAATCCTTCTTAATCTCCAGATTGTCATAAGTGACAACATGGGGAGGATCATGAACATACTTTTTGAGCATCGAGATGTGAAATACATCATGAACTTCAGATAGTTGGGGAGGTAAAGCAATTCGGTAAGCTACTTCACCGATTCTTTCCAGAATTTTAAAGGGGCCAATAAATCTTGGAGTAAGTTTGCCCTTAATGCCAAATCTTTGAATATCTCGACCTGGAGAAACCTTAAGAAATACATGATCTCCTATTTGAAACTCCAAGTCGCGCCTTCGATTGTCAGCATACGATTGAGTTTAATCTTCTGCCTATCTTGGGCCATCTGAAGTCTTTCCCGAATGAGTTTAATCTTCTCGGTAGTATCCCTAATAATATCAGGACCGAGAAATTGCCTTTCTCCTACTTCATTCCAACAGATAGGGGAACGACAACTCCTCCCATAAAGAGCTTCAAACTATGCCATTTGTATACTAGCTTGGTAGCTATTGTTGTATGCAAATTCCACTGGAGGCAAGTGATCATGCCAGCTACCTCCAAAATCAATAGCATAAGCCCTGCGCATATCTTCCACCACTTGATTTGTTCTTTCCGTTTGACCATCAGTTTGTGGGTGGAACGCCATGCTAAAGTTCAGTCGGGTCCCTAAATAATGTTACAGGCCCTTCTAGACGTGTGAAGTAAACCGAGGATCTCAGTTAGAAATAATGGTGACAGGAACACCATGCAATTTGACAATTTCCTTTATCTATAAAGCTACTAGAATATCCACAGACCATCGACTTTTGATCGGTAGGAAATGCACCGATTTAGTTAATCGATCTATGATTACCCATATTCCATCGTGTCCTCCTCTTGTCTTAGGTAAGCCCATGATGAAATCCATCCCTATACTTTCCCACTTCCATTCGGGAATATTTAAGAAGTGTAATTTACCTGCGGGTCCGAAATGCTCTGCCTTTACTTGTTGACAAGTGAGACAGCAGGACACGAAATCTGCCACTTCTCTTTTCATGTTGGGCCACCAGAAGTTCCTTTTAAGATCTTGATACATTTTTGTACCACCTAAATGAATGATGTACTTGGAATTATGAGCTTCTTTCAGGATCAGTTTCTTAGTATCAATATGATCCGGTATACAAATTAGATCCTTGAATAGTAACCGTCCATCATCGGTAATAGAGAAATCAAGCCTTTGCTTAATATTGGCTTTAATTTCCAGTAAAATGGGATCATTGTCTTGTAGCTGGACTAGATCTTCTATTAATGTAGGTTGAGCTCGAACATTGGCTATAAAACTATCTTCTTCCTTCATATCAATATCTAAGTTCAACTGAGTAAATTGAGGAATAAGATTAGTCATACTAATCATAAGACTTGATAGTTTTCCCATTGATTTTCTGCTGAGTGCATCCGCTACAGCATTAGCTTTGCCAAGATGATATTGAATAGCAAAATCAAAGTCTTTAAGGTATTCCAACCATCTTCTTTGTCTCATATTCAGCTCTTTTTGGGAGAGCAAATATTTCAAGCTTTTGTAGTCTGAATAAACCATAAATTTCTCTCCGTAAAGGTAGTGACGTCAAATTTTTAAGGCAAATAAAACAGCCGCCAATTCTAAATCATGCACAGGATAATTCTCTTCGTGATATTTCAATTGTCTTGAAGAATAGCAAATTACATTTCCATTTTCCATAAGAATGCACCCTAAGCCAATGCTAGATGCATCCGTATAAACTTCAAATTCACCACCCTCAACGGGCAATGATAATATAGGGGCTGTCGTGAGATGTTCCTTAAGAGTTAGGAAACTCTTTTCACAATCCTTCGACCATACAAAAGGATTTTCTTTTCTTGTAAGTCTTGTCAAAGGAACAGCAATTTTAGAGAAATCCTTGATAAATCTCTATAATAACCAGCCATTCCTAAAAAGCTTCTAACTTTTGACACAGTCATTGGTCGGCTCCAGTTCTTGACAGCTTCAACTTTAGAAGGATCCACAGTGATTCATTCCTTTCAAATAATATGTCCAAGAAATGAGACTTCCTTAAGCCAGAACTCACATTTACTAAGTTTGGCATAGAGTTTATGTTCTCTCAGTGTCTGCAAGGCTATCCTTAAGTGTTCCTCATATTCTTCCTTAGTCTTGGAATATATGAGAATGTCATCAATGAATACGACCACAAATTGGTCGAGATACGGCCTGAAGACGTTATTCATCAGTTACATAAATGCGGCCGGGGCATTAGTTAACCCAAACGGCATTACCACAAATTCATAGTGGCCATAACGGCTCCGAAAAGCCATCTTGTGTACGTCCTCATCCTTGATCTTAAGTTGATGATAACCTGACCTAAGGTCTATCTTGGAAAAATACTCTATTCCCAAAATTTGATCAAAGAGCTCATTAATACGCAGCAACGAATACTTGTTCTTGATAGTAAGCTGATTTAGTCGCCGGTAATCGATACATAACCTGAGAGATCCATCCTGTATCTTGACAAATAAAACTGGTGCACCCCAAGGGGATGTGCTAGGCCGAATAAATCCTTTATCTAGTAACTCCTGAAGTTGTCTCTTTAACTCTTTGAGTTCTGTGGGGGACATCCTGCAGGGAGCTATTGAAACAGGTGCTGCTCTAGGAATAAATTCAATGGAGAAGTTTACTTCCCTTTCAGATGGTAAACCGAGTAAATCTGATGGAAATACATCCAGAAAATCATTGACAATTGGGATATCTTCTAAGATGATCTCCTTGGATTCGGTGAGGATAACGGAAGCAAGAAGAGCTTCACATCCTTACGAAGCAAGCGTGAAGATAAGAAATGATGGTAGGATGTTTCCTATACTTGATACCAAGGAAGGAAAACCTTGGAAGACCTGGTTTGAGAAAGGATATTATCCTATTCCAGCAATTTATGTAGGCATCATGGTCAATAAGCCAATCTACACCTAGAATACCATCGTAGCCCTCCATATCAAGGCATACGAGATTTGTAGGAAGATTATGTCCTTCTACCCTTACCTCACTATTTGGATAATAGTTGATGAGTTTGGTTCCGGGGCCTAAAGGCGTAGTAATAGCAAGGTCTGAAGGTAAAGGAACTGACGAAATAGGCAAAGTTCTTGCGAAGGAAGTAGATATAAAAGAATGAGAAGCACCGGTATCGAATAGTACAAAAGCAAGATGCGAACAAATGTGAATAGTACCTTCCATAAGTCCATCATCCCTAGGCGCTTCATCATCATTCATGATGGCATTAAGACGAGCCTGCCGTTTACGTCCACTTCCAGAAGATAGCTCCTTCATAAGGGGACAATCCGGCATATTGTGCTCCCTGCTGCCACAACGGAGACAAGTGCCAAGGCGCTTCCAGCATTCTTCTGCCGAATGACCGAACTTCTCGCAGAAAGTATAGGCCGTAGTGACCTGCTTATCTTCTTCCTTGACTTTCTTGTTCTTGTGGTAGCCACTACCACTCACATTTCGGGATCTTTTCTTGCTATCACGGGATTTGTAGGGTTCCGTGATATTGAACTTCTTCTTCTTATCATGCCGATCAGACCTTCGGCTCGGCTCTTCTCCCTTAACTTTTAATTTCTCGACTTTCTCTAAGGTCCTCTCGCATAGATGCGCACGTTGGACCATTTCCGTATAAGTACGGATATTCTGAGTCCCTAGTTGTTGAATATACCCGGGCCTTAATCCATCCATAAACCGATTAGCCTTTAGCAAATCCGTGCTAATCAAGTGCAGAGCATATGGCACCAGCCTGGAAAACTAGAGTTCATATTCCACCACTGACATCATGCCCTGGCAAAGAGAAGGAAATTTCATAGCCTTCCGCTCCTTGATGTGCTTAGAAAAGTACTTGGCTCGAAAGAGCATAAGAAAGCCTTCCCACGTGTGTGGTGCATCAGCTGGTGGTGTAGGAACAGACTTCCACCATGTATGGGCATCTTTATTTAGTTGAAAAGTAACAAGGTGAACCTTTTCTTGATCCACACATTGCATGACTTCGAAAATACGGTTCATTTCGTCTATCCAGTTTTCAGCTTCATCTAGATTTGAGGAACCAAAAAATCTCGAAGGGTTTAAGCTCCGAAAATTACGATGTAGATCTCCAGCTCTCGCTCCTGCGCAAGCTTGCGCCATGGTTTATAGTGCTTGAGTCAGACCTGCTTGCATACCGTTCCAGTCTACACGATGAGCCATTATAGAAATAAGGTACTTGAGAGAATAACAAGTTATTAATTCTCATGGAAATTTTGAAAGTGATTTATCTAGAGCTAATTTATTATCTTATCCCGGGCTCTACCCAATTCTCGCATAGGTGGGGAATTTCTTCCTTAGTTCATAGGTATGGGTACTAAACCTTGGACTTATCCTATCACATGACTTTTCTCCCTAAGTCCTTGAACTTTAGGCTCTGATACCAACTTAGTTGTCATGCCCCGAGCTTTTAGTACAGCAGAAGATAATCTCGGGTAACGTGAACAGCCGGCATGGTAAGTCTCTTACGAGCAAGAATAGTCAGAGTGCCATAACAATCACAAATAAAATGCAATTGCACAATAAATTTCTCAAACCTTCACTTTTATTGATAAAGAAAATAATTCAAATACATCAACTAGTCAACTCCTTCAAATTTACTTGACTCAATAAAAAGGAAGATTACGTGGACTCGATCTAGACATTATTGACTCCTAAGTCTTCACTCTCAATTTTATGAGACTTTCATTCGCTCTCGGACTCATCACTTGAATAACTTGAATCCGAATCCGAACTACTTGCATCTCCTAAAAAGATTGAAAATAGGTAATGAGCACACTTGCCCAGTAGGTATCTTCGCATCAACATGATTGGCAATATTAAAGTGATTAGCATTTTAGCTCTAAAGAATAAGGTAAAAACCATGTGAATGCGATAAATCATGTGAAAAATCATAGTAACAAGATACGATTTAAAATATGATTTGAGCAAGCATGATTAAGCAAGAATGTAACATGGCCTTTTATGAACAAGAATGTACTAGAATGTCATCTAACAAGCAAGAATGTACTCTTCACATAGTAGCAAGTACTTCGTTAATTTCTGTGGAATACCACTTTATGGATAAATCTGTGGATATTTGTGATTGCCGTGGATTTTCACTTATTTATAAAGAAAGTACTCCCAGCGCAATGCGGCGCCAGTAGCATCATACCCCATGGTTTATAATAGTATGTTTCCGATAATCAACAGAGGGGACTAGCATAGAGCCCTTGAACACAATCAGTACTCGATCCGCATCTTCAAGTATAAATCAAGATACTTCCACGCATGTAAATAATGTGGACAAGAATGTAAAATTTCAAAATGATAAATTCAAGATAAGGTAACCAGAAATACGAACGCTTGTATAAGGAAATAAGGAATTTCAATAAAATACCTTAATTAAGTAGGTTATGCCATGGAAATAAATCGGCAGCATAACGGTACATTCTTTATCTTTCACGATTACTTAGGTATCTTTGGATTAATGTGACCAATTTTAGATAATCAATTGGACTATCTAGGATCATAAAATTATTAACCCTTGGGTTAAACCTCGGGTCAATAGTTTCAGAAAACGTAGCGGTCTATAACAGGGCCACTATATTGACATGGCGGTCTAGTATTGGGCCGCTAGAATGGGCTGAATCCAGAAATAAATCAATTGGACTCAGATAACATGGCAATAATATACTGGACCGTTATTGGGCTTAGCGGTCGAGTATTGAACCGTTACCGGGTAAAATTCAGAAAAAACATCGGTAGTGCTTTCTAGACAATTGGGCTTTAATGGTACAACCAACTCGGCATCCTAGTGGGAATCCCAGGCTTGCGAAGAATTACGGAGGCCTTGAAATATGATTTCCTAGTCCATTGAAAGGAATATCCAAAGGAGAGGTCCTCAAGCTCAAGATTATGTTCCTATAAGTGCAAAGTGTGTAAATAATTGTCATATACCGGAATATATGCCATGAACTTATAGAAAATGACTCTAGAGATAAGAAACGTATCATGAAAACCGTGATCTAGGTAAACCATGAAGCATCTAACTTTAGAAACATATGTTTAATTGCAAAAGTATATGAATTTGGCATAAATTACTTATGCTGAAAATAATCCTAGGTATAGTAAGGAACCATAGAATCCTCTGGTATGCATATCAATAAAATCTCAGAGTCAAAAAACAATACTTTAAACAGGTTTGGAACATAATTAACTAGGCATAATAAAAGTTTAATGGGCTGTTCTTTATTCAATCTCGGGTTGACAAAAAACATCTATTATAGAGCCGTTACAGTACATTTAGCGGTTTATCATAGGGCCGCCAGAGAGATAAAATGGTCTATTTCTGATCCGCCAGAGGTTTCATAAGAATCGAATTGACAGAGGGTCTAGCGGTTTATCGTGAGGCCGCTACATGATATTGGCAGTCGAAATTTAGGCCGCTAGAGCACAACTCACAGTAACTTAAATAAGAAGACTGATGTTTAAAACACATCATGTCTGAAAATCAACATATTTATAAAACTACTACATGATAGAATGAAGATTAAGCTATCAATATGCATGGGTTTCTATGAATTTATAGGAGAGTTCTTCTTAACTTATTTAGGGCTAATATCATGCATGAATGTACACTAGACGCATAAAACATGAAATTCACGATCTATAAAGCATGAAATCAAGTGCAATAAGAGGGCTTTTATCCCTAGAATGATGTTTTAACCGTTCATGAGATGACCTACCCCTGATAAAGCCTTTAAACTTCAAATTTGATGCTAGATGCTACCCTTAGGCCCTTGCACTCCTTGTGACAAATCCGCAACTTCAAGCTGCTCTAACTCCTTACTCTCTTGACCTAATGATGTGAAATTTGGAGGGTAAGAAGTAGATACTAAGGGGAACAAAAAGTTATAAAGGCACTTAGGCTAAATACCTCGATTTGGTTCTCTAACCCCTTGATCTTCACCGGACTTTTGCACAGTTTCCTGGGTCGTTAAGGTGGAACCAGCAACTTTGCAGGCTTCTATCTCCTTGTGTGCTTGATCTCCTAGCATGAAATTTTGGGAGATGTTAGTCCTATATATTAGTAATAAAAACTTATATAGAACCTACCTGAAATAATGTCGTCTTACCATGATTCCACGCGAGCTAATGTAAGGGTCGCGCAGGTCGAAACTAGGTCCTATTTATAGAGTTTTGGCTAAGGTTTGAGGATTAGATCGATCCTAGAGTCCTTATTGATGCGGGACGGACTGAGGAGACGACGCTACATTAGACAGACACGACCCGACCAGCAACGACACGACTACTAGAGCGACCTCGGCTCGACACTAAGAGCTCCTATAGGCTACACGTCACTAACAGAAGTGCAAACTCACTCGTCGTCCCATGCGAGGGAAAGCGTGGATCGTGCGCGGTTAAGGAACCGGCAGAGTTCAAGGTAGTCCGACTCAACTTCCGGACTCGGATCGAGTCGCGGGACGGGTCACTCTCCTGCTCACAGCGGTGACATGGACACACGGGCTAGTATCCTACGCTCTCGACAGCGGCATAAAACCATATACTAAACTAGCAAATGAACGCCGAGAAGTTAGGACCATTACCTCCACGCACCCGGCGTGGGGAAGACGACCCCGGCCAATCACGGACTCCCGGTTAACAATTATTACAGCAATACACTAATTCGACCCACTCCACGCAGGGAGGTAAAAGGTCACATGCGGGGCCCGAGAATCACGCGAATTGGGTTGACGGGCAGTATTTTGCTGTCGCCCGGCAGTGCCGAAACCCGCGTTTTTGTGCAAATCGGACGGCGCGATCTACGGGTCCGTGGGGCCCACGGACCGCCCCGACCTCCGACTCTGGTGGGGTGGGACCCACTATGATGGGGATCCCTGGTGGCGCGCCTCCCTAGACGACGGTCGGCCGGAAGCTCCGGTCGGTGGCCGATCGGCTCTGATTCCCACGTTTTGGAGTTGCTGCCCACGGATTTTGGTTGCTATTTTCAGGCGCGCGTCCCGGCGAGAACGGCCGTTGCGATCAACCCCGATGTCGGATCGAGGCACATAAGCTATCATTGGAAAGCTCTCTTGAAGACCTTCAATCTAGGCTCATATAGATATGCTGGATATGCACGGATCTAGACTTTGTTGAATTTCTAAGCTTCTGTTGTACAGTGCTCGAGCTCTCAGATCTGCAGGTGAGTTGTCTGAGAACTGCCGTTGACCGTCAGGAAGACGTCCGATTCAGCTTCGGAGTTCTTCACCAAAGTTGTATGATTTTGAACAAGGAAAACGGAAATATTTTTTATGAAAGGATTGGAGGAGGTTACGAAATGTTATGAATTTTTCACTGGAAGGTGGTCAGATCTAGACAGAGGTGGGTAGAACTGTAGCTGGCTCTTAAAATAATTTTTAAAAAATATATGGAGACCTTATAAAAAATCAATAAAAATCTTGGGTGGAGAGGTTGATGAACAGAACTCCCAGTAAAATTGGGAGCCCTAGGAAAAATCACAAAATGGGTCGAAGATGGGAAACTCAGGAAAGGTGGAAATCAGATCTGAAAACTGGCAGAACTGAAATTGAAAGTTGGACGAAAATGAAAAATTGGAAAAAGTGAACTAGAAGGCCAACCGATTTTTGGAGGACATGGGGAAATCCTCTGGAACACTTCCTCAAAATTCCATATCAAAAGGAGCCCGTGGCTGGCTGTAGAAATTCGTGGAAGTCACCTCTATCTTGGATGGACAGAACACCAGCGACGATGGTGGCAGTGCGATGGTGGCGGCGGCGGCGGCGGCGGCGGGCTTCAAGAACGGATACCGGAGGCGTTTCACCTCAGAATACAGCCATCTCAGCTGCAGAAGGGGGAGAGAGGAGGGGGAGGTCGCACCAAACTTGGAGCTTCACCAATTTCACCAAAATTCTTATGCATTAATTCAACTAAAATGAGAATTACATGGTATTTGTATGAATTGCAAAATGACATAAAATACCCCTGGATCTAGATTTGGGAGGGGCATACTTGGGAGTCAACAAAAGTATTTCTCCCATATGGTTTGGAACAAATAAAATAAGATTCAAAATTTATTAAACTAATACAAAAGGAGGGGGACACTCCCTTAAATTAAGGAGAGATCTAGGAGATGCTCCCCCTTTTGTCCCCTCCTTTGGTCCCACCTTCTAGAAGCCCACAATGGAAGGTTTGACTGACCCCACATTGGCCCCAGTGATGAGGTGGATCAATGGGAGGTGGGATGGGGGGCCCGTGGGACCCGGGTGGTCCCAAATTATAAATAAACCCCTATTACAATCCAAATTATAATCTAAATAAAATACACACAACATACAAACAAAATACGAAAAATACCGAGACTCAAGGGGGAGTCTCTAGACCGTCTCCGAGCCATATGGATGCCGAAGTGGCTCGAGTGGTGCTCCGCGTACGGTACCGGTGGCTCGCCGGCTCGTGCCTCTCGCGTGCTTTGGTGTCCGCACCAATTCTCCCCGGGTGGGAGAAACTCGACCCTGTCGAGTAAGGGTCTATATCGCTCTGGTAGCACTCCAGAAGGTCCGGATCGATTTGCTGCAACTCTCCATGGGTGATCCAAGTATCCTCGGTGGCGGGCCGTCCTCTCCATCGCACTAGGTAGCGTGGGTAAGATCCACTCCTGGTAACTGTCACCTGCTCATCCAGTATATGATCTATATGCTCTCGCTGCCGTGGAAAAGGGGCTGAAGGTGGACACTCAAGTGTGGGATCACTCTCAATGGGAGGGGATGGCTCGAAAGACTCACTGGGGATCACCGCTGGGTCCCTATATGCAACTAGATCTGACACATTGAAAGTTGAGCTTATACTATATTCCTCGGGCAGGTCCACAACATACGCATTGGATCAAACACGTTTCAACACTCTAAATGGATCGGCTCCGCGAGCTTGCAACTTCTTAATGGTTCTAGAGGGAAACCGTTCAGGTCTTACCCTGATCATGACATATTCGCCCTCTTGGAACTCTCAGTGGTGTCGGTGAGCATCGGCTAGCTCTTTATAACGTGCATTGCTGGACTCAATGTGACGACGGACGTCGTCATGCATACTCCTAACATGCTTAGCAAAATAAAAAAAACACACGGATGCACACACAACCCTAAACAAACCTAATGTTAGTTCGACCCAATCATATGCAAGGTGGTCCAGGACATCCGAAGGTGTGCCATGCATACCCTAAGTGTGACTGAATGTCGGTACAACCATAAGACGGTCCTTTGGATTTGGGAGGTTTGGGTGGAACAGGAGGGTCGGGTGTCTCTCGCTCGTGAACGGACTCGGTGGGTGTCGATGGCCCGGTCCATGGGGGAGGGGTATAATGGTGACCTCCCCTAAAGAAGTGGAATGGAGATTGTGGACCAAGGGGCCCACTAAGAAAGGGATCGAAGGGATCAAAGAATGTGTGACCCCTCGATATGGATTCCCTCATCTCAAGATCCCAGGTGTGGAAGTCTAGAAGGTGTTGTTGATCTCCTTCATCCATGAAGGGAGATGAGACGGTGGGGGTATGATGGTGGACTCTCTCGAAAAGGTGGAGTAAATATGGTGGGTCACGGGGTCCACAAGAGAATGGGTCGAAGGGATCAAAGAAGGTATGACCTCTCGGACTAGGCTTCCACAAATCACTGTCCCACATTTGGAAATCTTGGAGGTGTAAATGATCACCTTCATTCATTGTGAGAGATGGGACGACAGTCATAGGTAGAAAGTAAGATTCCTCCCTTGGGCAAAGGGGAATGAAGTCGGACTCGGCCGGCATAGGGAGGAGTAGAAGAACCTCCGTGGTAACATGACCCACGGTGTACACGGAGGTGATGGACCCTAAAGCGGGATGAGTGAAACTACGACCTGTGGGTCGGTTGAAGCCTGGAGCCAACAAGTGCGTAAATGTCAATTGCCGGTCTAATCCGTTAAGAAGGTCATCCAATATATCCACATGGTGACTAGATCGGAAAGTGATATGGAATGAGTTGATTGGCACTAGAGGTAGGATATGGTCCATAGATTGGAAGGGAAGTGGGACCAAGCTATCCTTGAGCCAACTAAGTAGTGGCTCGGCTATGTAAAGTGTACCCGTTAGAAATACGGGTGGCTCGGGCTTGGGTGGCTCCAAATGAGATGGTTCCGAATAGAGTTCGGAAGTAGAGGGTGGTAGCATGGGAGCTCTCGTGGGTGGGGAAGACCATGGGGTAGGCTGTCCGACCGGCTCAGGAATCGACTGAGAGGTAGTGGCTTGCCGAAGGGCGGCATCTGCTCGCCGAATGGCAGCATCAAATCGGGCCTCGAAAGGCTCGACCTCGAGAGCGACCTGATAACACTACGCCAGAGAGAATGCGTCACGGATAAGACATTCATACCGGAAATGAAGCCGCAAACCTCTCCGGAATTGGGAGGCAGTCGTGGTGCTCTCATTTCCAAACCGGTACACTTCGAAGTCCCTAATGTACTCGGACACGGACTTGTCGCCTTGTACGGGTTGGCATGGGTTGGCCATAGTTGCCAAAGGATGGGAACGGATCCCTAGGAATAGACATGCAAGGCCATTTGAACATGACACGAGACCGACTATGCAAGGTTGAGATGCATGCACACTAAGGACAAGACACCAAGACTCAGTATGGGGCGGAGTTAATCGATCCGAAGATCACTCGCGCAAGTGTGCGGCCTTCCCGATAGGCGTAGCCTAACGTTCGGACAACACCTTTTTATATACCGGGTTATTGGGATGAAATGCAAATTTGAAGCACTTTTTTTTTGTTTTGAAAGTAATGATGGTCCTAGACTCGACTTAGACCATGATGCATGCAAGACTTATGCAATGACTACCCTAGACTCAACTCGCTCTGATACCAAACTGATGCGGGACGGACTAAGGAGACGACGCTACATGAGACGGACACGACTCGACCAGCAACGACACGACAACTAGAGCGACCTCGGCTCGACACTAAGAGCTCCTATAGGCTACACGTCACTAACAGAAGTGCAAACTCACTCGTCGTCCCATGCGAGGGAAAGCGTGGATCGTGCGCGGTTAAGGAACCGGCTGAGTTCAAGGTAGTCCGACTCAACTTCCGGACTCGGATCGAGTCGCGGGACGGGTCACTCTGATGGGAATCGACACAGAACATTGACATTTTTATTTTGCATTTGTGTCCTTTAGTTTGCTTTTATATCCTTGGGAAAGTATATGTATAATTGTAAGGCTTTGTAAGCCAATGTGTCATTCCCTAGGATTGCGTAGGTTTTTGTGCAAATGTGTAGTAGGTCCAGCTAGGGGGCTCCCTCCCCTTCCCCATTGGTCCACCTCATCCATGTGGGGCTGGTCAACCATCCTAGGTGGCCATCAAGAAGGTTTGAATGCTAATTGACCACATGGGAGACAAATGGGTTAAAATTTCAAAGGTTGGCCACCTACCTTACCTACCTAGTCAAAGGAGTGCCCCATCCATATGTAATTTATTTATTTTGAGTTTTTGACCACATGGGAAAGAAAATGGCCTATTTCCCACGAAATTCCCAGCCCCCCACCCCTTGCCATTTTCTATATAAGCCTATGTATAGTGTCATTAGAGAATTAATGAAGAAATTATGTGAAAATTGCTTGAAGCAAGAAGGGTGTGCCCTCTCTCCCTCTCTTCCCCTGGTGTTCATCTCCTCCAACCTCCAGTTCTAGAGTGATTTCATCTTCTATCATCCCCTCTTCACCTCCGGTGATCATCTGTGCCGCCGCCGCCGCCGTTCGTGCCGCCTTCGAGCCGCCACGGAATCGTCTTCGATTTTCTGTCCTGCTGGACAGAGGTGTCTTCACGAAAATCTTGCTATCAGCCACGGCCTCTTCGTGGATTGAAATTTTTATGATGTGTTCCTACCTTCTAGCCCCTCCTCCACAAAACATTCCAGGTCCAAAATCCCTCGTTTACTATTTTTCCATTTTCGTGCATCTTTCACTCCCAGATCTATTTTGTCTCTGTCTACAGTGACAGCAGCCTTGTGTTTCTCACCTCCGACCATCTTTTTGATTTGTCCAAACCCTCCCAATTTTACTGGGAGTTCTGTCCATCACCCCCTACATCCAAAAATTTTCTTAATTTTTTATCAGCCTTCTATCTATTTTTAGAAATTTGTGTTCTTCCTCAGCTACAGTGTTGTCAGTCAGGTCCCAGATCCGACCACCCTCCACTTCCAAAATCAGAACAAATCACCACCACCTCCAAATTCAGATCCCAAACTAGTCCTGGTTTTCTTACTTGATTTCCTACAACTTTCATGAACCATTCGAAGTCTGAATCCGAGGTCTTCATATCGGTCAAAGGCAACTCTCAGGAAAGTTTTCTGCTAGACTGAGAGTTCAGACACACTACAATAGCAACCTTCAAAATTCTCCAATCCGAAGTACAGACTTGATTATTTTTCTGTAATCACCTTGGGTTGAATCCCTTTGAAGCATCTTTCCAACGGCGCCAGTTTCGTCACATTCCGACGTCGGGAATGATCGCAGCGTCCGTTCTCGCCGGAGCGCGCGCCAGAAAATAGAACCGGCAGATCCGTGGCCGGTTATTCCGACCGGTGCCGATCGGAGCCGCCCGGCCTCCGGCCGGCGAACCAGCGCGCCCCCACTCCAGGGAGCGCCCTTCCAGGCATCCTCTACGACAGCGGTGCCACCGGGTCCCACACGGCCCCTCCGGACAGCACGTGGGCCCCACCGTCACTAGTTCGGGTGCTGCCGAAGAGACGCGAGAAGCCGCCCGTCAACCCGAATTCGGTCCTCCCAGACCCGTTTGTGTAGCCCTTTACCTCCCTGTGTGGAGTGGGTGATATTTCATTACTATCTTCATTGTGTAATATTTATCCCGGGAGTACGAGTTTCGGCCGGGTCCGTCTTCCCCACGCCGAGCGCGTGGAGGTATCGCATTCGCTCCCTTACTTGGCATTTTACTTACTTCATATATATTTGTTTATGCCGCTGCTAGAGAGCATGTGTATGGATATCTAGCTCGCTTTATCTATTCATTACCGCTGCTGCGAGAGAGTGCGAGACCGTCCCGTGACCCGATCCGGGCACACGAGAGAGCCGATCACCCTAGTTCATTGCCGGTTTCTCAACCGCGCACGTCTGACGCTTCCCTCGTTAAGGGACAACCGCGAGCTTGTCGTGTCCGTGGTCCCGTCCCGCATCAATTTGGTATCAGAGCGAGTTTGAGTTTAGGGTGTCAAAAAAAAAGAGTGTCATTTAAGTCTAGTCATGTAACTCTAAGTGTCTCAAGTCTAAGTCGGTCTTAGGTGTTGCATTTGCATACCATCGTTCGGTATATCAAAAGGTGTTGTCTAAACGTTAGGCTACGCCTATCGGGAAGGCCGCACACTTGCGCGAGTGGTCTTCGGATCGCTTATCTCCGCCACGTACCGAGTCTTGGTCGTCATGTTTAGGGTTCTAGTCCATTGTCTAGGTGGTTCATCTACTAGTGTCGACATGTCCACCCACTAGTCCCTAATCCCCATGGTTTCCCAAACGCCCGGATGGTGGCGATACTATCTCAAAAGGAAGGACCACCCGAACTACCCCACGAGGCCCGAAACCTGGGACTTCTACGGGTCCGATGACCCGAGTGTCTACCTAGAATGGGAAGCCATTATGGATGATTACTTCAAGGTGTACATTATGTACGGGCCCATGCAAGTCGATGTTGCCAAAAGGTGACTTTTTGGTGAAGCCGCCGCAACTTGGAGGAACATCAAATACTGGAGGGAGGATAGGAATCTAAGGCCCATCGAGTCATGGTGGGAAATGAAGAGAGCGCTTAGGAGGGCCTACTTGCCCCGCCCACCTACCTCCAACCACGGAGGTCATACCACTCACCCACCCCACCAACTCACCCACAACTAAGTGGGCCACACCGCTACCCAATCCCACCCCTTCACCGCCGTCCAAGCCCAACAAAGCGACCCCAATCTAGTGGCCCGCCCAAGCACCTCCAACCAACCTCCCCTTGGCACCCCCATCCCAACCCACTCAAGTACCTCCAACCGAGTGGAAGCCCCGCTTATAGCCGAGCCTAGGACCACACCTAGGCCGAGGGACGAGGAGCGAGTCCGCCCCAAGGTCTCTACTCCAACCCTCTCCTTTGAGGAATTCAAGAAAATGATTTCGGATTTGTTGGACAGGATAAGTGCTTCTTCACCTCTCGTAGGTGCTCCATCACCACCCTCTCCTTCCGAGCTCTATTCGGAACCTTCTTCTTTGGAGCTACCAAAGCCCGAGCCACCCGTGTTTCTTACGGGAACACTTTACATAGCCGAGCCACTTTTTAGTTGGCTTAAGGATGGCTTGGTCCCACTTCCTTTTCCATCAATGGACCACATCCTCCCTCTTGTGCCGGTCAACTCCTTCCATACCACATTTCGAGCTAGTCACCATGTTGACACATTAGACGATCTTGTCATGGGATTAGATTCGCAATGGAAGTTGACACATCTTTTGGCGCGAGACTTTGACCAACCCGCTAGTCTTAGCTTCACCCATCCGGCTTTCGGGTCCATTACCTCCGAGTGCACCGTGGGTTGTGTCACCATGGAGGTTCTTCTACTTCTCCCGCTACCGGATGAGCTCGACTTCATGACTTTGCTTTCGAGGGAGGAATCATATTTCCTATACATGGTCCTATCTACCATGACGGAGGAAGGTGACCACCCGCACCTTCAAGAATTTCACGATTGGGACCATGTCATGTTAGAATCCATCTCACGGGGTCATACCTTCTTTGACCCTTTTGACCCCTTCACTAGTAGGCTTTCCGAGTTACCACCCGTACTCCCCTTCTTCAAGGAAGCCCACTTCTACGCCCCTTCCCCACGGGATGGGCCATCTACATCCACCAATCCTGATCCACCTACACCCGGCCCTTCTAAGCCACCCGAGTCGCCCACATTCAAAAGACCATCCATGCATAACCACACCCAACGTATAGGTGTTCCCCAGGCCATCCATTCCTGGTTGCGTAACATGCATGCATGGTATATATTCGGGTGTCCTGGTCCGCCGTCATCCATGTACAGGTCGGACTACATTAAGTGTGTCTAGGGTCATAGTTGAGTCAATGTGCTTTTTTTCGTGTGGTTTGTTTTGTGTGGTTTGTTTGCATGATTTGTGTGTCGCTTGTTTGTCTGCATGTGTCTTGTGTAAGCTCGTTATCGATCTCTTATGAGTAAGAGGCGAGTGGACTCGCTTGATGAGTATGGGATCAGTTCTACATCTATACCCGGATCAGTCACCTGCATGGACTCAGCGGTGATTCCTAGTGAGTCTTCGAGCTGCTTCCTTCCCTTTTGAGAGTGCCCCACCCGGAGTGTCCACCTCTAGCCCATAGCAGCTTATGCATATCGAGTATATATGGAACGAGCAGGTGACGGTCACTTGGAGTGGAGCATACCCGCGCTACTTGGCACGGAGACGGATCCGCCGGAGTACTCGAGCTTCCATACCCCTACTCGACGGGGTCGAGCTCCTCCCACCCGGGAAGAGTTGATGGGAATAGACACCGAGCATTGACATTTTTATTTTGCATTTGTGTCCTTTAGTTTGCTTTTATATCCTTGGGAAAGTATATGTTCAATTGTAAGGCTTTGTAAGCCAATGTGTCATTCCCTAGGATTGTGTGGGTTTTTGTGCAAATGTGTAGTAGGTCCAGCTAGGGGGCCCCCTCCCCTTCCCCATTGGTCCACCTCATCCATGTGGGGCTGGTCAACCATCTAGGTGGCCATCTAGAAGGTTTGAATGCTAATTGACCACATGGGAGACAAATGTGTTAAAATTTCAAAGGTTGGCCACCTACCTTACCTACCTAGTCAAAGGAGTGCCCCATCCATATGTAATTTATTTATTTTGAGTTTTTGACCACATGGGGAAGAAAATGGCCTATTTCCCACGAAATTCCCAGCCCCCCACCCCTTGTCATTTTCTATATAAGCCTATGTATAGTGTCATTAGAGAATTAATGAAGAAATTATGTGAAAATTGCTTGAAACAAGAAGGGTGTGCCCTCTCTCCCTCGCTGCCCCTGGTGTTCATCTTCTCCAACCTCCAGTTCTAGAGTGATTTCATCTTCTATCATCCCCTCTTCACCTCCGATGATCATCTGTGCCGCCGCCGTTCGTGCCGTCTTCGAGCCGCCACGGAATCGTCTTCGGTTTTCTGTCCTGCTGGACAGAGGTGTCTTCACGAAAATCCTGCTATCAGCCACGGCCTCTTCGTGGATTAAAATTTTTATGATGTGTTCCTACCTTCTAGCCCCTCCTCCACACAAAAATTCCAGGTCCAAAATCCCTCATTTACTATTTTTCCATTTTCGTGCATCTTTCACTCCCAGATCTGTTTTATCTCTGTCTATAGTGACAGTAGCCCTGTGTTTCTCACCGCTGACCATCTTTTTGATTTGTCCAAACCCTCCCAATTTTACTGGGAGTTCTGTCCATCACCCCCTACATCCACAAAATTTCTTAATTTTTTATCAGCCTTCTATCTATTTTTAGAAATTCGTGTTCTTCCTCAGCTACAGTGTTGTCAGTCAGGTCCCAGATCCGCCCACCCTCCACTTCCAAAATCAAAACAAATCACCACCACCTCCAAATCCAGATCCAAAACTAGTCCTGGTTTCCTTACTTGATTTCCTACAACTTTCATGAACAAGTTAAAGTCTGAATCTGAGGTCTTCATATCGGTCAAAGGTAACTCTCAGGAAAGTTTTCTGCTAGTCTGAGAGTTCAGACACTGTACAATAGCAACCTTCAAAATTTTCCAATCTGAAGTACAAGCTTGATTATTTTTCTGTAATCACCTTGGGTTGAAGCCCTTCGAAGCATCTTTCCAATGGCGCCAGTTTCGTCACATTCTGACGTCGGGGCTGATTGCATCATCCGTTCTCGCCGGAGCGCGCGCCAGAAAATAAAACCGGCAGATCCGGGGCTGGTTATTCCGACCGGTGCCGATCGGAGCCGCCCGGCCTCCGGCCGGCGAACCAGCGCGCCCCCACTCCAGGGAGCGCCCTTCCAGGCATCCTCTACTACAGCGGTGCCACCGGGTCCCACACGGCCCCTCCGGACAGCACATAGACCCCACCGTCACTAGTTCGGGTGTTGCCGAAGAGACGCGAGAAGCCGCCCGTCAACCCGAATTCGGTCCTCCCAGGCCCGTTTGTGTAGCCCTTTACCTCCCTGCGTGGAGTGGGTGATATTTCATTGCTATCTTCATTGTGTAATATTTATCCGGGGAGTACGACTTTCGGCTGGGTCCGTCTTCCCCACGCCGAGCGCGTGGAGGTATCGCATTCGCTCCCTTACTTGGCATTTTGCTTACTTCATATATATTTGTTTATGCCGCTGCTAGAGAGCATGTGTAGGGATATCTAGCTCGCTTTATCTATTCATTACCACTGCTGCGAGAGAGTGCGAGACCGTCCCGTGACCCGATCCGGGCACACGAGAGAGCCGATCACCCTAGCTCATTGCCGGTTTCTCAACCGCGCACGTCTGACGCTTCCCTCGTTAAGGGACAACCGCGAGCTTGTCGTGTCCGTGGTCCCGTCCCGCATCACACTCTCACGCTCATAGCGGTGACATGGACACACGGGCTAGTATCCTATGCTCTCGATAGCGGCATAAGACCATATACTAAACTAGCAAATGAACGCCGAGAAGTTAGGACCATTACCTCCACGCACCCGGCGTTGGGAAGACGACCCCGGGCAATCACGGACTCCCGGTTAACAATTATTATAGCAATACACTAATTCGACCCACTCCACACAGGGAGTTAAAAGGTCACATGCGGGGCCCGGGAATCACGCGAATTGGGTTGACGGGCAGCATTTTGATGTCGCCCGGCGGTGCCGAAACCCACGTTTTTGTGCAAATCGGACGGCGCGATCTACGGGTCCGTGGGGCCCACGGACCGCCCCGACCTCCGGCTCTGGTGGGGTGGGACCCACTATGATGGGATCCCTGGTGGCGCGCCTCCCTAGACGACGGTCGGTCGTAAGCTCCGGTCGGTGGCCGATCGGCTCCGATTCCCACATTTTGGAGTTGCTGCCCACGGATTTTGGTTGCTATTTTCAAGCTCGCGTCCCGGAAAGAACGGCCGCTGCGATCAACCCCGATGTCGGATCGAGGCACATAAGCTATCGTTGGAAAGCTCTCTTGAAGACCTTCAATTTAGGCGCATATAGATCAGCTGGATATGCACGGATCTAGACTTTGTTGAATTTCTAAGCTTCTATTGTACAGTGCCCGAGCTCTCAGATCTGTAGGTGAGTTGTCTGAGAACTGCCGTTGACCGCCAGGAAAACGTCCAATTCAGCTTCTGAGTTCTTCACCAAAGTTGTATGATTTTGAACAAGGAAATCGGAAATATTTGTTATGAAAGGATTGGAGGAGGCTACGAATTGTTATGAATTTTGCACTGTACGGTGGTCAGATCTGGACAGAGGTGGGCAGAACTGTAGCTGGCTCTGAAAATGATTTATAAAAAATATATGGAGACCTGATCAAAAATCAAGAAAAATCTTGGGTGGAGAGGTTGATGGACAGAACTCCTAGAATAATTGGGAGCCCTAGGAAAAATCACAAAATGGGTCGAAGATGGGAAACTCAGGAAAGGTGAAAATCAGATCTGAAAACTGGCAGAACTGAAATTGAAAGTTGGACGAAAATGGAAAATTGGAAAAAGTGAACTAGAAGGCCAACCAATTTTTGGAGAACATGGGGAAATCCTCTGGAACACTTCCACAAAATTCCATATCAAAAGGAGCTCGTGGCTGGCTATAGAAATTCGTGGAAGTCACCTCTATCCTAGATGGACAGAACACCGGCGACGATGGTGGCGGTGCGATGGCGGCGGCGGCGGCGGCGGGCTTCAAGAACGGATACCGGAGGCGTCTCACCTCAGAATACAACCATCTCAGCTACAGAAGGGGGAGAGAGGAGGGGGAGGTCGCACCAAACTTGGAGCTTCACTAATTTAACCAAAATTCTTATGCATTAATTCAACTAAAATGAGAATTACATGGTATTTGTATGAATTGCAAAATGACATAAAATACCCCAAGATCTAGATTTGGGAGGGGCATACTTGGGAGTCAACAAAAGTATTTCTCCCATATGGTTTGGAACAAATAAAATAAGATTCAAAATTTATTAAACTAATACAAAAGGAGGGGGACACTCCCTTAAATTAAGGAGAGATCTAGGAGATGCTCCCCCTTTTGTCCCCTCCTTTGGTCCCACCTTCTAGAAGCCCACAATGGAAGGTTTGACTGACCCCACATTGGCCCCAGTGATGAGGTGGATCAATGGGAGGTGGGATGGGGGGCCCGTGGGACCCGGGTGGTCCCAAATTACAAATAAACCCCTATTACAATCCAAATTACAATCTAAATAAAATACACACAACATACAAACAAAATACGAAAAATACCGAGACTCAAGGGGGAGTCTCTAGACCGTCTCCGAGCCATATGGATGCCGAAGTGGCTCGAGTGGTGCTCCGCGTACGGTACCGGTGGCTCGTCGGCTCGTGCCTCTCGCGTGCTTTGGTGTCCGCACCACTTATTAAACCTTAGATCGACTTCTGAGAGTCCTAAACATGATTACTAGTTCTTCCATCTTGATCTCCAAGGGATAGACTAGTAAAAATCTAATCTGTTTGCTCTTTCTTCACTTCACAGAACTGACAGAATGTAGCGGTCGAAGGTTAGTCCACCAAATGTCTTGTAGCAGTTTTACGATAGACTGCCACACTCATTGGGCGTCGAATTTAAAATGAGTTCAAACTCTAATTTCATCTTATCCACTAACTTATCTAAATAATTAGTATTTATCCCTATAATTCGTGAATAGGTTAATTAACCTTCTAGAATATGGGCCAAACTTCATGGGCTTGGTCCTTAAGTCTTTTGGGCTTCATTTAAATAGGCTAGGTTAATGGTTTACCATAATTGGGTCTTAATAATGATTTATTTAACTCAATATTTATTTATTAATTCATTTTTATCTTTTAAAATTCCCCAAAAATATTTAAAAATTCCAGAAATAATTTATAAAAATTCTGGGGCATTACATATAACTCCTTGGGGGCAATGCTAGCCCAGAAAAATGAAGAAGGGAAGGAACAAGCCCTCTATTATCTCAGTCGAAGAATGGTCAGAACTGAGGAGAGATACACTTATATCGAGAAGATCTGCCTGGCACTGGTCTTCGCGGTCAAGAAACTTCGACACTATATACTGTCGCATGAAGTTAAGCTAATTTCTAAGGAAGATCCGCTTAAATATATCATGTCTCAACCGGCACTCAAAGGCCGCCTAGGCAAATGGGCGGTGATCGTCATGGAGTTTGATATCTCCTACATGTCGCAAAGGGCCATCAAGGGCCAGGCCATCACAGACTTCTTTGCTGAGCATCCAGTGGCTGAAGACTGCTCGCTGGAACCAGAGCTTCCTGAAGATGAAATCCTAGAGGTCGGCCAGGTGTAGCCTTCTCTATGGCAGTTGTATTTTGACGGCGCGTCCAGAATTGACACCTCAGCCACTAGATCAGCCAGAGTCAGAGCCGGGGCAGGCATAGTCCTGAAATCTCCAGAAGGAGAAGTCATATATACATCTTGTTCAATAAACAAGCCATGCACAAACAATGAAGCAGAATATGCAGCCCTTATAATCGGGCTGCAGATTGCTCTATCCATGGAGATCCAGATGTTGGAAGCATTCAGGGATTCCATACTAGTCATAAAATAGCTGGAAGGAGAGTTCGATGTGCGGAAGCAACAGCTCCTCCCGTACAATCAGCTGGCACTCCGCTTGATGGCACGATTCTATTACATCAAAATCAAGCATATTAACCGAGGACAGAATGGTCAAGCGGATGCCCTCGTAAAGCTGGCTAGTTCTTTGGCAATCCCGCCAGACACAAGCCTGAATATAGCGGTAATCAACAGTCGACAGGTCCCCAGTGTAACGGAGGCTCTAGCCGATGAACAAGAAAATGAAGTAGCGACTGTCGAAGAAATCCAGCAGTCCGATTGGCGGGAGCACCTCCTACGTTGGTTTCAACACCAACAGCTCCCGAAGGAAGAAGAACAAAGAATGAAGCTCCTAAGGGTCAAAGACTCCTACGAGATGAGAAGCGGAACCTTGTTCCGAATAATGGCTGATGCCCGAAAGAAAATTTTACTTCGTTGCTTGTCTTCAGTAGAAGCGGGGCAGGTAATCCAAGAAGTCCATGCCGGGTCGGCTAGAGCACATCAGGCTGGGCCGAAAATGAAAATTGAAATACAGAAATTGGGCTATTATTAGCCCTCCATGTTTGATGATTGCTGCAAGTTTGCTAAAGCTGGCCAAAAATGTCAAGAGCACGCCAACGTGTCCAGGAGGCCGCCGGTGCCGCTACGTCCCACCATACCAAGTTGGCCGTTCGCCCAATGGGGCACAGACGTAGTGGGGCCACTGCCAGCATCTTCGTCAGGATGCAGATATATCTTAGCAGCCACAGATTACTTCTCCAGATGGGCAGAAGCAGTTGCGCTAAGAGATGTGACGGGAGAATTGGTCACAAGATTCTTCTGACAGAATATAATATTTCGGTTCGGGGTTCCCAGCCGAACTATCTCTGATAATGGCAGCCATTTCAGAAACCAGAAGATTTATCGGCTGGTTGATAAATACAAGATCAACTGGAGAACCTCGTCCCCTTACAACCCTCAGGCCAATGGACTTGCAGAGGCCTTCAATAAAACACTATGCACGCTGCTAGCAAAGACTGTCAAGTCTAATAAAAAGGACTGGGAAGAAAAGATGTACGAAGCGCTTTGGGCCTATCGTACGGTCTATAAAACCCCAACCGGATGTTCACCATTCTCCCTCATATATGGGTCTGAAGCTGTGGTGCCGATTGAATTGGAGGTCCCCTCGCTGCGAGTTGCCATCTAACATGGATTGGCTAGCGGTGAACAAACCAACATAGAAAGAAGACTGGAAGAGCTTGCCGAGCTCGAAGGAAAGCGTCTTCGCGCACAACAAAATATTCAACTCTACCAAGCTTGCATGGCCCGTGCTTTTGACAAGCTGGTCAAAGGTCGAGAATTCAAGAAGGGTGACCTAGTAATGGTCAAAAGAAAAGAAGTGATGGCCTCCAACCCCAAAGGGAAGTTGGCTGAAAATTGGGTCAGACCATATGTTGTCTGCCGAGTATATGAAGGGGGTGTGTACGTCCTTGTAGATCACCAAGGAGTCGTCCAGTTCTCTCCCCTTAATGGAAAACATATGAAGCTATATCACACAGCTCAACCGACGTTCCCAGAATGATCGAAACCCACCCTGGTCTAGTGGCACTCTGCCCTCGCCGAGCTCCAAAGAAAAAAAAATATAACATAATATTGCCATCACGGGCCTTACGCTCGAATCGACATGAAATCTATCCTTTGCGTTAGCATTACCTTCTTGCTAACGAATAAACCCCTTTTTCGGCACAAGACTTCGTGTCCTAGCCGACTCTAACACAATATTGCCATTATGGGCCTTACGCCCGAATCAACATGAAATCTATCCTTTGCGTTAGCATTACCTTCTTGCTAACGAATGAACCCCTTTTTGGCACAAGACTTCGTGTCCTAGCCGACTCTAACACAATATTGCCATTACGGGTCTTACACCCGAATCAACATGAAATCTATCCTTTACGTTAGCATTATCTTTTGCTAACGAATAAACCCCTTTTTCGGCACAAGACTTCGTGTCCTAGCCGACTCTAACACAATATTGCCATTATGGGCCTTACGCCCGAAGTGGCTAAAGCTCCTCCTTGGCGCTGGCATTTTCCCCCTGCCAACGAATAAACTACCTTTACTGGCGTAAGACCCTGTGCCTCGCCCAATAGCTATCTACCGTCGCCAAGGGTCAAATATCACATGTTGACCTGTCAGCATTCCCCTGTCATATGAATTTAACAAAAAAAAAGAATGAAAGAGTGATGAGGCTTAAAATAGAGGTGCCTCACCGGCCTTGTTCCCACATCAGGACAAGTGCAAAAATGGCTGTAACCCGGCTGTGGAGAAAACCAGAAAGGGCGCCGTAGGTAAAATCGGGTACCCCGCCACGTGAAAACCCGAAAGGGCGCATGGGCAAAAGCAAGAGGGGGCTGACTTTGGCGAAAACCCGAAAGGGCGCTTAAGCCAGTAATGTGGTAATTTAAAGTTCCTCTTCACCCTCATCTCAATGAAACTCCAAAAAGGACGATCACCATAAGTCCCACCAGAGACCTTTTCCTCAACACCCTTGTGACCCTTGTCATCATCGACAAGATCGGTCCCCATCTTTGCGACCCTTGCCATCATCGGTAAGATCGGTCGACATTTTCCCTTAACTTGGACCTTCCGTCCTCATTAATGACCAAACCTATCTTTTGCTTCGGCATTTAACCAATGTCGATGAACAAACATGTGTTCGACCCTTGCCATCATTGGTAAGATCGGTCGACGTTTTCCCTTAACTTGGACCTTCCATCTTTGTTAATGAATAAACCCATCTTTTTCTTCGGCGTTTAACCAATGTCGATGAACAAGCCTGTGTTTGACCCTTGCCATCATCGGTAAGATCGGTCGACATTTTTCCCTTAACTTTGACCTTCCGTCCTCGTTAATGGATAAACCCACCTTTTGCTTCAGCATTTAACCGATGTTGATGAACAAACTTGTGTTCGACCCTTGCCATCATCGGTAAGATCAGTCGACGTTTTCCCTTAACTTCGACCTTCCGTCTTCGTTAATGAATAAACCCATCTTTTGCTTCGACGTTTAACCAATGTTGATGAACAAGCCTGTGTTCGACCTTTACCATCATCAGCAAGGTTAGTCAACGTCTCACTAGCCCAGATCCCTCATCCGTTGCTAACAAACAAGTCCACATTCATCCCGAATCCATTCCGTGAATCAAAAAAAAGAAAGAAGAAAAAAAAAGAAAAGAAAAGAATGAGGCTTAAAATAGAGGTGCCTCGTCAGACTTGTTCCTACACCAGGACAAGGACAAAAATGGCTATAACCCGGCTGTGGTGAAAACCTAAAGGGCGCCGCAGGTAAAATCGGGTACCCCGCCACATGAAAACCCGAAAGGGTGCGTGAACAAAAGCAAGAAGGGGCTAGCTTCGGTGAAAAACCGAAAGGGCGCTTAAGCCAGTAAAGTGATGATTTAAAGCTCTCAAACCTCCTTTTGACCCTTGTCATCATAGATAAGACCGGTTAACCTCCTTGCGACCCTTGTCATCATCTGCAAGATCGATCCGCATCTATTGACCCTTGTTATCATCGGTAAGATCGGTCAACCTCCTTGCGACCCTTGTCATCATCAGCAAAATCGATCGACCTACTTTTGACCCTTGTCATCATCGGCAAGATCGGTCGACCTCCTTGCGACCCTTGTCATCATCGGAAAGATCGGTCGACCTACTCTTGACCCTTGTCATCATCGACAAGATCGGTCAACCTCCTTGCGACCCTGATCATCATTGGAAAGATTGGTCGACCTACTTTTGACCCTTGTCATCATCGGCAAGATCGGTCAACCTCCTTTTGACCCTTGTCACCATCGGCAAGATCGGTCAACCTCCTTTTGACCCTTGTCATCATCGGTAGGATCGGTCAACCTACTTTTGACCCTTGTCACCATCGACAGGACCGGTCAATATCCTTGCGACCCTTGTCATCATCGGCAAAATCGATCGACCTACTTTTGACCCTTGTCATCATCGGCAAGACCGGTCAACCTCCTTGCGACCCTTGTCATCATCGGCAAGATCGGTCGACCTACTCTTGACCCTTGTCATCATCGGCAAGACCAGTCAACCTCCTTGCGACCCTTGTCATCATCGGTAAGATCGGTCAACCTACTTTTGACCCTTGTCATCATCGGCAAGATCGGTCAACCTCCTTTTGACCCTTGTCATCATCGGCAGGATCAGTCAACCTACTTTTGACCCTTGTCACCATCGGTAGGACCTGTCAATATCCTTGCGACCCTTGTCATCATCGGCAGGATCGGTCGACCTACTTTTGACCCTTGTCATCATCGGCAAGATCGGTCAACCTCCTTGCGACCCTTGTCATCATCGGCAAGATCGGTCCGCATCTATTGACCCTTGTCACCATCGGCAGGACCGGTCAACCTTTCCCCTAACTTGGACCTTTCGTCCTTGTTAAGTAAACAAACTTCTTTGCATCGGCATTTAACCCATGTCGATGAATAAATCCTACCCTCAGTCTCCGTCACCATCGACGAATACTGTTGACAGGTCTGCTGACCTTATTCTTTGGTCCAAGGAGGCCTCTACACCCCCGTCTTTCAAACTTTCGGCCTACATTAGCAATGTTTTGGCCTCGAGAATAGTTAATGTAATGCCCTGGATTCTTATCGAATTTTTATTAGGTCTTTCGGATCCTTTTTGGAGAGTTTCGGATCGCTTTTGTGGGTCCCGAGTTGAGTTCAACGATCTGTGTGGGTTTTTCTCTCCTACTAGCTACGGAACCTTGCGGTGAGTTTATTTCCCAGCTCATCGACTCGTGGACGCCACAGTTGCGTTGTACTCTTCCCGAGGATCGTTTCAATTATTTTGCATATTTTTTTGAATTTCTGCATTTTTGGGCAAATTATCAAATTTTCAGAAATTAGGAAAATTTCCTAATTTCTTTCTTCTTCCTCTCTCCTCCCGTTCATTCGAATGCGACCCTCTCTCTCTCCCATTTTCTCTCCTCTCTCACCCTTCCGGCTCTGACTGTAGATGGAGGAGGCTCGTGGGCGAGGTGGCGACGGCGTGGGGTCCATAAGGTGCGTAATCGGGCGAGGATTGGACCGGTTTTGGCGTGATCCCGAACGGTGGATTCAAAGCTGACGGTCGAGCTCGCAACGTGATTTTTGACGCAGTTTAGTCACTTCGGCGCACGATTTCTTCGGTGGAGGTAGGGTGACGGATCACCTACTTCTTCTGCACATTTTCCATACATTTTCACGTCGTTCGGTGCAAGAACGAGCGAGTTTGGGCTCATTTAGGTAAAACTGTATTTTTAGGAGTTCGTAGGGTTCGCCAGAAAACGGCGACCATTTTTAGTAAAATTAGTATCAAACGAACCGCTGGGATGTTTGGATCCCATTCCCGCAAGTTTTCTCGTGATTCGTCGTCATTCGGGGCCGGTAGGAGTCCGAGAACCCCGGTGACCCGATTAGGGTCGATTCATCTAAATCGCCCCGATCTCTCGATTCGTATGTTGCATGTGGTCCTTCCGGCTTGTGGAAGGCTTTTCTTGTCGTCCTGTACTGATTCCCCTGCATTTCGGTATGAATGGGGCGTGGAACGGGCCGATTCGGCCTTTTCCCTTATTTTCCCGCCGTGTCGCTTTAGCGGCCGTTCCAGAGACCGCCACAGTCTCTGGCGGCCCCACGATAGACCGCCACATCCTTCAGTGTATCGATAGTTTCGAGGTCAGTTTAGGTTGCGGCCCAACCTTTGACCGCCACTTGCCTTTGGCGGCCCTATAGCGATGCGCCAAGGCTCGTTATTTCTTGATGTTCGCATCAGTCGGTTGGCTCTAGCAGCCCAACCCTCATGCGTCAGAGTCGTGTAGCGTGCCTCTATTAGGCCGCTACATGTCCATTTGTCTTAGGTCAAAGTTGTAGGGCGGTTTGTGTGGCGGTTCATTTTTTGACCGCCAAGTCCGTGTAGCGGGTCTATATTAGACCGCTACGGTGGTTTGATGGGGTAAGTTTGTTCGGGGTCAACTGTGTCTAGCGGCCTATTCCTTGGCCGCCACAGTGCCCTGGCAGCCCAACCCTTGACCGCCAGAGTCTTTGTGCCAACATGAGTGCCTTTGTATCACTTCAGAGTCGTAGTATGGTTCCAGTCAACCCGGGGTGACCTAGTGGTTGACAGGTAACCTTGTGTGTGTCTCGGCGGTTTTCATCCAATCCGAGACATGGTTCTGGATGTCTCGAGATATCGTCTTACCTCGGTATGTGTGTCCAAGTGTACTGAGGGTCTTGTTGATCCCTCAGGTCTCCGTGTGTGGTTTTACGCGGTTGTGTCGTTTCTTTGCCTTAGGATTAGACCGATTGGCAGCTTGTTCTGCTTTGTACGACGATCTTGACTCCGAGTCGTGAGAGTCAAGGATCCTTGTAGTAGTAGGTCTAGTTACCTTGTTCTGAGTTTGTCGGCAATTTTCTGTGCTACCTAAGTGCTTTGTAGTACGTATGACAGTGCTTCCTTACCTGTCTGTACTACAGCACTCTTGTTTCAGAGTCTGTGTCTAGTGAACCTCCACTAGTCGTAGCCTTACGACACGTTACGGTGTGTCGGCCCATGTGGCGGGGCAGTTCCCGATATACGATTTTTAAGCTAGTTTCCGTGGGCCGCTGCTGTACAGTAGCGTCCTGCTGGGTGGGGAAAACTAGCTAGAGGCCTGGCTCTTCAGCAAGAGTCGGTGTGAGCACACGTGGTCAGGGGCGTTTGGACTAACGCCGACAGGCGTTACCCTATCTAGTCACTCGCGACTGTAGTTCCTGTTCTGGTTCTGAGCGTGTCTTAGTCTCTGTCGTGCTTCAGGCAGCATCGTAGGCGAGACACTTGAGGCGCAGCATAAGACATCAGTGGACGTAGCTGGCTGTTCTTCTAGTAAGGGGGTGCTTCCGTCACGTGACACGTCACTCTCGCGTTTCTCATGCGTCGTGACCTTTCCGGGTTAGCCCTCTCGTGGTCTTGCCCGAGGTCAGTGTTGTGTTGAGTGAACGACGTTCTAGTCGTGTGTGTGTGTGTGGTCGTGTCTAGAAGAGCGTGCATGACATTCGAGTCGTGTATATTTTAGGGCGTCCGAGTCTATCTAGGTCTGTCTAGTTTTCTTGTCTATCTCGTAGGTCAGCTTTCAGAGCCGAGGTTACTTCGGTAGCCTTGTTCTCCTTCAGGTACGGCTTTCCCCTTTTCTTTTAGCTGTTCCTACTCCTTTCGTTTCGATTTTCTTTTACAGCTTTGTGGTTTAGTTTTACTACTTTACTACACCTACTGTTGTTTTAGTTGTTCTGTGTTACTGCGTTGTTTTTCAGTGGGGATCCACGTGACCCCTACTGGGCCAGTGACACGAGGCTCACCCCTGGTTTTCAAGTGGGTCACGTCGTTCTGCTTCCTCGGTTCCTGGTGTGGCGTGTCCGTAGCTGCCAGCAGTACCTGCGTCGGGTTTCCCCCGACCTCAGTGTACGTCCTTCTTTTCTGTTGACTGTACTGCTTGTCTTTCCTTTGGACTGGACTCTAGTATAATTGTTAATTGGAACTGTTAATTAAAAAGTAATTTTATTTCCGCTACTTTAGCAAACCGATCTAATGAAATTTAATTGCTTACTGTTATATCTCTGTGGCTTCAATGTACTACACGATAATCTTTTTTCCCTTTGGAGCTTTACAGCTCTTAGGAGGCTTCACGGGTTCCAAGTGATATCGGGTCTGCTCGGTAGTCCTATCGAGCATATCCGGTATCCAAGATCTGGGTCGTCACAGGTGGTATCAGAGCATTGTTGTGTGAAGTACATGGGAATCCAAGATAAATAGTTTCCAGAGTCCTGAAAGTCCAGTACAATCTTCAGCTGGCATTAGGTTCGCGATTCTTTGTTGTTTTCATTGTCGTGGGTCTATTATTGGCAAGCTGCTCGATGCATGACTAGTCCTCGTGGTCTTGTGTTCAGCTGTCGCTGTGTCTTGGGGTTGTTCTTCGCTGCTTCTACTTTATTAGTCCTTAAATTTCGAGGATGAAATTTCTTAAAGGAGGGGAGGATGTAATGCCCTGGATTCTTATCGGATTTTTATTAGGTCTTTTGGATCCTTTTTGGAGAGTTTCGGATCCCTTTTGTGGGTCCCGAGTTGAGTTCAACCATCCGTGTGGGTTTTTCTCTCGTACTAGCTACGGAACCCTGCGGTGAGTTTATTTCTCAGTTCATCGACTCGTGGATGCCACAGTTGCGTTGTACTCTTCCCGAGGATCGTTTCGACTATTTTTGCGTATTTTTCTGAATTTCTACATTTTTGGGCTAATTATCGAAATTTTGGAAATTAGGAAAATTTCCTAATTTCTTTCTTTTTCTTTCTTCTTCCTCTCTCCTCCCGTTCATTCGCAAGCGACCCGCTCTCTCTCCTGTTTTCTCTTCTCTCTCGCCCTTCTGGCTCCAGCTGTAGACGGAGGAGGCTCGTGGGTGAGGTGGCGACGGCGTGGGGTCCATGAGGTGCGCGATCGGGCGAGGATTGGACCGGTGTTGGCGCGATCCTGAACGGTAGATTCAAAGCCGACGGTCAAGCTAGCGACGTGGTTTTCGGCGCGGTTTAGTCGCTTTGGCGCACGGTTTCTTCGGTGGAGGTAGGGAGACGGATCACCTACTTCTTCTGCATGTTTTCCCTACAGTTTCACGTCGTTCGGTGCTAGAACGAGCGAGTTTGGGCTCATTTAGGTAAAACCATGTTTTTAGGAGTTCGTAGGGTTCGCCGAAAAATGGTGACCATTTTTAGTAAAATTAGTATCAAACGAAGCGCTGGGATGTCTGGATCCCATTCTCGCAAGTTTTGTCGTGATTGGTCGTCATTCAGGGCCGGTAGGAGTCCGGGAATCCCAATGACCCGATTAGGGTCGATTCGTCAAAATGGCCCCGATCTCTCGATTCGTCCATTACATGTGGTCCTTCCGGCTTGTGGAAGGCTTTTCTCGTTGTCCTGTACTGATTCCCCTGCGTTTCGGCATGAATGGGGCGTGGAACGAGCCGATTCGGCCTTTTCCCTTGTTTTACCGCCGTGTCGCTTTAGCGGCCGTTCCAGAGACCGCCACAGTCTCTGGCGGCCCCACGATAGTGTAGATGGACATAATAGATGATTAAATCATATATATATATCCAAATCACAACAATAATGATGATATCAAGTGAAATAATGATGATAACATGATATCAACGTGCGCACCTCTTTTTTTGGTTTTTTTTAAAACCCCTAGAAGAGAACTAGGGAAAGGATATGATATGTTGATACTTAATGCAATAAGAAAACTAATGATGGGATGACAGTGATGATGATATGCTTAGAACACAAATGAAATAAGCACAGTATAGCCCTGCTCTCCCTGACGAGAGTAGAGGGAAACTGTGAAGGTGTTGAACGGATGCAGAAGAACGGATGAAGCCCGATTGGATGCAGAGGACACCAGGATGCGGAGGAAGTAGTAGCAGCAGGATGAAGCACAGGAGGAAGAATGCTCTGCTTGCAATCGAGATGTTCTGGGTTCAAGGCGTTCAACCTTCTGAGTGCTTAACCTTCAACACGATCGATATGTAACCTCTTATATAATGTTCAATCGGATGTGATCAAACAAGGTAAGATAAGAACGGGTAATGAGGCATCCAAGGAAGGATCGAGATCGAGTAAGAGACCAATTGATAGTAGGGAACTGTGAGGGAAAGATGGAAAAAGGAAGGACTCTGGAGTGAAACACGACTTAGGACAGGGCGTCAAATCATGAATTGACGACCTTCACAGAGACGTTTCTTGAAACACGACCTAGTAAAGGGCGTTTCTTCCTGGATTTAATTTTGGAAATAAAACTTTCTTTGTTTAAAAATCAAGGGAACACGCCTGAGGTAACAACGTTTATTAAAAACACGCCCTGAGGAAGGACGTTACTCACAAAATACTTTTTATTTTGAAAGTAGATAATTCTAGAAATTAACGGATAATACCAGGAATGGACGCCCTCACTTATGGTCGTCTCTTCTTTTGAAAACGCCCCATGACAGGTCGCTACTTTGAAAATAACGCCCTTCTTCAGGTCGTGAATCACGAAAATGCAGGAAAAATGCATAAAACTCACAAAAATAGAAAAACTTCATTTTATAGGAATATTGAAGTCCACTTGGGGCGCTTAAATAATGACATGAGATTTGATCAACATAACGTCAATTTTGGCGTGTCTACAGCTGCCCCGCCTTGGCGTCTGCTTTGCAAGGGAGTGAGACAGAAATGGAATGAAGTGTAATGAAAGGAATGAAGTGGAATGAACTGATAAGGAGACGCCAAGGTGTGATGTGACACACCTCAGACACCAAACATTTGAAATCTTTCCAAGATTCTGAGTGAAACAACTCTGAGTGGCTCCAAGGAAACATCGATTTGTTGGATAAAAGGAGATTAAACTAAGTAAATAAAGGGTGTGTGCGTGGGCACAACAGGGAAAGACCATTGGAGAGCGATTACCAGTCAACGTGGACGTGCTACAACCAAGGTAAATTTTGCAGAAAAGTAAAGAGAATTGGGATAGAGATCCAACAAAAGGGACACTTTCAAGGAATCAGCCTGAACGGCTTCAAATAGAACGAAGTACTTGATTTGAAGTGGAATATCTCATGTCAACTCAATCAAGAGCGAGTGAACTTCATTATTGCCATAATATAAAGATTTACAGCATGAAACTCAAAGTCCTATATGATGCATGTTGGGCTAAAAGAAAAGATTAAAACAAACTAAAATAGAAAATAATCAAGGATAATATTGCTAAGCCATTTAGATCTGGTCAAGAATCCACATCTCTGAGCTAACACTAAGCCGAAGCCCGTTTGTCCGCGCATCAACTCAGAAAGTGGAACCATCGTCCCAAACCTTTAACAACTCAACGGCCTATCCGTGTGATCAAGACTTTCCTGAAATCGTCATCGTTTTTGATGAAGGGGAACTCAAATTTCAGATTCATCAGAACCACAAGGTCCTTGACATACTATAATAGTGTAGATATCATATAATAATAATGCTTACAAGAAACAGATACAAGGTGACACGATGTTACTCCCATGAGTGGTCCAAACGCCTCGAATCCTGCAAACTTCTGCACTTGAAACTTATTAGCCTTCATCCAGCAATTCAGAACATGACATGATCATAAGTGCTTAATCATAAACAATTTCACCAAAATTTTATCACTTAAGTTCATTAAAACATCATAATCCAATAAAACACGCCTAAGAATAGGGCGTTAACAGCATGAAAGGCGCCTGACCATAGGTCGTTTAACATTTAAAACACGCCCTACTCAAAGGCGTAAACAGCAACGGAAGCTTAGAAGAAACACGACCCCATCAAGGGCGTTACATAAAACACGACCCCTGACAGGTCGTCAAACCAAAAATCGACGCCCTTACACAAGGCGTTAATTCAGCACGAACATCCGTTTCTAAATCAAGAACACAGTCCTTAACCCAATCAAATTTCTATCTTCGGGACTCTTTAAGACTCTTCAAATCCTTATAAAAAGGAAGGCTTTCTTTCAACAAACCATCCGAATCCCTCTCTGCAGCCGAATTGCTTCTTTTCTTCTTCATCTGCAGGTTGCAGCACGAGCTACTTCTGCAAAGCAAAGCAATGGTCAGGATGATGAAGAAACCTAGGATCTCTACTCCCAGAATTACTGAAGTACAAGGGCACATAAGTAATCGAATTGCTTCGAATCAGGTAAGCTATTCCCCTGTTCTTTGCTCTGTACTGTTCCTTTTCTTTTTCTCTTCTGCCGAACTCTCCTCTTATATTTCATATGCTTATGTTCGTCACTGCATGTGTTATATTTTCTTCTCACAGGATTACCCAACCCTTCCAGGAGCTAGAAGATATATCCAAATCAAGTGGTTGCCCCTCATCCTCTCCAAATTCTCCTCAGATATGAGGGTATATGTAGCTAGATGGCATCTCTTAGGATTGATAACCCATGCCAAGCATTATGACCAAATCCATCTTGATTGGGGCGCCATGGGAGCATTGATTGAAACATGGCATCCTTCCACCCACACCTTTCTATTCTCCACTTTTGAAGCCACCATCCTATTGGAAGAAATAAAGATGATCTTGGGTTTGAAAAGAATAAAACAAAGTGAAGAAGAACAGATGGCCATCATGCCAAGACCCATCTCCCCTCATGAGCTCTTAACCAGCCTTATTCCTAACCCAAACTTAGTAAATCAGATCAAAATCACCAAGGGAATCAACCTCTTGAAGCTAGCCTCATGGGTATACAAAAGAGCAGATCAAGCCAAGGAAGAGGAGGAGATAGAAAGAATAACAAAGGCCTTCGTGGTGTGCATAGCAGGCGCACTACTGTTTCCATCCACGGAGGACTTCCTTGAAGAGAGTCAAATAAGTGCAGTGGTGAGCTTATGGGAAGGTGAAAGAGTTGGACCGGCCATACTAGCTTACCTCTACAGCGGGCTTACATCGGCGGCCATGGGGCGGCCCATATACGGCTGTATGCTAGCCTTCTCAAGTTTGGTGGACCTCCACTTTAAATTTGATCCATGCCATGAAGCCCAACAATCATCAAGGATCTTCTCCAAAAGTCCGCTTTCTTATATCACCGGCTCGTTGGGAATAAGCAATAGGGTGACGAACCGCATTCCTCAAATCAAGAAAAGGGTGGAGTGGAGAGAACACCTTAAGGTAATGCCCAAAAACCTCTTTACTTGCGCTCCGGGAATACTCAAAATGCAGGAACTTCGCGCAAGATTCTCCATCGGCACGGACCTTCGACTTATTGGCGCATCCGAGTTCATCTTGTACAATCCTTCCTCAGCTCGGGCTTCCAAGGCAAGTGTTAGAAGACATCACCCATCTTCCTCCAATCAAATCAAGGGATCTAGGCAGAAATGAAGATGGAGAGGAGACAATCACCATTCAAGCTCTGTGGAGACTAAGCAAGCTTCGTCAACCTGTGGAAGACTTAGAAGAAGACAAGGAACATTGGAAAAATTATGTGATAGCATTGAGGAAATTAAGGCCCAAGGTGGCTCATTAGGCATTGTAATCCTTTCTTTCAAATAATAAAGATTGCTTTCTGATTGAGTCAATTATCACTGTGATTATGATCAAAATTTTCCAAAACCTGCGTTTCTGTTGCAAATAACGCCTCAAAGAACGCCGTGAATTCAAAAATAAACGCCTTACCTCAAGGCGCCTCAATCGGCCCATCTTCCATATTTGACGCCTGCAGTAGAGGGCGTGACTCAAATAACGACTTCAAACAAGGCGTTAATAGGTTCAAACCCCAAAGAATATAATCGTTGAATCATAAAAATAACGCCTTCGCCTTAGTCACATTTAAAGAATAACACGCCCTGCTCAGAGGCGTTACTCAAAAACAGTAATGATGACTTTCATCACATCAATCAATGCCCATTCAATGTGTCTGACGACGTTTATCGTTCCCCATGCAAAACAAAATAACGCCTTAATCATCGTCATCTACCTTTAAGAAACGCCCAAATCTTCGCCGTGAATTCAATTATAAACGCCTCCTCTTAGGGCGTGTCTTCGTTTCGAAACCCAAAAGTCATCAGCCCCCTTCTCCTTCCTCCTTCCGTCCTCATTTCCCCCTTCTGCAAACCCTAACCGAAGCTCCCCCTCTCGATCTCCCTCTCTCGTTCTCTTCTCTCACTCTCTCAATCTCCCTCTACCCTAACCCTAGCCATGGCCGGTGGAGGACACAAGCGCCAGAGGGTAGCCGCCCCAGAGGTCGTTGACCTCGACGCCTCTCGTGCCGAAGAAGAACCTGCCGTAGAGGAGCTCGCCATCGTTGCTGTTGAAGAACAGGCGGTGGTTGCCGGCGGCGACGAGGCCGAAGGAGCAGCAACAGAAGAAGGAGGAGAAGACGAAGGTGGAGAAGAAGAAGAAGAAGAAGGAGAAGAAGATGAAGAAGAGGGAGATGGAGAAGAAGAAGACGGTGGACCACCGCCCACGGCGGCGGTCGCTCCCCGGGGTCAGCTCCGGCGGCCCAGACGGCCACTGCCTCGACCACAACCCCTGAAGCACAAAAAGGTAGGTTAATTCCAATTTTTTTTATTTTATTTTCATTTTATTTTTATCTTTCCTGTTTTCCATAGCCCTCGGGCACGAGTTCTACAACTCAGAAAAGAAACGCCTCCCGTGGGGGCGTTATTCATAAGCAAAACGCCCTGCCCTAGGGCGTTAACTTTTATTTTCTGTTGAAAATTAATTAACCTTCATGACAAACGCCCTGCAGCATGTCGTTTCTTAAAAATTATCATTTTCCATTAATTCCATGCCCATTAAACAATTTTCAAAATATTTTCATGAATTATTTCGCATGCTGCCAGTTATTTGATTTTCTGCTAAATTAGGAAACCACGCCCTCTATTAGGGCGTTAATTCAACAAGAAACGCCCATATCAGAGGGCGTCTCTTTATTCATTAACGATTTAAAATTAACAACCCTTTTAGGAAAACGCCCTACCCCAGGGCGTGATTAGAAATATGTTTTAGAATTTAGCAAACAGCCACCAAAATACGCCCAACACGGAGGCGTGATAAAGATGAAAAACGCCCTCATCCAGGACGTTGCCTTAAGGCACATTTAGAAAAACACCCCCCCACAGGGGCGTGAATTCATCAAGAAACGACCTGAGGGTGGTCGTGAATTCCAAAAACATTAAAATTCAATATCAGGCCAAACCAAATGTAATTCCACATGAATATTCGAACAACTAAGCAAAATAATTTTCTTTTAATGCATGCAGGGGCTGATGAGGACCCGCATCTCGTGGGTCATGGTCCGGGCAGCATACCAGGGTCTCCCTGACTTTCAGAGGGCTAGAGTAGATGCTATGGGGTTCGAGGCTTTCCTATCCATTGAGCCATTCAGACCTGACCTAGCACTTATCCAGGTTTTACGAGAGCGATGGGATAGGGTTAGCCGGACTTTTCTGATGCCCTGGGGGCATATGGTTCCCAGTTTAGAGGATGTAGTCAGGATCACAGGTTTGCGAGTAGATGGTGAGGCCGTGAGCGGGTTCACCTATTCCGACTACACGGAGATGGCCCAGAGGCTGCTAGGGTTGGATATGGTTTATGAGGTACCTAGTGAGTGCAGGACCATCTTCCGTACCGACCTAACTACGGTGATGGGTTTGGGAGACGCCAGGCATAGGTCAGGGGAGACCATGGACGAGTTTTCACAGCAGCTGACCGACGGGGCGAGAGCGGTATATTGCCAGGACCCGACTGACCAGGAGAGAGTGGACCGCGACCTGAGGAGGTTCCTGCTGTTGTTGCTCGGGAGATTATTGCTGGGGACGAAAGCCGACGTCATCAACTGCCGCTTCCTGGGCATCCTCGAGGACCTGGAGACAGTTGGCAGTTATGCTTGGGGAGCAGCGCTGCTGGCACACCTGCTAGCGGACCTGTCCACGGGGACAGGATGAGAGACGACCGTCAGTGGCTTCTCACCTCTTCTTCAGGTGTGTATTTTCCTTATTTTTATTTCTTTTTCTTTTATTCTATGCATGTGAATACCTTACTAATGCAATGCATGGATGCAGGTGTGGAGTCACCTATACATGCCGATGGGGCGCGTTGACCCACGGCCAGGAGCTGAGGGAGCCTTCCCTCTCGCACGACGCTGGTTACCAGTTGTCTCTGGTGCCCCACTCACCTATGAGTTGTGGGTGTTACGGAGAGAGTTCCGCGACTTCCCCCCCTCGTTGGTATGTATGAATGAATGATATGTATTTTATTTTTTTGTGTTTATTTGAATTGATTATGATGAAATGATGGTGATGCATGTTTATGAATGCAGGTGCAGTGGAGGCCATACGAGGGGATGACAGATGAGGGCCAACCTTGGGTCGTATCGGAGCGACCTCGCTTCAGGCGTGAGCTGTGGCTGCACTGCTTGAGCGAGATTGAGCCGTTACGGCTTCGGTTGGTGATGAGGACCCTGGGCCTGTCCCAGGATTGGATCGAGGTCGGCGAGCCTCGAGGCATTGGAAAGAAGACCCGCGGTCGCACCAAGGCGATCGACTGGAGGGTTCGGTTCATGGAGCAGTATGGGGATTGGCAGCGAGGCGGGACCCGAGTTACCTCCCAGGCGACAGACAGCTCCGAGTACCTCCGGCGCTATTGGCAGGTTTACGCCGGCAGACCTCAGATGAAGGTCTTAGGGGTATGCATGAATGCAATTATTTCTAAATGCCGATGCTTATACATGTCTATTATGCAACTAATATGTGATGAATGCAGGATGCGCGAGACATCACGGCGATGGATGCACAGGCTAACTTACACAGCCTGGAGGACCAGCTGGCCGCCACACGGGTAGACCTGGAGACCCTGGTGAGTGTTTAAATTACTTCTATATGCAAATGAATCTTTTTGTTGAATTATTGATGATTAGCCACTGACGATCTCAATGAATGCAGCGTGCCCAGCAGGGAGTAGTGAGGAGAGATCCAGGGGAGGCCTCCAGCTCGAGGGGACCTAGCGCGGAGGTGACCGCGCTAACAGAGCAGCTAGCTGGAGCGGTAGCGCGAGCCGAGGCGGCGGAGCGCGACCTTGCTTCACGGGTAAATTCTGAACTCAAACTCAGTCAGTTCAATTATTGATTAAATATAGCATTGTGTACTGATAAAAGTTGTGTTGCAGACTGAGGAGCTCCGAGCCACCCTTGCTTGTGTCTGTGAGGGACAGCAGGCTACGTCCTCGCAGGTGAGTGTTTTACCTTTTGCTTTGTGTTGTTCAATTGCTTCATTTTAGGAATTGTGAAATTTGATGATTTGTTTGCCTGTTTGCAGAGTGCGTAACTGCGAGCGACGCGTACCGAGTTGGCGATCCGTGAGCAGCGGATCACTGAGTTGGAGCGCTCTGCGAGGCGGCGTGAGGAGCTTCCTGAGGATGTGGCCGAATTGCGTGTGGCTCTTGAGTTGGAGAGGCGGGAGCGTGCCCGAGAGCGAGAGGAGCACCAGACGGAGCGTGCCCGGTTCCTTGAGTTCCAGCAGGTGGAGCGTGCTCGGTTCCTTGAGCTTCAGTAGGCGGAGCGTGCCCAGTTCCAGGAGCAGGTGGTAGCACGGGAGCGAGAGCTAGCCGACTCAAGGACCCAGTTGATCCTTTCTCAGGAGCGGCTATGAGTGTCCGAGGAGCGTCTCCAGCGAGGGCGTAAGCGAGCACGGGCCGCGGGGTACTCTATCACTAGCTCCACCTTTGTGGCGGGCTCTTCCCTCCGAGAGAGGAGCGAGGCAGGGGGACACGTTCGGGTTCCGGCTTCTTCGCGGGGGCCCATGCCTCCTCCACCAGCGCCAGCTCGGGACGGTGAGGAGGAGGTTGAGAGTAGGAGAGTAGAGGAGGGTGGAGGTGAGAGCTGAGAGTTTTTTTTTTTTTTGTACTTGTACTCCTCCACCCTCACACCTGTACATGATAGACATGATGATATATATATATATGAGATTTGAGCTTTTGTTACCTGAGCACTTGTGTGGTTGTGGACTTGTGTTTGTGTACTTTTTCTTTCCACGTTCCTCACGTTTGCTTTACTTTGCCCTGTATCTGCAGCTGCGGTTTTCACTTGAACAAACAGGTTAATTCATCTGTTCGACTTGGCCCCTTGCCCGGTGGGCAAGGGGTGTCAATATTCTGACCTTAATAATGGGTCAAGGGGCCAAGCCTTTAATTAAATAAGGCAAAATGAAATAACCAAAACTAGGAGATGCCTCATGCAATCACACATATTCAAACAATAATTAAAAGATGTCCAGGCAAGAGTGCAAATCATGCAACATGAAGAATTTATTTTTGTTCTTTTCATTATCTATATTTTTTTTTGGGATTTTCTGAAAAACACGCCTTATATAAGGTCGTTACTCTAGTAAAAGATGCCCTCGGAGGCGGCGTGAATTTGAAAAGATTTTTGAATTTTGTTGAAAACACGACCTTCCCAGAGGCGTTATTTTTTTAATAAGAGACTTTGAGCGAGGCGTGAATTAACATTAACGCGCCTTGAACAAAGGCGTTAATTTTATTCTTCCCAAATTGGGCTGATAAAGCCATTAAGGTGGTGGGCCCTACTTGGTCATCATCTAAGATCCATTAACCTTTCTTGAATAATTAAAAGGGGGATTGGCGTGCATATAATTAAACTTATACACAAGATTTCGTGCAGTGCATTCTCTTCAGTTTGTCTCGACCATTCTGCTGGTTCATGACTTTTCCAAAAATAAAAGAGAAGATATAAGGAAGCCCACAAAAGATTCAGAGATGCCTGAGGCAAAGCTACCTCCCCTACCCTATGCCTGTTGGGGTTCGGTCTTTGGCGTAGGGACGTTTTGTTGCCTTTTGCCTCTTTTCATATTACATGCATACGCCCAAGGTTTTCCTTGCGGGGACTTTGCCCTCTTGACATGCTTTTCTTTTCACCATTTGACTTTCACTTTGGAATTGATTTGCATTGATGAACAGCCTAATTGTACTTGGTCTTTTTTTGTGGCATTTGTTCCCTTTTGGGCCCTGACTTCCTCCTACTAGGGCGGCGGATAGGCTTGGCGTGTCTACCTCGAGACCTCCCTTTCTCCCTTGTGGGCCGAAGAAGAAAAGAATGGATATCATCTTTCGCCTTTGGTCCGGTTTCGACTTTCCATCAGATTTTGCACTGCTTGAGCTCAAGAGTAAAGTGTGTAGTGTGTGCGGGGTCAACTCCCATTTTAAATTAGCAAGACTGATGAATGGATTCTGAATTTTGACCTTTCGGACCGTGGACCCTTGTATGCCATGTCAACCCAAAAGGAAAAACATGAAAAAAAACTTTTTTGTTTTGATTTTGAAAATATTCGATTTTTTTTTGGTTTTTTTTTGGATTATTTTGGGAGATTTCTATTTTCTTTGGATTTTTATGAAGTTTTCAATTTTTGTTTGGATTTTTGTTCAGGGGTAATATTTCTTGATATACAAACCATTCCATGGGTGAGTCAATTCCTCTCCTTCAGCATTAACCAGTTTATAAGCATTGCCAGGATAAACATTTTTTATGACGAACGGCCCTTCCCAATTTGGTTGGAGCTTTGAACGAGGGCCACCGGGTTTTACAAAAGTTCTTTTGATTACCATTTCACCGACCTTAAATTTTCTCTCAATTACCTTCTTTTGATAAAAACGTGAGAGCCTGTTTTGATAAACGCGCGCATGCTCAGCGGCGACCAGACGCTTCTCGTCAAGGAGTTCCAACTGGGCAAGGAGTGAATCACGACGCTCATCAATAGAGAGCTCCTTGTCCAATTGTACTCGCAGAGAGGGAATAAGAATCTCATAAGGGACTACTGCCTCCATTCCATAAGTAAGGGCGAAAGGAGTTTGCCCAGTGGGAGTTCGAATGGAAGTGCGGTAGGCGCAAAGAGCTTCAACCAGCTTGTCTGGCCAGTCCGCAAATTTATTAGCCTCACACGTCTTCTTAACAATTTTGATCAAGGTTTTATTAGTGGCCTCTGCTTGGCCATTGCCCTGCGGATAATAGGGAGAAGAATGATACAATGCAATGTTGTACCTGTTGCAGAGATCCTTGAGATCTTGAGAGATAAATTGAGGTCCATTGTCGGTGACGATGGTATTCGGGATCCCGAACCTCGTGATGATGTTCTTCATGATAAATTTGCAGACGGTTGACGCTTTAATTTCCACGTAAGCTTCTGCTTCCGCCCACTTGGTGAAGTACTCCGTTGCCGTCAGGATGAACGACTTTTGCTTCGTGAGGAGATTCGAGTCACCAAGAGGTCCAATGATGTCAAAAGCCCACATGGAAAAAGGCCATGGGGAGGACGTAGGATGGAGTGAAGAAGCAGGAGAATGAATCTTGTCGGCGTGCAATTGGCACTTAACACACCTACGAACGTAGATAGAGCAATCCTCTTCTAGAGTGGGCCAATAGAACCCTAGTCTAAGAATCTTCTTAGCTAGCATCTGGTTGTTCACATGACCACCACACACACCAGAGTGCACCTCTTCCACAACTTTCCAAGATTCATCATCATCGAGGCATCTTAATAGAACACCGGTGAGCCCTCTTCTGTAGAGCACACCTCCAACCAAAGTATAACGTTGAGCCACTCTTCTAATTACTTTCTTTTCTTCTGCGGTGGCTTCCTCAGGATAGGACTGATCATTACAGTATCTGGCAATCTCATAATACCACGGCTTCTCTTCGTCAGCCAACTCTTCTTCCCAGTCCAAAAGCATGACCTCTTTGCCTTTGAGAGCTTCTTTCTGCTTAACCTTCTCAAGCACCTGATCCCTAATATCGAGAAAAGCACTATCCTTAATAGCTGGAGTATCACGCTGATGAATCAGGGGGACATGAAAATCACGCTCAGGAGGGAAAACTAAAGCGGAAGCTAAAGAAGCAAGTGCGTCAGCCAAGATGTTCTGGCTACGCGGGACATGAACGAAGATCAATTTAGTGAAGAGTTTGGCGTAAGCTGAAGCGAGTTCCTGGTAGGGCTTGAGCTTAGGATTGATAGTGCGACACTTGACCAACACCTGGCGCAAAATGAGCTGACTATCACCGACAATCCTCAAATGGGTGACGCCATATCGATGAGCGGTTTGAAGACCGGCCAAAAGAGCTTCATACTCAGCTATATTGTTGGTGACGGGGAAAGTGAGCCGAGCAGCAAATGGAATGGTGACCCCTTCAGGTGTTAAAAGAACCATGCCGATCCCTCTTCCTTGAGAATTTAGAGCTCCATCAAAATGTAATGTCCACATAGGATCGTGGGGTTGATTGATGGACATTAGTTCTTCATCTGGGAACTCTGAATTGACCGGATTAAAACGGGGGAGAGGGTGATGAGCAAGGTGTTCGACGATGGCGTAGCCTTTGATAGCTTTCTGCTGGATGTAAGTGATGTCAAATTGAGAAAGGAAGCTTTGCCAGCGTGCTAACCGATCAGTGAGGATAGATTTTTCAAGGAGGAATTTAATTGGGTTCATGCGTGCAATGAGGTGAACCTCGTGAGCTAGGAAATAGTGTTTTAATTTCTGAACTACCCAAACCAAAGCTGCACAAGTCTTCTCCATGGCTGAGTACCTCTGCTCACAGGGGTTAAGAAGTTTAGACAAGTAGTATGCTGCCCTCTCCTTACCTTCCTCATCCACTTGGGCCAGAACAGCACCTACGGAGTCATCCAGGACTGAAACATAAAGAATAAGTGGTTTGCCTGGAACTGGCGGCCTCAGGACAGGAGGATTGGCCAAATAATCCTTCAATCCGTCAAAGGCTGCCTGACACTTGTCATCCCAATTAAACTTGACTCCCGGCTTAGTAAGCTCGTAAAACGGCCTACACCTCTGTGAATGCTGAGAGACGAAGCGGCGAATGAATTGCAACCTCCCGATTAATCCTCGAACTTCCTTCAAATTCTTGGGAGGAGGCATGTCTCTAATGGCCTTTGCCTTGTTGGGATCAACTTCAATTCCCCTCTTGCTAACAATGAAACCAAGCAATTTCCCCGAAGAAACGCCAAATACGCACTTCTTGGGGTTCATTTTCAATTGATATTCTCGGGATCTCTGCAAAACCTTAGCCAGAACCCCAGGATGCTCAATCCTTGTCCTTGATTTTACAACCAGATCATCCACATACACCTCAATATAGATATGAATCATGTCATGAAAAATTGCCATCATAGCCCTCTGGTAGGTGGCTCCAGCATTCTTAAGTCCAAAGGGCATGACCACATAACAATAAGTGCCCCATGGTGTTGTGAATGAAGTCTTCTCTTGATCTTCCTCAGCCAATCGAATTTGATTATAACCTGAAAAGCCATCCATAAAAGAAAGAGTCTCAAATCCTGCTGTATTATCAATTAGCGCATCAATATGAGGGAGGGGGAAGTCATCTTTAGGACACACCCGGTTGAGGTCCCGGAAGTCTATGTAAATTTGAACCTTCCCGTCTTTCTTCATAACCGGGACAATGTTAGCCACCCAATTGGGGTAAAGGACAACTCTAACAAATCTAGCTTTGTGGAGCTTGTCGACCTCTTCTTTCATCTTTAAAGCCATGCTAGGGTGGAAACGCCTCAACCGTTGTTTGACCGGAATAGACCCTGGCTTAAGTGTAAGACGGTGTTCAATGAGCGCAGGGTCTAATCCAGGCATATCTTCATAGCTCCATGCGAACGTGTCCTTGTATTCTTGAAGAACTAAAATGAGCGCCTCCTCTTCGGAGGGCGGCAAATTCTTGCTAATGAGGACAATCCTAGGGTCTTCCTCGGTACCCAGATTGATTTCTTTGGTTGGCTCTTCTACAGAGGCTGATGGTTCGTCAAATCTTCTTATGCCACTAGCAAAGGCGTCAGCCTCGTCCTCATAGTCTTCATACCTTTCTTCCCCCTCTTCAATAGGGTCTTCATCATTCATGATTTCATAAACGCCCAAACCCTCATATGAAGCAACAACATCTTCAAATCCTAACTCTGGTAGGATAAGTGGATCTTCCACAAACTCAGGGATTGCTAAACAAGCTTGGCATCTGATGGCCAACTCCAACAAAAATCTTCTGGGAATCTGCCTACCCTTGGCCTTCTTATGTGGAACTATCCCCTGATTTTTATTATTAGAAGGAGAGGAGGAAGAATAGGAACAACTAGCTTGATCAAGGGAAGGAGATGAAAAAGCGGATACAGGAGGTGATACAGAGGAAGACCCCTCACCGTAGGGGGAGAAAAGACTTACCAAGGAATCTCGGAAGAGCGGCCCCTGGGTCGGGACGCACTCGGGAGAAAGATAGGAGGTCTCCTCAATAGAAATGGAGGATTGGAAAGTTGGAAAATCGGCATTTTTTTTTTCATTTTTATCTTTTTCTTCATTTTTATTTTCTTTTCCAAGTAGAAAGCAGTGTGAAGGGGGAATAGCAGGGGGAGCGGGAAATGAAAGATCAGAGAAAGCTTTAATCAGTGATGGCCCACGCGGGGGCGAGATGGAGATTTTAGAAAATCGCTCGAGGAGCGAAGGAGCAATCGGGAGGGAAATCTGAATTGAATCGGGAGACAAGTTGATGGTAATCGGTGGTGGTCGCGGCACGTGACCAAACCAACGGGAATAGAGAGAAGCCAACACAGACGGATGCACAGAAGTGAGGGAGAAGAGGCCGGCCCACAGCCTATCCACGGTAAAACCTTCTTCAAAGGGGACATCTGGCTCTCCAGTATCTGTGTAGTCACTAAGCAACTGTCTCTTGTCTGTGATTGCGGCTGGCATTTCAATCAATTCTTGTATGAGTGGCGGCCATTCCGGATCTGTCGGCATGAACAAGCGGCTTAAAGAAATAGTGATGTCATTCAGGTCGAACCACCTATACCAATCACATTCCGGATCGTCCATTTTCCTTCTTTTGTCCGGCCTTAAAGACTCCAGGGCCTTGTAGGTAGCCAGTGGTGCAATATGACGAGCAAACTGTCTGGCGTGAACATCCTGACAATCCAGCAATGAAGTAATCATAGTCGTCTGCTCATCATTATGAATGTCACCCGTGACAAAATGTGTTTTCAGTGTCCAGGAGAGTGGCTGGCGATCAGTCTTGAAGGTGGACGTCATAACAGCCCACGGCTCTCCTTCATTCTTGCCCGGTACTTTGTAGCCTAAGTCGCCTCGTGCAATCATCTTCTGAGGCTTAATAGGCCTAATCCTGCCCTGGAGTTTGGCACCCAGGCCCTTGCCATCTTGATACCCCATTCTTATCAGAATGTTCCAACTAGGGGTATTAATCATATTCTTTTTCTTCTTCCCCTTGGAAGGTAGGGGCGTCATAGCAACTGTGGTGACGGTCTCAGACGGCCTCGGTTGCAGACGAGGGACGTCCAGCACAGACAAAAGTGGCTTGTTGGCTGGCCAAATGGAAGGAACTGATGAAGCTGCATGAATATCTTCCTCTGGCAGGATCGGCATACTGGTCACCTTGATAATGCGGCCCTTGTGGGGGAATTTAATACACTGATGATTTGTAGATGGCACCGCATCAAGCTGCTGTATGTAGGGGCGGCCCAGAATGCCGTTAAATGTTGGATCCATGTCCAAGATGTGAAAATCTGCTGTTATGGAAGCTGGACCCAAACTTACTTTCAGAGTGATCATGCCTAGAGGAGGCTTCTTGGTATTATCATAGGCAGTGACCGTTATAGTGGATGGCCGAATTTGATCTTCCGGAATGCCGCACAGCTTTAAAGTGCTCGGTGGTAAAACATTGATGGATGCCCCAGTATCCACCAAACACTGCTTGACAGCCACTTTGTTGATGTTGACTGTGATACAAAGAGCATATTTTCTTGCCTGAAGAGGTGCTAGTTCATGCTCATGGAAGGTGATTGCCGGCTGACTGCTAGCAGGTGTCAAGACTGTAACTATTTGCTCGACCGGAATGTCTTCGTTGACCATGACCTTCTACAAATATTCCTTTAAAGCCAGCTGATGAGTGGTGGACCGTTTGATCAATTCAAGAATAGAAATTTCTGGCTGGAGTGCGGTCCAAGTGCTTTAATAAATCATACTGAGTCCCTGGCACTGACTCTTGTTCCTGTTCTTGTCCTTGCGGCCCCTGTACGGGCTCTAACTCTCTCTGTGGGAAAATACGGTGGAATATCCGTCCACTGCAGAGCGGCGCTACGCCTTGACGCGCCTCTGTCGGGGCAAGAATAGGAGGAGGGTTGGAAGAAGAAGAAGGAATGTTGGTAGCAGAGACCCTGCTGGGGGAAATCAAAGGGGAATTCAATGAAAAGGATGCCCCCGTAGGAGGCACGGTAGTGGTGTTTAACAAGGGTGCCCCCGCGGGAGGCATGGGAGAAGTATTTGACGAAGACGCCCGCGCAGGAGGCTTGGGAGAAGAGAGGGATACCCGAATGCGAGGAGCGTTAGTGGGTGGTGGAATAAGGAGAGATCGGGGCACAAAAGGTGGTTGCACTGATGGTGGAGGTACCCTTGCCGGTGTAGGAGTGGTAGAGGGGGTAGCGGGTGCTGGAGGTGAGCGAAGTAGGAGTGGCCTGGATGGCGGAGGTATAGAGTTGGTGGTGGAAGGTGGTGTGGTAGGTTGTGGAGGTGGTAGGCGGGTAAGAAGAGAGCGAGCCGGAAAGGCCGTGGAATTGGTGGGGGTAGATGGATTGACGGGGCGTAAAAGAGAACGTCCTGATTGAAGATTGACAGAAGAAGAAGGAGGTGTGCGCAAAAGGCACGGAGGTTGATTTCGATTAGGATTATGATGAAATGCCCCGACAGAGGCGTTTTCTTCGTGCCATCCCTGTCCTCTCTGCACTTCATAGAGGGACGTGACAGGGTTCACATGCTGATTAGGGGCGTGCTCCGGCAACGGATTATGGACGATCCCCATATCCTGCTGGGGTACTGGAGCTTGCTGTGGTTGAACTTGTTGCGGAGCTGGCTGCTGTTGTTGCTGATTTTGTTGTTGCCGAGAAGCCATTCTTTCTTTCATAGCGGTGATGAACTGCCTCATCTCATCCCAATTAATGTCACCCTGGTCATTTAGATCATAGATGTAATCTCTGAAGTGGAAACAACGATCAAGGTTGTGACCAGGGGCGCGGTGAAAAGCACAGTAACGGGATGTGTCAACATTAGGGGGCCACACGGTTCTTTCCCTTGGTAAGGCGAGCAAGTTGGCAGCCATCAGGGCATTAAAAATATCGGGGAGACTTTCAGGGAGTGGAGGATAGTGGTCCCTTTTGGGGCCAAGTGGTGGTCTCCGTTGTTGTTGGCTGTAGTTGGCAGGTGGGGGCACTTGATAGTATTGTGGTGGAGCTGGAGGGTCTATGCGGGGGGCTTGGTTTTGCGGTGGAGCGAAGGAGCGTTGAGGTGCGAATTGGGGTGGTGGAGTAGGGTTAAAATGAGGGTTCTGTCGTGGAGGCGGTGGTGGACGTGGGTTAGCTTGATGATGGGGGTTGCCAACTACGCCGACTTGCTCATTTGTGACAGTGCCCTCAGTTGTGGGCCCGCTGTTGACATTTGTGTTCTTTTTAAATAGCCGAGGCTTCGGCTCAAACATGCCCATGATGGGCGAGTCCTTCATTTGTGTTTGTATATAACGAGCTCTTTCATAGAGCTCTTCCATAGTTGTCAGCCGATTCATGGCCAAAATATGCCGGAATTGAGGAGTTGTGTTAGAAATAACCATTTTCACTTGCTCCTGTTCCGACAAAGTGTCCTTCAATTTCTCGGCCATAGACCGCCACCTATCAGCAAATACGATGAAGTCCTCCTCGGGCTTCATTTTCTCAGCGACTAGATCTGTAACAGAAAGGGAAGGTCCCACCCGGTCTCTGTACTTTTGCAAGAATTTTCTTTGAATAACATCAAAATCGCCGGCATCAGCTGGCTCCAGAGAATAAAACCATTCGAGGGCTGGCCCCTCAAGAGATCTCCTGAATAAGTAGGCCAGGGGGGCCTTATTGTCTTGCCAGAAGGAAGTCTCATATCGAAAATTCTTTAAATGAATGAATGGGTTGCCCGTCCCATTATATCGCCGAAAATTCGGCATTTTAGAAGGTGGTAAATGGAACACCGGCAACGTAGGAAGAGAAATTTCTGGAGCATTCTTAGTCGCTGTAACCTTCTTGAGCTGCTCCTCCATGCTGGCCAGCTTCTGAAGCAAGAGAGTGTTGGTATCGGGCTCGACCGGGGCCTGATTCTGAATAGAAGAATGCGGTATAGGCGTTCGTAGAATCCGAGGAGGTTGGGAAGATTGGTGCCTAACCGCTGAATAGCTCGCCTGCTGGGCCGGCATGGCCGCAGTAGGCGTTTGTGGACGAGAGGAGGGGGGATGCAAGACCGCCTGGTCATTAACAATCTGATGGCCACTCCCGGCCGGAGGGGGATTAGAGGAAGATGAAGGGACGGATTTCCCCTTCAAGGCGGCCTGAATGGCTTGCCGCTGGGAGTCATCCAACTGGGAGAGAGCTTGGATCAAATCTGTGACATTAATGGATGGGGAAGGGTTCCCCGAAGTGTTGGAAGATGGAACTTGAGACGAAGGGTCCTCCTCATGAATAGTGGTATCAACCACATGAACTTGTGAGTAATGAGGATGAGGAGGGAGATATTTTCCCTCATAATAAACCAAATCTTGGAAAGGGTCACCATATTGACAAAATACATTCTCATCCTCATCATCATAAGAGTACCCGTTGCCTGACATGTTGATGATTTTACCTGAACGGAGTTTCATTCTTAAGAGAGAGGATGTTTAATGAAGGAATTACCACAAAAAAAGGGCACTTTAATCAAACCAATTTAATCAAGTCCACCCAACCAAGTTATGCAAACAATGTTGGAAAGCACGAAAGATTTTAATGTTTGGATGTTTGAGATTAAAGTGGATTATTTGTGAATAGTTCACTCTTTTGCCAAATGAAACCTAGTTTGATCCAAGTGTGACCTCCGGGTCAACTAGGTTTTCTCTCTCTTCACCAACGAATAGAATATCTAAACTCCGGGTACTTCGAGGGTACAACTAGCCCGGCGTCCGTGAGGGAATCCACGGGTGCGGGGACTTATGGAGGTCTTGGAAAAGGGATTTCCGGTCCAAAGAGACGGAATGCTCAATGGAGGGTTGTCCCGATTCTAAGAAAGGTGTGTGGAATCCTAGGCTAGAGAGAGGAGGTCTCTCAACCAAAAAAAACCCACAGGTAAAATGAAGCCAATGCAGATCACAGCAATATATCAAGACAGATCAAGATGCCAAACAACGAATCACAAATAAGGAAGTAAGCAATTTCTGTGAAAACTCAGGAAAGACACGACCTGGGAGAGGTCGCTACCAAACAGGAAACGGCAGCGTGGTTGTCGTGAATCCTGTGAGGGGCTCACAGGAAGAGGAAAAACCACGCCTTGGGGTCAGGCGTTATCAGGAAAGGACGCCTCCACCGGAGGGCGTCAAATCAAAAGAACACGCCTTGATTGAAGGCGTTAATAACAAATAATACACCCTGCAAATGGGCGTGAATTCTCAGACAGTGCAACAAGATATGAATAAAGCAGGAGAAATGAATAACGCGCCCTGATGACAGGCGCTAAGAATAAATAACATGCCCTGGGGGTAGGCGTGAATCCTCAGATAATGCAACAAAGCAGCAATCGAAACAGGAGATATCAACAAGACGCCCTGAAAAAAGGCGTTAATCAAATAAAACACGCTCCTGTGAAGGGCGTTAAATCAAAGGTGCCCTCGTGGAAGGCGTTACTTCTATGCAAACACTAACTGGCTGATCCCGGAGTGTGCAGTGTGCACAGTGGAGGGTGCCGAGGGGCACAAAGGAAAGGGTACCGAGGGTACCAAGGGGAAAGGGCACACGTGGGTGCCAAAGGGGAAAGGGCACGCGAGGGTGCAAAGGGGAAAGGGCACGCGAGGGTGCCAATGGAGATGGTAATCAAAAAGAAAACAGTGGAAGTCCCACCGTGATCGCCAATTTGTAGATGGACATAACAGATGATTAAATCATATATATATATCTAAATCACAACAATAATGATGATATCAAGTGAAATAATGATGATAACATGATAAAAAAACAATAAATATAAGAAGGGAGATGATGATAAATCAAATAAAGCACGAGGTGCTAAGGGGAGTTGTGATCGCCAGAGGGGTTACCTCAATAAGAAGAAAAGGAGATCGCGTGTACCTGGTGGAAATTGGGATGCGGGATGGATGTGGATTTCCTCCTCCAACTTCAATCGGCCGGCCGATGAAGTGGGTCTTCTTAGTTGATTACCTTGTAAAAAGACAATGAAAACAAGCAAAAGAGAGAGGGATCAGCCAAAGTGCTATAGTATCAATCCAAAACTAACATGAAATGATGAAAAGACATCAACGTGCGCACCTCTTTTTTTGGTTTTTTTTAAAACCCCTAGAAGAGAACTAGGGAAAGGATATGATATGTTGATACTTAATGCAATAAGAAAACTAATGATGGGATGACAGTGATGATGATATGCTTAGAACACAAATGAAATAAGCACAGTATAGCCCTGCTCTCCCTGACGAGAGTAGAGGGAAACTGTGAAGGTGTTGAACGGATGCAGAAGAACGGATGAAGCCCGATTGGATGCAGAGGACACCAGGATGCGGAGGAAGTAGTAGCAGCAGGATGAAGCACAGGAGGAAGAATGCTCTGCTTGCAATCGAGATGTTCTGGGTTCAAGGCGTTCAACCTTCTGAGTGCTACCTCAACACGATCGATATGTAACCTCTTATATAATGTTCAATCGGATGTGATCAAACAAGGTAAGATAAGAACGGGTAATGAGGCATCCAAGGAAGGATCGAGATCGAGTAAGAGACCAATTGATAGTAGGGAACTGTGAGGGAAAGATGGAAAAAGGAAGGACTCTGGAGTGAAACACGACTTAGGACAGGGCGTCAAATCATGAATTGACGACCTTCACAGAGACGTTTCTTGAAACACGACCTAGTAAAGGGCGTTTCTTCCTGGATTTAATTTTGGAAATAAAACTTTCTTTGTTTAAAAATCAAGGGAACACGCCTGAGGTAACAACGTTTATTAAAAACACGCCCTGAGGAAGGACGTTACTCACAAAATACTTTTTATTTTGAAAGTAGATAATTCTAGAAATTAACGGATAATACCAGGAATGGACGCCCTCACTTATGGTCGTCTCTTCTTTTGAAAACGCCCCCATGACAGGTCGCTACTTTGAAAATAACGCCCTTCTTCAGGTCGTGAATCACGAAAATGCAGGAAAAATGCATAAAACTCACAAAAATAGAAAAACTTCATTTTATAGGAATATTGAAGTCCACTTGGGGCGTTTAAATAATGACATGAGATTTGATCAACATAACGTCAATTTTGGCGTGTCTACAGATAGACCGCCACATCCTTCAGTGTGTCGGCAGTTTCGAGGTCAGTTTTGGTTGGCGGCCCAACCTCTGACCGCCACTTGCCTTTGCCGGCCCTATAGCGGTGTGCCAAGGCTCGTTATTTCTTGATGTTCGTGTCAGTCGGTTGGCTCTAACGGCCTAACCCTCATGCGTCAGAGTCGTGTAGCGTGCCTCTATTAGGCCGCTACAGGTCCGTTTGTCTTAGGTCAAAGTTGTAGGGCGGTTTGTGTGGCGGTTCATTATTTGACCGCCAAATCCATGTAGTCCGTCTATATTAGACCGCTACAGTGGTTTGACGGGGTAAGTCTGTTCGGGGTCAACTGTGTCTAGCGGCCTATTCCTTGACCGCCACAGTGCCCTGGCGGCCCAACCCTTGACCACCAGAGTCTTTGTGCCTCTGTGAGTGCCTTTATATTGCTTCAGAGTCGTAGTATGGTTCCGGTCAACCTGGGGTGACCAAGTGGTTGACAAGTAACCTTGTGTGTGTCTTGGCAGTTTTCGTCCAGTCCGAGACATGGTTTTGAATGCCTCAAGGTATCATCTTACCTCGGTATGTGTGTCCAGGTGTACTGAGAGTCTTGTTGATCCCTCAGGTCTCCGTGTGTCATTTTACGCGGTTGTGTCGTTTCTTTGCCTTAGGATTAGACCGATTGGCGGCTTGTTCCGCTTTGTATGATGATCGTGACTCCGAGTCGTGAGACTCAAGGATCATTGTAGTAGTAGGTCTAGTTGCCTTGTCCTGAGTCTGTCGGCAATTTTCTGTGCTACCTATGTGCTTTGTAGTACATATGACAATGCTTCCTTGCATGTCTGTACTATAGTACTCTTGTTTCAGAGTCTGTGTCTAGTGAGCCTCCACTAGTCGTAGCCTTACGACACGTTACGGCGTGTCGGCCCATGTGGCGGGACAGTTCCTGATATACGATTTTTAAGCTAGTTTTCGTGGGCCCCTACTATACAGTAGCGTCCTGCTGGGTGGGGAAAACTAGCTAGAGGCCTGGCTCTCCAGCAAGAGTCGGTGTGTGCACACGTGGTCTGGGGCATTTTGACTGACGCCAATGGGCGTTACCCTGTCTAGTCACTCGTGACTGTAGTTCCTGTTCTGGTTCTGAGCGTGCCTTAGTCTCTATCGTGCTTCAGGCGGCATCGTAGGCGAGACAATTGAGGTGCAACATAAGACGTCAGTGGACGCTGCTGGCTGTTCTTCTAGTGAGGGGGTGCTTCCGTCACGTGACACGTGACTCTCGCGTTTCTCGTGCGTCATGACCTTTTTGGGTTAGCCCTCTCGTGGTCCTGCCCGAGGTCAGTGTTGTGTCGAGTGCATCTAGTCATGTGTGTGTGTGTGGTCGTGTCTAGAAGAGCGTGGACGGCATTCGAGTCGTGTATGCTTTAGGGCGTCCAAGTCTGTCTAGGTCTGTCTAAGTTTCTTGTCTATCTCGTAGGTCAGCTTTGGGAGCCGAGGTTACTTCGGCAGTCGTGTTCTCCTTCAGGTACAGCTTTTACCTTTTCTTTTAGCTATTCCTACTCCTTTCATCCCTATTTTCTTTTACAGCTTTGTAGTTTAGTTTTCCTGCTTTACTACACCTACTGTTGTTTTAGTTGTTCCGTGTTACTGCGTTATTTTTCAGTGGGGATCCGTGTGACCCCTACTAGGCGAGTGACACGAGGCTCACCCCTGTTTTTCAGGTGGGTGGCGTCGTTCTGCTTCCGCGGTTCCTGGTGTGGCATGTCTGTAGCTGCCAGCGGTACCTGTTTCGGGTTTCCCCCGACCTCAGTGTACGTCCTTCTTTTCTGTTGACTGTACTGCTTGTCTTTCCTTTGGACTGGACTCTAGCATAATTGTTAATTGGAACTGTTAATTAAAAAATAATTTTATTTTCGTTACTTTAGCAAACCGATCTAATGAAATTTAATTACTTACTGTTATATCTCTGTGGCTTCAATGTACTACATGACAATCCTTTTTCCCTTCGGAGCTTTACAGCTCTTGGGAGGCTTCACGGGTTCCAAGTGGTATCGGGTCTGCTCGGTAGTCCTATCGGGCATATCCGATATCCGGGATTCGGGTCATCACAGTTACGCCGTAGTGGAGCGAACACCTCACCCCTTTGCTGAAGGCGTGAGCGCTCTCCTGCCTTAGTAACTATCATATTCGGACTAAGCTATCTGTCTAGAGGAAAAAAATATAATAAGAAAATGTAGTCACGATTTAGCGGTAAATAAAGATATTTCATTGCTATAAGGTAGCAAAATACATGATTGCTCGAGGCATTCCCCAAGATACATAAAGATCTACCAAAGAGGGGAATCGACAAAAGGGGCTATTGTAGGGGATGTCAGAAGATATCCTCCAGCTCCAAGATACCCAAGGAAGGGTGGCGGGTCAGCTCCTGCAGTCGAAACTCGGCAGCCTCCAACTGTGATAGCTTCTCTTCGAGAGAAGTGGCTTGTCCTTCGGCAAATTCGGCTTCTTCCACGTTCTGGACTTCCAGATGCTCAGTCTCTTGAAGCTCGGCCTCGGCCCTCGAAAGTTCAGCACGTAGTCCTACTATCCGAGTTGTAAGGAAAGTTCGGCGCTGGGAAGAAGTGCTGGCTGCATCTCTCATCTGCTCCGCAGTCCCTCTCAAAGTGGCAAGAGCAGTTCGGCATTCAGCTCGCTCCAGTGTTATGGCCGTCAGTTGATCAGCTACTTTTCGGCCAAGAAATTCCCTTCTATTCACATACTTTAACAGTAATACTACCCGTGGCGTCCAATCGTCCATGCGGCAGCCAAAAGCCAACAGTGAAGGGCAAAGGTGCTCCACCAGGCCCCTCAGCTGTACATAAGTTAAATCTCGGCTGGCTACTATAGTCTGCTGAAGGGTTCCCAAGAACTACCACACTAGGTTGTTTGATGATTGCAGACCAAGTGGTGACGTCTCGAGAAGTTAGAAATCCACCCTGCTATCCACGGCAGCCCAGATATCGTCGCTCGTCTCAGAAGACGACGACGGCATGATTTGCAGGGCACCTACACTAGAACCAACTCCAGTAGCTGATGCAACGAGCAATGTCTCGACGACAGCAACCTCCCTGCCAACCTCTCGGGGTGAAGCTGCAGCGGGAGCATCAATAGCCGAGGACACTTGCTCCTCGCACTCAGTCCGGATGACCTCCACAAGGGCAGTTTCAATAACAAGAGCCAAGGCCCTGGAAGCCCCGGCCTCCCCTTCAACAATTTCTCCTGCTTCTATCTCGGGAGGGCTACTTTTCTTCGAGGATGACGCTTTGTTAGCATCAAGTGCTTAAGGCTCAACGACTGCTGCCAATGCATCAACCCCCGCAACTGCCCCAGGCCCCTCCAGACCTGCTGCTACTGCATAATCTTTGGGATATCGCAGAGCGATAGGCCGCAAGACTGGCAGGAATGTTGGTTGACCCGCGCCCAAAGCCGGGAGGGGTATCTGCACCGTTATGGTTGGAAGTGCCACCTCAGTCTGCACCATAAATAAATATATCAGGCAGCTGACATAAAAAGAAGGGAAGTGCGATAAAGTGAAAATGGTAGATGACTTCTCACCTCAACCGGCACTAAGCTCAAATCTCCAATGGCGGCCTCCGTGGCTCCAGCCCCTTCACCTACAAGTAAGCCCGACGGCCCAGGGTCGCTCCATGCCAACCGGGGTGGGCTAAAGGTTGTGTAATCACTTTCATAGGCTGAGGATGCCCCAGCATCCTCGGTCTCTGTATCAACAGGTGGAAACTCCTAGTCACTAGAGTCGCCACCATAATCAACATATTCGGAAGAGGAGGAGTCCTCTGCCCGTTCCTGGCGTTCCACCATCGGAGCGGATGTCTTGTCAATAGGAACGTCACCCTCGGCAGGGACTTCCTCGGTCGGCTCTACACTAGGAGCGGCGGCTGAATGAGTCTCGGGGGTAGGCTCACCCCTTGAAATGGCCTGCTCCCCAGCAGCAGCCCCCCCCACAGCCCCAGCTTCAGGGAGTAATCTCGGTTGTATTTTAACTGAAATTTGAAGCAAGAAGCAGTCAAGCCGACTGAAGACATGATGGTTCGTGGAAGCACCATGAACAAATTGCAAACTACCTTCCATTTCCTGCCTGGGCATCGGGGAAGGTAGATCTCTCTCTACAGGAGCTATACAGGAGCTATGGAGACTTCCCCTGCCCTTTCTCCAGTCATGGCACCTGTTGCTGCCTCCAATCCGACGATCGCAGCAACTGTGCTGACAATTGTAAAGAAGAATTAGCCAAGGCGGCCAGAATAAGCAAATAAACCATGGAAGAATAAAGAGCCTACCTTCTACTTTAGGCCCCTGCGCACGAGAAGCCTCGAATTCTTTGAAAGATACAACTGGAGGAAGGATGATTGCTGGTGCCTATTCTGCAGCCTTCCTCCAACGTGCCCTTGTCACCCAGGCCACGACCTCTTTAGCTTTGCCAACGGCCTCTCTCAACTGGGACCTGGTTCGCTTTCACGAATCACCAGGAGGTAATGGTGTCGTGGTCGGGGCTGGCTCAGGAATCCCAAAATATGTCGGCTTCTGATCCTTTATTATTAGCTCCCTGAAGTGTCGAGTCTCCTCCAAAGTAAGTCGGACTGCATACGCACAAAGGTGATAATGATATGTACTGCAACAAAGAAAATAAGCCGGTCGAAGGGTCAAAATGAATAAATGGAAGATACTAGTTGGCCACGTATAAAAGGGGAAAAGAGGCCAATAGAACAGCGATGGCACTTTGTCTCTCGAAGCTGCCTCGCGAATGAGCCAACACACGTCTCCTATCTTCTCGCTCCGCTCGGCCAGCGATGCCAAGTCTGTGTGGCCACGAGAAGACAAATGATAATATAAGCTCAAGTGATCCAATCCCCATCCATCAACATACTTGAAGGAGATAAGGAGGGGCTGATCTAGAATAGCTTCACGTGGGCCACCCACTGAAAGCCCATGGGAGCAGAGCAGGGCAAACAACCAAGGGGTATTGCTATATAAGGCATCCCGCCTATCCTCCCTTCGGATGAAGGTCTGATAAGGATGCAGCCTGTCAGCCTCAGGACACCAATCAGCCACGGACGGGATAGGCTCCTCCACCGGCAGAGGGAGTTGCTGAAGAACCACCCGTTTGCTGCTCATACGGCACAATCCCCGAAGCGTCTTCACATAGTCATCCCTGCCAATTTCAGGCAGCTTCGGATCGACTTTAGATGAACGGCCCTTCGCAGTCTTCTGGGCTTCCAGATAAGCCCTCACCTCTACATTGGTCCAAGACTATAGCTTCTTCAAATAAGACGGTTCAATGTCAAGGATTGGCTCCGGTTGGGAGTCCAAAAATCTGTGCTCTGCAACAGACCAGCAGTCTCGACGAGAGCTTCTATAAAACCCCGTCCGCACATTCCACCACTTGATGTATTCATGGGTGATGCGGGGGAAACGAGCAGGGGTTGGCACCCTGAATGAAACATTCTCTCGGTGGTGGAAAGAATCCCACCATATTCGGGCGTCGTCATTAGATACTTGGCCGGCCCTATGCCTGTTCGGCAATGCAAACTAAGAAGAGGAATGAGGGATGTGCTGATCATAGCTAAAATTCTGACTAAATTGGAATGGATATGATGTGACACAACCTCGGACCTAATTTAACAAGCACAACCACAAGGCTATGAAGCCTACGCAAGCGGACCTTCGTATGGCGCACACACTTAGCCCGAGGGTAACTCGGGGATGCCGAGTCGAGGAAATGGGACAAGTCCCTTGCTGGTAGAGGGCCAGCAAAGTCTAAGTCAAACCTCCCCTTGAGGTGCGGATATTCAACTCAATGTGCTAGCCTTGGCCGAGGGACGTGGATCACTCACTCACACCCACGGGGGTCGCACAAGTGCGGTGGAGCCTTAAGATCGGGCGCTCTCTTCCTTACCGACGGCGCAATTGGAGAATATTAAATGAACAAGAATAATTGAGAGCAAGGGACGAGTTCTCACCTAGACGGTTTGAAGAAACCGACTCCGGTCGGAGACGGGGGCGAGCGGGGAGGCGAGGGGAAGCACCCGCACGCCGCGTCGATGTAGCTTCAAACCTGTGAGTGTAAATAATACATGAACTACCCCCATGCAAGGGGGGGATCTTGGGGAAGGGAAGCCAATGAATACACTCAATACGATCTCCACGCAGGGAGGGGCCTTCAGCCGGCCAAGCGGGGAGGGGAATTCGAGCTAGAAGTGAAGAGAGGGAAGTCGAAGCCGAATCTGCCCGCTGACTGTGTCTCAGGACAGACCGTCAGATATTTGGACGCTGTGGTCAGCCCGAATGTTTTTGCAGACGAAACCACTTGGAGATTCTTTGTAGCTGATCTGGATGATGCTTGAATTTTGTAAATTTCTTTGGGCACCGCTGCTGGTCGGGGTAGGGGTTTGAACAATGTGGCAGACCCTCGGATCTGACAGCTTCAGGTTCCAAACAGCAGGAAGCAGAGGTTGCCACGGTCGCTCCCGAGCTCAGAATCAAGTGCTGCCAGAGTTATTGGAACCGTTGACGAGTCCTCTTAGAAGCAAGACTAACGGGGATGCCAGATGATATCGGGGTCAAACGGTAGGCTCTGAACACTGAGGAGGGATCGGTGCAGACTAGGTGGAAGCAGAACTGAGCACCCGAGGGAGAAAATTGATAACTTTCAGTTCCGGTCGCCAAATGGGGCTCTGCTTCTTGGAGATGTTAGAAGACTCGTAGTAGAAGATGTTTAAAGAAGAACTCTTGATCCGATTCCCAACACGATCGTCGCAGTTGAGCTTCCAATCCGGCTCTGATCTCCTGCCAGGGGGGATCTACGCAGTTGTGGGAGAATGGCTCTCTTGGTCGATCTCAAACTCGAAATGGGATGGGACGACCACCGTTGTGAAGAAGACAGGCAGACGCTTCCGTCAGTATATGGTATGCCACCTGAAACTCCCAGGGGATGACGGGGTGACCTCTGCAACCTGCGGTCAATCTGCTGCCTGCAACCAGAACTTAAGAGGGTGGAGATAGGTAATGGGGAATGGGTAGATGGGAGGGGAAATGAGGTGGTTGTGTGTAGGGGCAACCCCCAGCTGTGAGGGGGTCTAGGAGGGGGGGTTTCAAGGTGTGGAAAGGGGAGAATGGGGGCTGGAAGGGGGTGTTTGCTATGGGTGAGAGAGGAGCTGCGAATTTGGGCTTGGAGGGAGAGGGGAAGGTGAGGGGGGCACAAGTGGGTGGAGGGAAGGTGACTTTGAATTTTCCTTAATGGAGGGTATTCAATGGTGGTCTTGGGGATGGGAGGGGTTGTGTTGGGGAAGGGAAGGGGTGCTTGGGGTAGTGGGAAGGGTGCTTGGGGAAGTGGGTGGGGTAGTTGGGGGTTGGGAGGTGGAGCTAGGATTGGTGGAAGCTCTCTTGGGACTAGGGGGTGGAGTAATGGGATGTGTGGGGAAGGGGAGTGGCCTTTAATGGGGGTAGGTGGGAGAGTGGTGGTTGGGAAGGGAGGAGAGAGAAAATTTTTGAAATTGGGTGTGGAGGAGAGAGAAAGGGGAGTGAAAGAGAGAGATTAAGAGAGGGATGGGTGGGGAATCTCTCCCCTAGGGTCTCTCACCCAAATAATGGAATCTCTCCACTAGATAAGAAGTTTGAACTCTCAAAATGGCAAGTTTTCAATTCATTGATTCATTACCTCAAAATGGAGAGAGTGGGATCCTATTTATAGGGATCCCACAATTTACAATAAGACCCTGACTTTTGACACATTGACTAATAACCAACAAGATAGGGGCCCCCATGGGCCAAGCCCAATGAATTGGGCCCAATAGCTAACTAATAAACCTAATGACACTCAAACCTAGGGAAATAAGCACAATACCTAGGGACATGACTCAAATAAAAGAGAAATTACAATGATATGACTCAAATAACATAAAGAAACATACATAGGACTCAAAATAAATGACTAGACCATGATGTACGCCTTCGGAGTGACGAGAATGATCGAGAGTGTCAGGACGGATGGTGATGACCCCATCATACTCCCGGGGTGCGGAGAACTCGACTCCGTCTTGTAAGAGGTGGTACCGCTCACATGTCTTCCGAAAGAAGCCGATTCTTCCACCTAGCGAGGTAGAGCCCGTTCACCTTGCTCCGAGTGATGATTACCTGTTCATCCAATATTCTCTCAAGTTGCTTACGTCGGGCTCTCTGGGCTGATGGTGCTCACATGGGGAGGGTGGGTGCTCTCTCAAGGGAGGAAGGGGGCTTGAAATTCTCACTTGGTGCCACCGTGGGTCCCTTGTGTGGCACAAGGCTTTCCACATTGAAACTAAAGTTAACTCCGTATCCCTTGAGGAGGCCTGACTTAGTAGTGGGGCTAATGCACCTCAAAACCTGGAAGGGGATGATCCCACAAAACCTCAATCTTGAGTTGTCTCTATGTGAGAGCCTCTCATTCCTCACCATCCCGGAATCACCCATTTGGATTTCTTAGTGACGCCATTGAGTCGGTCGGCCTTTTTTAGATTTCATGACTCTTGTTGATGCGCTTGCAAGGTTATCATGTAATTTTGTGAATGCTGTCCTTTTAGTGGTTATGGGTGGACCTGGACAACCATAGATGAACCTATCATGCCATGATGCCATATGGACCTTGATGAACCTTGGTGGGCCGGGGCAACCATATGTGGACTTATCATGCAATGTTGTCATGTAGACTTTGGTGGGCCTAGGTGGGCCGGGGCAACCATATGTTAACCTATCATGCAAAGTGGTGATGAATATCGGGGGACCCGGACATCCGTAGATGCTTTTGACATGCTTAAGACCCATGATGAATGAGGGTGGACCAATACATCCGAATATGGACCACTCATGCTTTCTACTTGACATGTGGGTGATATGAATGAATGGACCCAACATAGTGTTCATGCCAAGTGGTGTGGTAAGCCTAGACACATGCATGTTTTTCCTATGTGTGACTTCCATGTGTATAGGTGTGGGACAACCTTTGAACTCCCATTGGAAAGGGTCGAATGGATCTAAGAAGATGGTCATCATGGTGTGGAGCACAATCTCATTATCTAGGGATATGTGGCCCAAGGTCATGGCTCCCAAGGTGTAACCCGGGTCTAAGATGGAGTGAATTGGGTCAAACATGGTGAGTTGGTGTAGGGAAAGGTGGGTGATGGATAAAGTGTTTGGGTCACACGAGTCTCTTGACTCCCATTGGAATGGATCATATGGATCATAAAATGGGCTACCTAGGGGGAGGAACTCCATGTCCTCAAGATCCTCAAAAGGTGCTAAGTCATCCTTCTCCATGATAATTGGGCCAATGTTCTTGGCAAGTGGGTCGGCCATGAGTGGAGGGCTTGGCTTTCTACCCGAGATAAGAAGCTCTAAATCGAGGAGAAGGTTGGGCTCATCGGGTGTAGGGAAAAATAGAAGGAGGTCGCTAGTGTAGCAACCAATGATGCAAACCGAGGTGATAGACCCTATGCATAGGTGTAGGAGGCTAAGGCTCCTAGGTTGTTCGACCATAGGGGTCAACATGCTAGTCATCTCTAATTGCCATGCTATGCCCTTGAGAAGGTCCTCTAAGGTCTCCACTTGATAGGATGCTTGGATTGTGGTGTGATAGGAGAAGAAGGGCACTATGGGAAGGTCTTGTTCTATGGGAGGGAAAACATGGGCCGAGATCTCTCTAATTGGGCTCTCCTTTAGCCAACTAACAATGTGTTCTCCTAAGATGAGCTCCGCCCCAACTAGAGAGGGTGGTGTAAGGTAAAGACCATCGTGTGAGGTTTCTTCTTCAACTTGGACTTGGGTTTCCTCCAAGGTGGGGGGTGGGTTTGGAGTGCTCACAACTATTGGATCGGGTATGAGTTCTTCTACCAAGGAGGTGAGGGGGTCTTTTGGGGTGATGAGGGTTGGTGTGTGGTGCTCCCGGGGTGGAGGGTAAAGGGAAACTTGGATTGAGATTGGTAGAGTGGGGTTTGGGAGTGGAAGTAGTGGAGGCCTAGGTTGGGGTAGGATTGGGGTTGGAAGTGGAAGGTGGGTTGGGTGACAAGATTTGGGTTGATGGGTTTTGGGGGGTGTACCCTTTTTAGGGGACGATGGAGGGGTAGTGGTGGGGACCAAGGGGAGATGTGGGGTATGGGTTTGGTGAGGGATTGTGGGTTGGGTGGTGGTAGCCGTCATGGGTCTAGGTGGAGGGATGGACACGGGGTCCACTTGGGTTTGAATGGTGGTCCTTATTGGGGAAACCGGGTCGGTTAGGGGTCTCTTCCCCTTGGGATCGATCGGTTGTGGAGGGGGGGAAGTGGGGGCCAATTGAGTTTGGATATTGAGGTTTGCAGAAGGGGGTTTTGGTTGGAGTGTGGGGACCCTTAGGGGATTTGGTGGAGAGGTGGATGCTTGGTTTATTTGGGCCTTAAGGGAGAGGACATGGTCGCGAAGTGTATTTATGATGGTTGAGAACTGATTTGTTGGGAGTGGTGGGGGAGGAGGCCTAAAGGTGGTATCAAGTTGGTCGGGTGGGGATGGAGGAGTGGTAGTGCACCTCGGGCTAGGGGTGTTTGAGTAGAAGGGGTGGGAATATTTGGGGATGTAGATTTTTCTAAGTTCTTTCTTCATATCATCCCATGAGGAAATGAGTTCTTGTTTCCTAACGTCCCTTAAGCCCACTATGTTCCTCCATTTTTCCTTGGCTTGACCCCGAAATTGCCCCATGGCAACGCGGACTCTTGCGGGTCCATAAACCATAGTTCTCTCAAAGTGTTTTTCCATGGTGACCTCCCACTTTAGGTAGGCACTATAGCATGATCCATCAAAGAGGAGATCCTCAAAAGAGATTATGTCAAATGGAGGGTTGATCGGTCCCTTGTGGGGGGTCCAGTGGGATGAATGTGACCAAAGAGAGGTAGCCATGTTGATGAATGCAAATGTGCCCAAGGACTAGACTTAGTAGAGATAAGTCTAAAACTTGCTCTGATACCACTTGATGTGACATAACCTCGGACCTAATTTAACAAGCACAACCACAAGGCTATGAAGCCTACGCAAGCGGACCTTCGTATGGCGCACACACTTAACCCGGGGGTAACTCGGGGATGCCGAGTCGAGGAAATGGGACAAGCCCCTTGCTGGTAGAGGGCCAGCAAAGTCTAAGTCAAACCTCCCCTTGAGGTGCGGATATTCAACTCAATGTGTTAGCCTTGGCCGAGGGACGCGGATCACTCACTCACACCCACGGGGGTCGCACAACTGCGGTGGAGCCTTAAGATCGGGCGCTCTCTTCCTTACCGACGGCGCAATTGGAGAATATTAAATGAACAAGAATAATTGAGAGCAAGGGATGAGTTCTCACCTAGCTGGTTTGAAGAAACCGACTCCGGTCGGAGACGGGGGCGAGCAGGGAGGCGAGGGGAAGCACCCGCACGCCGCGTCGATGAAGCTTCAAACCTGTGAGTGTAAATAATACATGAACTACCCCCATGCAAGGGGGGGGGGATCTCGGGGAAGAGAAGCCAATGAATACACTCAATACGACCTCCACGCAGGGAGGGGCCTTCAGCCAGCCAAGCGGGGAGGGGAATTCGAGCTAGAAGTGAAGAGAGGGAAGTCGAAGGTGAATCTACCCGCTGATTGTGTCTCAGGACAAACCGTCAGATATTTGGATGCTGTGGTCAGCCCCGAATTTTTTTGCAGACGAAACCACTTGGAGATTCTTTGTAGCTGGATCTGTATGATGCTTGAATTTTGTAAATTTCTTTGGGCACCGCTGCTGGTCGGGGTAAGGGTTTGAACAAGGTGGCAGACCCTCGGATCTGACAGCTTTAGGTTCCAAATAGCAGGAAGCAGAGGTTGCCACGGTCGCTCCCTAGCTCAGAATCAGGTGCCGCCAGAGTCGTTGGAACCGTTTATGAGTCCTCTTCGAAGTAAGACTAACGGGGATGCCAGATGATATAGGGGTCGACCGGTAGGCTCTGAACACTGAGGAGGTCTCGGTGCAGACTAGGTGGAAGCAGAACCGAGCACTCGAGGGAGAAAATTGATAACTTTCAGGTCCGGTCGCCAAATGGGGCTCTGCTTCTTGGAGATGTTATAAGACTCGTAGTAGAAGATGTTTGAAAAATAACTCTTGATCCGATTCCCAACATGATCATCGCAGTCGAGCTTCCAATCTGGCTCTGGTCTCTTGCCAGGGGGGATCTGCGCAGTTGTGGGAGAATGGCTCTCCTGGTCGATCGCGAACTCGGAATGGGACGGGACCACAACCGTTGCGAAGAAGACAGGCAGACGCTTTTGTCGGTATCTGGTATGCCACCTGAAGCTCCCAGGGGACAACGGGGTGGCCTCTACAACCTGCGGCCAATCTGCTGCCTGCAACCAGAACTTGAGAGGGTGGAGATAGGTAATGGGGAATGGGGTAGATGGGAGGGGAAATGAGGTGGTTGTGTGTAGGGGCAACCCCCAGCTGTGAGGGGGTCTAGGAGGGGGGGTTTCAAGGTGTGGAAAGGGGAGAATGGGGGCTGGAAGGGGGTGTTTGCTATGGGTGAGAGAGGAGCTGCGAATTTGATGTGGGCATTGCGAAAAATAAGTTTCATGAATCATGAGAGATTTACACACTCATTTGTACCAAGATTTACATGAGGAGTTCATTAACACTTGGCTAGCTCATAAAGCCTTAGAAAAATATACATGAAGTACATTCAAGTCACTTAAGACCTTATGAGCAATCGCACAAACCAAATCACTAGTTCAAGCACATAGAAGCCCAATCTTTCTCAAACAAAAATCACTTTCTTAAACCATGCATTTTAGACATGTATGAGCATCTACAAGAAGCATGTAGAAAGTCTTCTAGTTCCATGTAACCAACTCTCATATTGAAGAAACATGAAACACATTCTCAAACCATCAAATCGTCAACAAAAGATGTGATCATTTAGACATGCATATAAGCAAAACATGTGAGTATCATAAAATCCAATATCACCAAAAATCACATGAGTTAGCTTAGTCAACTTTCAAGCACACACTGAGCACATTTCCTTGTTTTGCCAAAACAAAATGACCAAGAGTCCATATAATGAGAGAGCATCATTAAAATCACATTCATCAAATTTCAAGTTAATAGGTTGAGTACTTTTCAAGTCCAAAAATCTCTTGAGGAAGAATGCATGAAAATATCCAACCAAGACTTTGAAAACCTATGTGATGAAATGCATGAAACATAGAGAGAGTCGACATAATGCAATTAGTGAGTTAACTCCCCTTTAGAAGATGAGCATCATTGATACATTCCATTGAGTTCCAAGTGTGAACCATAGATTTGATCCTGCAAATCAAGATATTGAAAGCATGAGTTCCTTATACAACAACCATTTATATGACTTTCAAGTGAGAACCTTGAAGTCATCTTTTAACACATCAACCGAGATGCATACATGTTGCTCAATGAAACATACTGATGCGGGACGGACTCAGGAGACGACACTATATGGTGCCACCCTCGGACTCTAGATGAAGACGCGACCAGCAGCACACACCAGGGAGACACTAAGCCCGACACTACGAGCTCCTAGTGGTAAAACGTCGCTAACAGAAGTGGAAGCTCACTCGTCGTCCCAAGAGAGGGAAAGCGCGGACCGTGCGCGGTTAAGGAACCGGCGGAGGTCAAGGGTAGTCCGACTCAACTTCCGGACTCGGATCGAGTCGCGGGACGGGTCACTCTCACTCTCACAGCGGTGACATGGACACACGGGCTAGTACCTACACTCTCGGCAGCGGCAAAAGACCGTATACTAGCTAAGCAAATGAACGCCAAGAGGTTCGGACCATTACCTCCACGCTCCCGGCGTGGCGAAGACAACCCCGGCCGAATCACGGACTCCCGGTTAAACAATATCACAGCAATACAAAGATTTGACCCACTCCACGCAGGGAGGTAAAAGGTCACATGTGGAGCCCGGGAATCACGCAACTCGGGTTGACGGGCAGCATCTTGATGTCGCCCGGCGGTGCCGAACTCCGCGTTTTAGTGCTTTCCGAACGGCGGGTTCTGCGGGCCCGTGGGGCCCACGGGTGGCGCTGGCCTCCGGATCTGCAGGAGTGGGTCCCACTGTGATGGGGACCCCTGGTGGCACGTCTCCACGGAAGGCGGTCGGCCGGGAACACCGACCGGTGGCCGAACAACTCCGATCTCCAAGCTTTTGGAATGCTGCCCACGGATTTCTGCTTGCTGTTTTCAGGTGCGCGCTCCGGCGAAAACAGCCGCTGCGGTCGATCCCGACGTCGGATCGGGACGCATGAGCTATCGTTGGAAAGCTCTCTTCAAATGCTTCAATCTAGACTCAAAGAGATCTGATGGATCTAGCCGGATCTAGACTTTAATGAATTTACAAATCCCTGTTGTACAGTAACCGAGACATCAGATTTACAGGGTACTTGTCTGAGAACCACCATTGACCGCCTACTTTCCGTAGGAATCAGACTTCAAGATCTTCTTCAACTTTGTAGATATTCAAACCATGAAGCTGGGACAATTTTTAGAATTGGATTTGGAGCTGGTGGTGATTTGATAGGATTTTTGGAGTGTCTGGTGGTCGGATCTGGGAACTGGCAGAAAGTACTGTAGCTAGGACTGAGAACGAATTTTAGAAAATATGAAATGGACGAACCAAAAATTAAAAAAAATGGTGGATGAAGGGATGGATGCAAGGGACACCCAGTTAAATTGGGCGAACCAAAGAAAATCAAAAAAAGGACCTAAGACTTGAAACTCTGGGCGGGTGGAAATGGAAACAGACAGTAGACAGATCTGGAAACTGTGATTGGACGAAAATCAAAAAATACCAAATGAGATCTTTATGACCAACCAAAATTCTGAGGATGTGCTGGACACCTCTGGGACATCCAGTAAAAGTTCCAGCTCGATCTGAGGCCGTGGCTGAGACTGGAATTTCGTGGAAGTGGCTGTGGTACTGCGTGGACAGAACTCCGGCGAAGGCGATGGCGGTGCGGTGGCGGCTCGTGGCGGCGGCGGCGATGACCGGAACTGATAGGGGAGGAGTCACACCTCCAGAGGCAACCTTCACAGCTGCAAGGGGGAAGAGAGGGGCGCACCAAGCTGGAGCTCCAACAATTTCTTGATTCCAAATGGCATTAATTCATCAAAAATGGAAATTACAAGCATATATAGGTCACCAATCTAATCAATCCTCCACCGTTGGATCTAGGGGTGGGAGATTGAGGGCTAGGATTGCATGTGACCATCCACACAAATGAAAATTAAAAAAAAATAAAGGGGGGGGGCGGCCTATTGACTAGAATGGCAAGGATGTGGAAGTTGGACTTGGTAGGTGGGGGTAGGTGGCCTCTCATTTGGACTTTTCAAGTCCATTGTCCCCCATGTGTCCAAATACCATTCAAACTTCTAGATGCTCCCATGTGGCATGTTGACTGGCCCCATGTGGGACCCTAGGCTGAGGTGGCCCAATGTGGTGGGGCCCGGGGGGCCCGTGGGGCCCACGGGGTCCGAAATGCTCGTAAGCCCCTATTACACTCAAAATGGCAAACCGAATGCAACGAAATAAATACAAATTACACACACATAAAGTCTAGCTAAATATAATAAATGGGGAGGCTCAAGGCGGAGTCTCCAAGCTGTCTCCGAGCCAGATGGACGCTGAGGTGGCTCGTGTCGTGCTCCGTGTGCGGTACCGGTGGCTCGGTGTGTCGTGCCGATCAACAGCTCGGGTGTCCGCACCAATTCTCCCCGGGTGGGAGAAACTCGACCCTGTCGAGTAAGGGTCTGCATCGCTCCTGTATCGCTCCAAAAGGTCCGGATCAATCTGCTGCAACTCACCATGTGTGATCCATGTGTCCTCAGTAGCGGGCCGTCCTCTCCATCGCACTAGGTAGCGCGGGTAAGATCCACTCCTGGTAACCGTCACTTGCTCGTCCAGTATACGATCTATATGCTCACGCTGCCGTGAAAAAGGGGCTGGAGGTGGAAGTGGACACTCAGGTGTGGGATCACTCTCAAGGGGAGGAGATGGCTCAAAAGGCTCACTAGGGATCACCGCTGGGTCCCTATATGCAACAAGATCCGATACATTGAAGGTAGAGCTTATACCATATTCCTCGGGCAAGTCCACAACGTACGCATTGGATCCAACGCGTTTCAACACTCTGAATGGACCGGCTCCGCGAGCTTGCAACTTCTTAACGGTTCCAGAGGGAAACCGTTCAGGTCTTACCCTGATCATGACGTATTCGCCCTCGTGGAACTCTCGGTGGTGTCGGTGGGCATCGGCTAACTCCTTGTACCGTGCATTGCTGGACTCAATGTGACGACGGATGTCGTCATGCAAACTCCTAACATGCCTAGCAAATGACTCGGCCGACTCCGACACTCTAGCATGGACAGGCATGGGGACAAGGTCAACGGGTTTCCTAGGCCTACGACCTGTGACAATTTCAAATGGACTCATGCCAGTAGACCTATTCACCGAATCATTATATGCAAACTCAGCCATAGGTAGAATGAGATCCCAATCCCCAATGCGGTCCCTAACAAGACATCTCAAAAGATCACCCAGACTCCTATTGACCACCTCGGTCTGACCATCTGTCTGGGGATGGTATGCAGTGGAAAACTTGAGGTGCGTACCCATCATATGCCATAGTGTCTTCCAAAAATAGGAAGTGAACCTAACATCACGGTCAGACACTATAGTGCGAGGCAACCCGAACTTGCACACCACATGAGTAAGGAATAGGCGGGCTACCCTAGAAGCATCCGAAGTCTTTGAGCAAGGGATAAAGAGGGCCATCTTCGAGAAACGGTCAACCACCACATAGACCGAATCATGCTTCCTGGAGGTACGTGGCAATCCCAAAACAAAATCCATGCTGACATCCTGCCACGGGGCATCAGGCACGGGGAGAGGCGTATAAAGGCCCGAGCTTTGCTTCTTCATTTTGGCCGTAGCACATGTACGGCACTGAGCCACGATGTTAGCAACATCGCGCTTCAAGCTCGGCCAATAAAATCGATGCTCCACTGCCTCAATAGTCTTGTTCCGACCAAAGTGGCCGGCTAGACCTCCCGCATGTAGTTCCCACACTAGGAAATCTCGAACCGAAGTTCGGGGAACACATAGCCTGCTACCTCGAAAGAGGTAACCCTCCTGAAGCACATAATCATCATGGTCTCTCGAGGGCCCGGCCTGGAGAGTAGTAAAAATCTGACCGAAGTCAGGACAATCAACATAGGCCTCCTTCATCTTCTCTAGCCCTATGACCTCGGCACTCATGGTGGTAAGAAGACATGCTCGCCGACTCAAGGCATCGGCCACCTTGTTCTCCACTCCAGCCTTATGTTTTAGCACAAAGGTGAACTGCTGGAGATACTCAACCCAACGACTATGACGCGAATTCAGCTTCTTTTGGGAATGGAGGTACCTCAAAGCCTCATGATCGGAGTATAAGACAAACTCCTGATGTAATAGGTAATGCCTCCAATGCCTAAGAGCCTGAACAACTGCGTAAAACTCTTTATCATATGTGGAATATCGCAGTTTCGCATCATTCAGCTTCTCGCTGAAATATGCGATCGGGTGGGACTCCTGACTCAAAACTCCTCCTATCCCAACACCCGACGCATCACAACAGACCTCAAACACCTTCGAGAAATCAGGCAGTCGAAGGATAGGTGTCTGGGTCATGCGCTCCTTGATGTCCCTGAAGGCAGCAGATGCGGCCTTCGTCCATACAAATGTGCCCTTACGGATGCAATCCGTGATCGGGGCAGTGACGGAGCTAAATCCGCGGATGAAGCGACGATAGAACGTCGCAAGGCCATGAAAGCTGCGGACATCATGAACCGTACGGGGTTCCGGCCACTCAACAATGGCCCGGACCTTCTCCGGATCGGCGGAGACCCCAGTACTAGACACAATGAAACCCAAGAAGGTAAGCTGAGATGTCATGAAAGCACACTTCTGTGGGTTCGCAAACAACTGCTCTCGCCGAAGAAGTATACAGACCTGCCGAAGGTGGTCTAAGTGGTCCCCTGTGGTGCGGCTATAGATAAGGATATCATCAAAATACACCACTACAAAGACTCCAATGAAAGGTCGAAGGACCTGAGTCATGAGCCGCATGAAAGTGCTAGGGGCATTGGTCAACCCAAAAGGCATGACCAACCACTCATATAGACCGTCCTTGGTCTTAAATGCGGTCTTCCACTCATCACCTGGCCTAATCCTCACCTGATGATAGCCGCTCTTAAGATCGATCTTCGAAAAGATAGTGGCACCTGCCATCATGTCCAGCATGTCATCAAGGCGGGGAATAGGGAACCTGTACTTCACGGTGATTTTGTTGATGGCACGACTATCAATGCACATTCTCCACGTGCCATCCTTCTTCGGGGCGAGTAATGCGGGTACAGCACATGGACTCATGCTGTCCCGGACAGATCCTCTCTGCACAAGCTCATCGACCTGCCGTTTAAGCTCGGCATGCTCCGTGGGGCTCATTCGATAATGAGGAAGATTGGGCAAAGAAGAGCCCGGAACAAGGTCGATGGCATGCTGAATATCCCGCATAGGTGGGAGTCCCTCGGGAAGCTCATCGGGGAATACATCAGCATACTCCTGCAGAATGGGAACAACCTCGGGTGGGAGCTCACCCTCGGAGTCCCGCTCCACCTCTCGGACCGTAATGGCAAACACCGGACAGCCCTGACTAAGCTCCTGCTCCATTTCCCGGGAGCTAATCATCATCAATCTCCTCGTCGAGGGCTCTCCTGGGCCAGAGGTAACGGTCATAGCCCGAGCTGGGGATGGGGTACTAGGCCCGGGAACGGAAGGCTTCGGAGTACTAGGGCCAGTAGGACCCCTAACAGATGGGCTCCTGGGCCGAACGGGTTGGAGGGTGACCCGCTGGCCATCGTGGTCGAAGGTACAGGTGTTCGACCGACCATGGAGTGTGGCATCTCGGTCGAATAACCACGGCCTACCAAGAATGATACTTCCCACTTCCATGGGAAGAACATCACACCAGATCTCGTCACGGTAGGAGTGGAGCTGCAGCGGGACCAAGCACCGCAGCCTGACCGAAATGGAAGTTGTATCCACCCATGATACCTGGTAGGGGCAAGGGTGGTCTACGGGTGTGAGACCAAGACGAGTGACAGCGTTCGTGGAGATTGCATTGATACAACTCCCGCTATCGATGACCACCTTGCAAATTTGCTTTCCCAGCCTACAGAATACATGAAGGATAGTGGTCCGACGCCAGTCATCACTGACCTGTGGCTGGGTGAGGATACATCTGACGACCCCCACATGGGTATCGTCTAACTGCTGGGCATCCTGGGCCTCACCTCCCATCTCATAGTACTCGTCAGCTAGCTCTTCATCTGCCTCATAGCTGACTAACTCTAGGCCCGCAGGGGTGGTATCCTCAGCCTGTGTGTCCCCAATGTGAAGAGATGGGCGAGTGGGACACTGGTTGGCGAAATGGCCAAACCCATTGCAGCGATAACACTGCTGCCGTGATCCACTAGGCTCCCCAATCATAGGTCCTTTACCTTTATCCTCCCGACGGATAGGAGGCGTAGGCAACAAAGGACGTGCGGGTGGTGCAGGTGCCGGTGGACGGGCTATGGGTGGGGCCGTAAGATGCTGGGGACGAGGAAGGTCCCTCGGGGGTGGAGGGCGAGGCCTAGGAGCAAAGGGCTCGTGGCGAGCGGGCTCCTGAGGTCGAGCCATGGGGGCCCTCGGATATGTGCCAGATGAGCCACGGGACTCGACACTACGAAGGGGAAAGGAGCCCAACCGATGGGGTGACTCGAACTCGGCCTCGAACTGCTCCAATTCGAGAGCAATCTGATATGCCTGCTCCAAAGTGGTGGCATTGCGGCGAAAGAGTTCATATTGATAATTAGGCCGCAAACCTCTCCGAAAGCGGGATATCGTCATGGTGCTCTCTTCCGTGACCCCGCACCGCAAATAATACTCATCGAACTCGGCGGTGTACTCGGTCACGGATCGGTTCCCTTGGGAGATGCTTTGCCACTTGTCTATAAGACGTTGGCGATATGAGGCAGGAAGGTACTTCTCCCTCAATTTGAGTTTCATATCATCCCAGGTACCGATTTGGGGTTGACGTCGCTGGTTGAGCAGGCTCTCCACATTGATCCAATAAGTTTGGGCCTGCCCTTGCAGCTTCATCTTCGCATATCGGACTCTTCGGTGGTCCGTCATCTCAAACCACTCGAAGTACCGGTCCATACCGGCCTCCCAATCTAGATACACCCTAGGGTCCAAGGACCCGCTAAAAGTGGGAGGGTCCGCACGCACACCCCTAAGAATGCGGTCGTCATCCTCGTCATCACGATTCCGTCGTTGATGACGACGACCGTTACCCCCGTGATCATTGTCGGAGGCATAATCATCCACTATAGGCGCCTGTTGCCTCCCGACATCCTCTACCTGAGCCCTTGGCACAGCGGGTTGCTGCACCGGCTCTTGTTGGCCGTTCGTCGGCGCGGGTTGCGCCGCTACTGGGCCCCTCTCTAGGACGGCAATCCTCCCAACAAGGCCTTGAATGGACTGCTCCGAAACCCCGGCCCGATCCTCGAGGACCTTCATCCTCCCTTCTAGACGCGTCCCTATGCCATCCATACGCGTACTAAGACCATCCATACGCGTGTCTAAACGATCCATGATGGCCCGGAACATCTCGGCCGTGGAAGACTCATCGGAACTACGGGCTCGGGAGTCCGCCATAGGTGGTGGTGGCGAGTATTGGGTGCCTCGACGGGTGGGCATGCAAAGACGTACGGACTAGGTGACAACGACCGACTAATGCAAACACACTAAATGATACACTTAGACCTAATTGCAATTTGAAAACACTCCTTTTTTTGGTATTTTGAAAGAATGCAATTTAAAACACTTTTTTTTTTTTTGAAAAGAATGAGACTCGACTACACCCTAGACACGGCCAAGACTCGGTACGCGGCGGAGGTAATCGACCCGAAGGTCACTCGCGCAAGTGTGTGGTCTTCCCGGTAGGCGAAGCCTAACGGTCGGACAACACCTTTGGATATACCGAGTGAAGGTGTGTGTGGGGTAACCTTAGACTATGCAAGACTTATGCAACGACTACCCTAGACTCGACTTGCTCTGATACCAAACTGATGCGGGACGGACTCAGGAGACGACACTATATGGTGCCACCCTCGGACTCTAGATGAAGACGCGACCAGCAGCACACACCAGGGAGACACTAAGCCCGACACTACGAGCTCCTAGTGGTAAAACGTCGCTAACAGAAGTGGAAGCTCACTCGTCGTCCCAAGCGAGGGAAAGCGCGGACCGTGCGCGGTTAAGGAACCGGCGGAGGTCAAGGGTAGTCCGACTCAACTTCCGGACTCGGATCGAGTCGCGGGACGGGTCACTCTCACTCTCACAGCGGTGACATGGACACACGGGCTAGTACCTACACTCTCGGCAGCGGCAAAAGACCGTATACTAGCTAAGCAAATGAACGCCAAGAGGTTCGGACCATTACCTCCACGCTCCCGGCGTGGCGAAGACAACCCCGGCCGAATCACGGACTCCCGGTTAAACAATATCACAGCAATACAAAGATTTGACCCACTCCACGCAGGGAGGTAAAAGGTCACATGTGGAGCCCGGGAATCACGCAACTCGGGTTGACGGGCAGCATCTTGATGTCGCCCGGCGGTGCCGAACTCCGCGTTTTAGTGCTTTCCGAACGGCGGGTTCTGCGGGCCCGTGGGGCCCACGGGTGGCGCTGGCCTCCGGATCTGCAGGAGTGGGTCCCACTGTGATGGGGACCCCTGGTGGCACGTCTCCACGGAAGGCGGTCGGCCGGGAACACCGACCGGTGGCCGAACAACTCCGATCTCCAAGCTTTTGGAATGCTGCCCACGGATTTCTGCTTGCTGTTTTCAGGTGCGCGCTCCGGCGAAAACAGCCGCTGCGGTCGATCCCGACGTCGGATCGGGACGCATGAGCTATCGTTGGAAAGCTCTCTTCAAATGCTTCAATCTAGACTCAAAGAGATCTGATGGATCTAGCCGGATCTAGACTTTAATGAATTTACAAATCCCTGTTGTACAGTAACCGAGACATCAGATTTACAGGGTACTTGTCTGAGAACCACCATTGACCGCCTACTTTCCGTAGGAATCAGACTTCAAGCTCTTCTTCAACTTTGTAGATATTCAAACCATGAAGCTGGGACAATTTTTAGAATTGGATTTGGAGCTGGTGGTGATTTGATAGGATTTTTGGAGTGTCTGGTGGTCGGATCTGGGAACTGGCAGAAAGTACTGTAGCTAGGACTGAGAACGAATTTTAGAAAATATGAAATGGACGAACCAAAAATTAAAAAAAATGGTGGATGAAGGGATGGATGCAAGGGACACCCAGTTAAATTGGGCGAACCAAAGAAAATCAAAAAAAGGACCTAAGACTTGAAACTCTGGGCGGGTGGAAATGGAAACAGACAGTAGACAGATCTGGAAACTGTGATTGGACGAAAATCAAAAAATACCAAATGAGATCTTTATGACCAACCAAAATTCTGAGGACGTGCTGGACACCTCTGGGACATCCAGTAAAAGTTCCAGCTCGATCTGAGGCCGTGGCTGAGACTGGAATTTCGTGGAAGTGGCTGTGGTACTGCGTGGACAGAACTCCGGCGAAGGCGATGGCGGTGCGGTGGCGGCTCGTGGCGGCGGCGGCGATGACCGGAACTGATAGGGGAGGAGTCACACCTCCAGAGGCAACCTTCACAGCTGCAAGGGGGAAGAGAGGGGCGCACCAAGCTGGAGCTCCAACAATTTCTTGATTCCAAATGGCATTAATTCATCAAAAATGGAAATTACAAGCATATATAGGTCACCAATCTAATCAATCCTCCACCGTTGGATCTAGGGGTGGGAGATTGAGGGCTAGGATTGCATGTGACCATCCACACAAATGAAAATTAAAAAAAAATAAAGGGGGGGGCGGCCTATTGACTAGAATGGCAAGGATGTGGAAGTTGGACTTGGTAGGTGGGGGTAGGTGGCCTCTCATTTGGACTTTTCAAGTCCATTGTCCCCCATGTGTCCAAATACCATTCAAACTTCTAGATGCTCCCATGTGGCATGTTGACTGGCCCCATGTGGGACCCTAGGCTGAGGTGGCCCAATGTGGTGGGGCCCGGGGGGCCCGTGGGGCCCACGGGGTCCGAAATGCTCGTAAGCCCCTATTACACTCAAAATGGCAAACCGAATGCAACGAAATAAATACAAATTACACACACATAAAGTCTAGCTAAATATAATAAATGGGGAGGCTCAAGGCAGAGTCTCCAAGCTGTCTCCGAGCCAGATGGACGCTGAGGTGGCTCGTGTCGTGCTCCGTGTGCGGTACCGGTGGCTCGGTGTGTCGTGCCGATCAACAGCTCGGGTGTCCGCACCACATACACACAAGCACAATCGTTTTGTTATCATTAAAATCAAACACCAAACATCAACTAGGGGATGCTACAATCTCCCCCTTTTTGATGATGACAAAACGATGTGTGCGAGAGTTCCAAAAGATAGAGTAGAAGCATTTCAATGAATCATTATGAGAATGATAGATAAGATATTCAATCATATTCTCCCTGAAAGCTACTCTCTCTCATTAAGCACAAAAGTATTGAGTAAAAGGCATTTAGCACATTGAGCACACAACAAACATTCTCTCCCTTTTTATCATTTACAAAAAGACAAGGGGGGTTATTTGACATGATATGAATATTTTAGGCCTGAAGATATGATACCAATTCGGATACCAATTGGTTCTAATTAATGGTTCAAAGATATGAAATTTCACTTCATGAGAGTTGGCCCCGAAGATATGATACCAATTCATTGTTACTCATTATTGGCCCAAACATATGATATCAATTGTTGTTCAAAATTTTGGAAGATGTGTGCAATATGAAGTATTCAAAAATGATGCATTCTATGCATGCTGAAAATGCCAAATATGCAAGAGTGCACACCATGAGTTTCATCTTTCATATGCAACGAATATGCACTATGTGAATGCTAAAAATGCAAGACACATAGTAATGCACATTGTGACTTCTATCCTTCAAATATAAAGTTTATGCTCAGAATTAGATCAAAGGGGAATGCATGAACATGCAAGCACACAAGCACAACCATCATGCACACAAATATTACATATAGTAACTCCCCCTAAGTGAGACACTGGTTAACAAAAGATAATGTGATTAAAATTCAAAATGTAAGACATGAATCATATTTAAAAGAGTTTTACATACACAACTAGAAGTACTTCATAAACCATGAATGTAGGTAAATTCATAGTATACATTCATCACAAAGATACCCAAAAGTGAAATGTGATGCAATGAATAATGAGTTTCAAAATATATGGATATTCAGATTTTCTAAAAAACACTAAAAGGTAATCTCCTCTCTACACTTTCACTTTAGATTCTCAACTTTCGGTAGCTTCGCACAACCCCGATTTTGTTTCTTTTAATGGACTTCATCATTCGGTGCGAGTTTTCTCATATGTCTCAATAGGGATTCCCGGTTACTTGGATTAGTCACACATTTTCATTTTTCTTGTGAATCTTTTAATTTCACCGTTCGGCGTGAGTTTTCTCATTTGTCTCAATAGGGATTCCCAGCTACTAGGTTCGACATTCCACATTTAATCATTGTGGGGTAGGCAGCTTTTTCCTCACGATTACTCTTTAATGTCCATGTAGAGATTCAAGTTCCCTTTAAAGTGTTGGAAGAAATTTCTCAAATCCTTATTAATGAAAGTCATTAAATTCATTATGTGCAAAGGTGTGGGGGTAATAGATTTATTTTGCATGTATAAAATGAATTTGACAAGACACGGCTATGACTCCCCCTAAATGTATACACGGTCAGAAATGAATCCCCCCCCCTTAGTGCATGACATATATCACATATGAATAAGATCACTACATTGTTATTTAGGAAGGAGGTGAAGTTTTAGAACAGTCAAGAAAATGTTTCATAAGCTAAATACATACACGCATGCAAGGATTTAAAAAACATTCATGCAAGCACTCATGATTCAAGATATGCAATTATCATGAAATATATGCATATGCCCTATATGCATGAATATGCAATATGCATCTTTTTGCCATTTTATTTACCCGTAAATCATGACATTCAAGCATAAATAAGTCAAAGTATGTATGAGACTCAAATTCACAATGTATGCATAGTATGTGAATGATATGCAAAGATGCCAATGCGATCCTTTTTATGCAGATTTTTAATTTTTGTGTATTCTTGAGTATTCAAGCAAGCATGAAACCAATAAATTCAGAATATGAATTTTTCAATAAATTTAGCACTGAACCATGAGCATTTTTATTTCAATTTTCATCATGAAAAATAATTTTCTTTAGAACCCAAATGTTCAACCATGATCATTCAAGGACAATATTGTATGAGATATGAGCTTCAGTTTGAACATGATATGACCTATATGTGTGAATATGCAAACTATATTTTGATGCACATGATCAAGTTTCCAACAACTTTCAAACAAAGTTTGATAATCAAGCAAGATAAGTGTTTGAACATCTATTAACAAGAAGAGATTTTTAAAAATGTCAAACAACTTATCAATTTTGCAAAGTAATCACACATGGTCATCATTCAATACCAATTGATGTATTAGTGATCAAGCAATTTCACAGTTCAAAAATTTTGCCTTTTTGAAATAAGAGAGTTTTTCAAATTCAATTTGAAAGATATGTAAATTAAAGGAAAAGTGATTTCATTCAAAATACATGAATCCTCATAAGCCAACCAAATTGAAATTTCTGAATTTTGGTACAAGGTGAAGGTCTTGATCCGAAGATCCATCTCACACATAGTGACAGTTTCCTGACAGACTTAATCTGTCATTTCACATATCACCATTTGATATACCAAATATTCTTTCAATGAAAGCATGTATGGCTTGTGAAGAATTCAGAAACATGAAATAAAAATCACAACAGAATAACATACCAAACATCAAAACCATCAAGTTTAACAATGAAAAAGTAAATTCGGGATTTTACCAAATGAGTGTGCCTTGTTCCTTTTTATTAGAACCCCTTTCATTCTTTATTTACCTCCAGACACACTTGCATCAAAGCCAATTCATTCGACACATTTGGGCACCCAAGCCTTCTTGGGTCCCTAGAGGTTAGTAGCATTCTTGCCAAGCACATTTTTCCTCCTTTTCATTGCCTTCATGTCATCATCTTCCATGATCCTATAATCCTCAAGCACATGTCCATAATTTCCACAATAGTAGCAATGAGGAGGAGCAGTTTTAGCAAATGACTTCCTTTTGGGAGCAAAAGTATTTTCAAAAGTATTCCATCTCCTATTTCCAAAAGATCTAGGTCTAGCAAAATTAAACCTATCATTCATTCTAGAAGCATGAAAATCATCATTTTTCAAAAACTAATAATCTTTTATAACATGACCGTATTTCTCACAATAAAAATAACAAGTAGATGTAGGTCTACATAATGGTTTTTCATTATTTGCATGAGTTTTTGAAAAGAGGTTTCCCTTATAAGATGAACTAAGAGCATGAAAAGCACGGTTGTCATTGAATTTTCTTTTAAAATTAAACTTAGCATTTATGCCATGAAGTTCATCTTTTTACTTTGAAAAATAATTTTTCATTATGTGGCCTAGCTTACCACAATAAAAGTAAGAAATATTTCTTTGTGATTTGAAAGTATTTTTCTCTTTGCATGCAAATTTGTCATCATTTTTCATGACAACACAATCATCCATCACAAGTCCAAACATCCCACAATAGAAGCACTCAACATTTGATTTCAATTTTTGAAATCTATTTGGCATGGTTGATTTGACATTCTTCATTTTCTTAAATATATTTTTAGAATTCTTCATTTGTGCAATTGGAGGTGGTGCTTTAGAAGTGCTCGAAATATCGAATGTATGAACAAAAGAAATTTTCAATTTAGATTCAAAAGACTTTTTGTTGACCGGAGTGTATTCAAGACCCTCTTTTTGAAAGTTCACCTTGACACCCAACACTTTATCCAAATTTTCTTTCCCTTTGATAAATCTAGACAAATCATCTTTTAAACTTCACACTTCTTCTTCAAGAGCAGGATTATGCAATTCGGCACTCGTGAGTTCTTATTCGTATGCACAAACCTTATCATTCAACAAGCAATTCACATATTTGAAGTTTTTATTTTCTTCCTTGAGTTCTTTGTTTTTAACATTTATATAATGTAATTTTTCAGTCAATTTCTCAAGGACTTTCTCAGTTTCAACAAGTTTTGAAATCCTAACAAGCAACTGTTCATTCTCATATTTCAACATTGAGTTTTCTTTTTCAAACTTATCAAAACATTTCAATCTACCATAAAGCAAAGAATTCTGGAATAGCATGGTGCCATTTTTCATTTTAAGTTCCTCATTTTCATTCATGATGCTCTTGCTATCAATTTCAGAATCAAGAAGTTTTTCAAATATTTTATCATCGTCAGATAAAGATGCTAGCTTACTTCTCAAACATTCTTCACTTTTCTCAAGCATAGAAATTTTAGATAACAAAAGTTCATTTTGCTCACGCAACTCATCACATTCCTTTTCACATGCAAGAGAGGTATTAGATTTTCTAGCCATTTCAAGTTCTTCATTCATACAAGAAATCTCATCTGAATACAATTTAACTTTGGATTCTAGATATTCATTTTGTTCTTCTAGGTTTTCCACTTTTGATTCCAAAGTTTTACAATTTTCACAAGAAGAGTTAGCATGCACATCTTCACATGAAGCAGAAGTATTCACAACGTCTTCAACTTTCTTTGTCAATTTCTTATTTTCAGATTTAACATTTTTATATCTACCTAACAGTTCCCCATAAAGGTCCATTAACACTTCAAAGAAAATTTTCTCACCTTCCAATCCTACCTCTGAGCTTTCTTTGCTTTCTTCATCATTGGCCATCAAGCTTGAGCCAACTTGCGAGGTCTTTTCATTTGCTTCATACTTTGTCAATTTTTTCCATACTTCTCTAGCTGACCTGTAAGGAGAAATTCGAGAAAGAACATTAGACTCTATGCAATTCCTCATAAAATTCAAAGCCTTGATATTGATAAACTTTTTCTTTTCATGCTTTGCACTCCATTCTCTTTCATTTGACGGAAGTTTATGTGCACCGTTACATATAACTTCCCAAATTTCAAGCTCATTAAAACAAAGATAAGCACACATTCTATTTCTCCGAGAAATGTAGTTATTTTCATTATAACGAGAAGGAAGAGTAAAACTAGACATGATGCTAAATGAAACTCGCTGAGGGATCACTCTGAAGGTCGTTAGACCCAAGACAATAGAGACGTGGCTCTGATACCAATTGTTGGTCCCCAGGTAGGCAAGTAGACAAGAAGGGGGGTTGAATTGTCCCCCACGATCGATGGTAATGTAAAAACTTAACTAAGCGGAATTAACAAATTTGACGACATTAAAGAAATTAATCTAAAAAGAGTAAACAATCTCACTCAATCTTCCCGAGCTCACACGTTCAAGTAAAGAGTTAACCAATTAACCACATCACACAATGAAATCTAGGCAATTGAAATTAGTTCATGCAATTTGGATTCCCTCTTGCTCACCGATCACACATGCATAAATTTAAACCACAAATAAGCAAACCACAAAGCACACCACAAGGCACAAGGATTTTTAAGGTGGTTCGGGATCACGACGGGCTCCCTATGTCCACCCCTTACCAAATCGATAAGACTTCACTCGGGGATAAATCTCCAACACAGAGACGACGCTCCAAAAACACGCATGAAGACGCCTGCACACACACGGGGATGTGCCCCAACACACACACACACAGAGACTAAGTCTCCAACACGATCTGACGACCAGATCATAAACACACACACACACACACGCTGCAACAACCGCAGCATAATAAACACATGACCGTATACAAACAGTCACACACACACAATATTTCAAGTTTGGAAATAAACATAAATATCCAAATATGCTCAAATCAAAATAAAACCCATGACAAACATCTCCAATAAGCAGGAATAAGTTGTAGAAGATGTTTCCCCCTTTGATTTGCAAAGCCAATGGACGTAGATGCTTGACTCTCAGATTGGATGATGGCGATTCTTACGTCCTCTTGTTCCTCTCGTCGATCTGCTTCTTTTCTTCTTCTTCCACGAACTCCAGAAACTCCTTGGAGTAGATGAAATCCACCTTGGCTTGAGCTCTTCCTTCCTTTCTCCCTTTCTTCACCTACAAGATAGAAACAATGAGCTCATATGGGTTTCTCTACACTCAAATTCGTTGGTCACACAAGAGTATAAATAGAAGACATGATAAGACACATATAACTCTTCTAGAACCCTCCAAAAAGACCCTTATATGACTCCTAAGAACCTAAGGGTAAAAGGGTAAAAGTTGGAGCACAAATGGATTTGGTTTAAATGGGTTTCGGATACTCATTTTTGGGTTTTCGCCGTAACCGATCGACCGGAAGTTGGGGGTGGTCGACCTAACTTTTACAATCACAAAAGTGTTGAGGGAGATTGCTGCATCTCCTAGTTGATGTTTGATTTTAATGATAACAAAACGATTGTGCTAGTGGCGATGTGCATCATTGAGCAACATGTATGCATCTTGGCTGATGAGTTAATAGATGACTTCAAAATTCTCACTTGGAAGTCATGTCATATGAATGATTGTTGTTTAAATAACTCACGCTATGTTTATCTTGGCTTGAAGGATCAAAATCAACTTAGAACTCAACGGAGTCCATCAATGAAGTTCTTCGTCACAAAGGGAGTTAACTCACTTATTACTTTGCGTTGACTCTTTTAATGTTTTATGCATTTCATCAAAGGGCTTTTCAAAATCTTGATTGAGTATTTTCATGTATTTTTCACATGAGGTTTCTGGACTTGCAACATCCCCAATATATTCACTTGAAATTTGATGAATGTAATTTTATTGATGTTATCTCATTATATGGATTCTTGGTCATGTTGAAATGAGCATCTAGTGATAAATGGTTGCCATGATTGATTATCAATTCAACACTAACATGGCTCCATTGTGTTACTTGCAGGAAAGAAATGGTCGGATCACACTTAAACATCACATGGATGCATGGTAATATCGTCTCACTTTTTCTGTCTCATGGGATTGTGTAGAATGGCTTTTATGTAATGAAGGTTTCATGGGCCCTTTGTAAGACATTGAATGATTTCCATGCATATCCTTCATGAAGAGTTAAAAATCTTGTTTTGATTAAGTTAACATGCATATATCCTCACTAAGTTCTTAAGGTTGATGTATGTACTTCATGCATGTTCTTCAAAGGATTGTTGAGTTGGATGCATCTTATGGATTCCTCATGCAAACCTTGACAAAGATTAATTGAATCATACTCTCTCATTATATATATATGAAATTAGGGTTCATGATGTTATCACATTACATAAAGGAATTGATATATGAACTTGATCCTAAGTTTAGGATGATCATGCTTTCCAAGTGTTCGTATGCACCTTGAACATGGGCTTTCATGTATGCATTTCATACATTTATCATATTAATTATTGAGCTAAAGTTCTAATCATTTTTCTTATGGTTTTACAGTTTAAATACTTTGTATAAACCTTCAATGATCAAAGGAGTTGATGCCACAATGTTTTGAATGGGGTGCAATGTGTTAAGGGGCTGCATTCTACAAATCTGGGAAAACCCATATTTCAGTCGACCGCCCATAGGGCTTCGGTCGATCGGAATTCCCAGTGATGGGGAGAATTCAGTCTGTAAAATTCCGGTCGACCGCCCAACCCGTATAGGTCGACCAGCAGTGGCGAAAACCCAAAAATGTGTTTCTGAAAACCATCTAAACCAAGTCAACTTGTGCCTAACTCTTACCCTTTTGCCCTTGGGTTGGTGGGAGACCTATTGGGGGTCCTTTTGGAGATTTCTAGAAGGGCTTTACTAGTCTTTTGATGTCTCCTATATGTATACATATGAGAGCTACGAATTTCATAAGTAATAACCCTAATGTGTTCATTGTTTTTATCTTGTAGGTGAAGAAAAGGGAGAAAGGAAGGAAGAGCTCAAGCCAAGGGGATTTGATCTACATCCAGGAGGATTTGGAGATCGTGCATGAAGAGAAAGTGAATCGGATTGAAGAGAGGAATGCGTTGACGTTCAAATCGACGACATCCGACTTCCTTCCAACCGTTGATTGAAAGAACATCATCAACCGGGTTTTGGAAACCAAAGGGGGATCTCTTCTACATCCATTCTATGTTGTTCTTGATGTGTTTCATGATCTAAGTTTAGGGTTGAGCATGTTTGAATATCTGTGTTAATTTTCTGAACTTGAAATATTGTGTGTGTGACCGTTTGTGTAAGGTCGTGTGTCTCCGGTGCTGCATTTGTTGCAGCGTATGTGTGTGTTTGTGATCCGGTCATCGGATCGTGTTGGAGACTTCGTCTCCGTGTATGTTTGGGGTTGTACACCATGTTTACAGGGTTTACTCTGCGTGTGTGTGTTGGGGCGTGTCCCCGTGTGTCTGCAAGCGTCATCCTGCGTGTTGCTGGAGCGTCACCTCCGTGTTGGGGATTTATCCCCATGTGTGTTGGAGCCCTGCTCCGTGTTGGGGACTCTTCCCCGTGCTGCTTTATCCAGCGAGTGGATCCTTACCAGTTTGGTAAGGGGTGGACATAGGGAGCCCATCGTGGTCCCGAATTACCTTAAAAATCCTCGTGTCTTGTGGTGTGCATTGTGGTTTGCTTTATTGTGATCAATTGTTAATTCAATACACGTGTGATCGGTGTGTATGAGCGAATTCCAATTGCACAAGCAAATCTCAATTGCCTAGATTACATTGTGTAACGTGCTTAATTACTAAAACTTGTGCATGATCGAGTAAGCTCGGTGAGATTGAGAGAGCTTAAATCACTTTGTTAGTTTAATCCTTTCAATCTTGTCAAAGTTGTTATTTCCGCTTAGTTAGTTTTTAAATTTACCATTTTGAGTAGGGGACAATTCAACCCCCCCTTCTTGTCTGCTCGCCTACCCGGGACCAACAATTGGTATCAGAGTCACGACTCTATCTTCTTGAGTCTAACGACCTTTAGATTGATCTCTCGGCTAGTTTCATTGCACATCATGTCTATATGTTGCTTGTCTTCTCTTCCTCCTCATTTTGATGGTCACAACTACATTTCTTGGAGAAATAACATGTGTGCTTATCTTGGAGTTTATGAACCTGAAATGTGGAAAGTGATATGTATTACTCCATATAAACTCCCTGCAAATGAAATCAAGTGGAATGAAAAACACATCAAGAAAAATGCTATAAATGTTACTGCATTAAATATTTTGAAGGATAGCATGGAATCTGTGGTGATTTCACGATTTCCAATGTACAGATCAGCAAGGGAGCTTTGAGATGAGCTGGAATGCAAGTATGAAGAAGATGCAAAGGATACATGCATGATGGCTCATGGAGAAAGTGAAGGTCAGGTAAATTCTGACTCAAAAGAACTTTCAATTGAAGACTGACAATTAGCATATACCGATTTGCACGACAGATGCAAAAAATACAAATCTGAAATCAAGAGATTGAAAAAGAAAAATGATGAGAATGTGCATGCTAATTCTTCATGTAAAAATTGTAAAGCTTTGGAGTCAAAATTGAACATCTAGAAGATCAAAATGAATCTCTTGAATCCAAAGTTGAATTACTTTCAGATGAGAACTCTTGTTTGAATGAAGATGTTGAAATGGCTAGAAAATATAACACATCTCTTCAAATTAAAAATGAATGTGATGAGTTGCGTGAGCAAAATAAATTCTTCATGTCTAAAATATCCATGCTTGAGAAAAATGAAGAATACCTTAAGAACAAGCTAGCTTCTTTGTCTGATGATGATAAAATATTTAAGAAATTACTTGATTCTGAGATTGATAGCAAGAGCATCATGACTGAAAATGAAGATCTTAAAAAGAAAAATGGTGCCATGCTAATCGAGAATTCTTTGCTTGAAGGTAGATTGAAAATTTTTGAAAAACTTGAAAAAGAAGTCTCATTGTTGAAATCTGAGAATGAACAGCTGCCTACCTATTTTTTATAGAAAGAATCTGAATAGAATGGCAGAGCAATGTTTAGTCTTACTGAGTAAATTAGGCACATGTCACCTGAGACGTGATGTGGTTCACTTCAGAAAAGTGTTGTACTATAGTATCTCTGCTTAAAATGAGGTGAAATGATTCAATATTCTGAGTAACTGGGGATTCTGGCATGAGCTCCATGTGTCTCCTCGCGTAAAAAGGAATTATTTGAACCTGATCACTCTTGAAAATTTTTGACTATCATGTGATATTGGTTGAGTTGAAAAATTATGGTGAAAACTCGTTGTGGCAGAGCATAGCCTCCAATACGCCGTTCTCTTAAAATGAAATGTAGTTTGTATAATCTCTCATTGTGTTGATCTGAAAATCTGAATATCTATATGGCTACAGTCTAGTTTCATGTTATTCACCTACACATATGGAAATTTGATTCAATATGTATTCAGAAAATTGATTGACTACATTGACTATTGCATAACTCCTCTGTGTGATTGCACAATCTCCTTGGGTGACACATGAGCATCCTAGTTGGTTTGACTCACATGCACTTTTCTTATACCCATTCCCCTCTTAAATAAGTAAGGGGGAGTTGTGTTTCTTGTACATATATATACGTATCTGATCAGTCGCATTGCATGCATTCACAGTGTCCTCATTTGTAAGCATCTAGCTTTATGCATTTCAATAGAAAACAAAAAATTTGACAATCTAAAAATCAAAGAAACTCATGTCATGTGTCATCATTTATATGCATTAAGTTTGTATGCATTTCAAAAGAAAAATCTAAAAATTAAAAATCTGAAACTCCAAAAATAAAGGCATTTGATGTCTCCACTATTGTTCCTTCTTGACAAACATCTTGCCATTGTTTTGCTCTTGCATCTTGTGAAAATCAGAAATGAGCTTTAGTCTTTGAATGCTATCTTCTTGAACACTTCATGTTGCATGACTCTTCCAACAATGTTTCATATCTTTGAGGCCAACAATTACCAACAATTGGTGTCCGAATTGGTATCATCTCTCCCTGCGTACCAAGTTCATATCATCTCCAATAACCCCTTGTCTTTTTGTAGATGACAAAAAGGGGGAGAAGAATGTTGGTTGTGTGCTCAATGCATGTTGGTTGTGTGCTCAATGCCTTCTACTCAATGAAGAGAGAGTAGTTTTGAGGGAGAATGTGATTAAATGTCTTATCCACCATTCTCATAACATTCATTGAAATGCTTCTCCGCTATCTTTAGGAACTCTCGCATACATTATTTTGTCATCATCAAAAGGGGGGAGATTGTTGAGGGAGATCACTACAAGAAAAATCGCGGATAGCGACCGACCTAGCGGTCGCTATTCAGTCGTAGATCGGTCGCAAATCTGCATTGCGACCGAACAGAGACTATCTAGCGACCGAACATGTCGGTCGCTATATACTAGTCGCTATATAGCGACCGACATAATTCGGTCGCAGTATCAGTCGTTACCAGAGACCGATTATTATCGGTCGCCTGATCGGTCGCTCATAATTCGGTCGCTATTCAGTCTCTATTCGGTCGCTACATTTGTTGTATTTTAAAAAATAAAATTAACCTATCGGATTTATTCGGTGGCGAATCGGTCGCCAGTCGGTCGCCAAGTATAATTATTTAATAAAAGAAATATAACGTATAGTCGCTATTCGGTCGCAATTCAGTCTCCATGCGGTCGCTAATTTTGCATTATTTTTTTTTTAAAAATTTATTTAAACTGATAAATAAATTACCTGATAAATAACAAATTCATAACATAAATATAAAATCAACTACACAGACAACAATATCGACAAATCTCAAATTCATCACATACAAGCACCTGATAAATAACAATTTCATAAAACAATAATAAATCAACTACACGGATCACAATCTCCACGAACCTCAAATTACACACAATTAAAATAAAATCACAAATTAATCATACATCCATAATAATAAAATGACAACATACACAACTAAAATAAAATCACAAATCCTCCACATATGTCTCATCCTGGTCGTCGTCTCGTCCAACATCATCCTGGTCGTCGTCTCGTCCAACATCTCGCGACGGATGATCCTGTATATCATTTAAAAAAATTATAATCAAATCCTTAATAAAGAAATCAAGCATTAACAAGACTTAATAAAGAAATCAAGCATTAACAAGAGTATGCCAATAGTTTAAGCCAGCTCATTTTCATATATATAAATACACACACACAATATAAGTTCAAATTTCATCTTGTATTTTAAAAATGAAGTTTGAGCGCCGAGCTCAAACCGGGCATCCGATTTGGATTCCGTCAGTTCTGACAAGTCACTTTCATCTCCCCGGTCGTATTGGAATGATCGGCACGGCCATCCGACCGGTATTTCGAATTTTAGACCCCCGGACCCGTCCTAACAGTTCATTTGAACTAAGTGTATTTTAAAAATGAAGTTTGAGCGCCGAGCTCAAACCGGGCATCCGATTTGGATTCCGTCAGTTCTGACAAGTCACTTTCATCTCCCCGGTCGTATTGGAATGATCGGCACGGCCATCCGACCGGTATTTCGAATTTTAGACCCCCGGACCCGTCCTAACAGTTCATTTGAACTAAGTGTATTTTAAAAATGAAGTTTGAGCGCCGAGCTCAAACCGGGCATCCGATTTGGATTCCGTCAGTTCTGACAAGTCACTTTCATCTCCCCGGTCGTATTGGAATGATCGGCACGGCCATCCGACCGGTATTTCGAATTTTAGACCCCCGGACCCGTCCTAACAGTTCATTTGAACTAAGTGTATTTTAAAAATGAAGTTTGAGCGCCGAGCTCAAACCGGGCATCCGATTTGGATTCCGTCAGTTCTGACAAGTCACTTTCATCTCCCCGGTCGTATTGGAATGATCGGCACGGCCATCCGACCGGTATTTCAGATTTTAGAACCAAATGCCCCGTCCTAACAGTTCATTTGAACTAAGTGTATTTTAAAAATGAAGTTTGAGCGCCGAGCTCAAACCGGGCATCCGATTTGGATTCCGTCAGTTCTGACAAGTCACTTTCATCTCCCCGGTCGTATTGGAATGATCGGCACGGCCATCCGACCGGTATTTCAGATTTTAGAACCAAATGCCCCGTCCTAACAGTTCATTTGAACTAAGTGTATTTTAAAAATGAAGTTTGAGCGCCGAGCTCAAACCGGGCATCCGATTTGGATTCCGTCAGTTCTGACAAGTCACTTTCATCTCCCCGGTCGTATTGGAATGATCGGCACGGCCATCCGACCGGTATTTCGAATTTTAGACCCCCGGACCCGTCCTAACAGTTCATTTGAACTAAGTGTATTTTAAAAATGAAGTTTGAGCGCCGAGCTCAAACCGGGCATCCGATTTGGATTCCGTCAGTTCTGACAAGTCACTTTCATCTCCCCGGTCGTATTGGAATGATCGGCACGGCCATCCGACCGGTATTTCGAATTTTAGACCCCCGGACCCGTCCTAACAGTTCATTTGAACTAAGTGTATTTTAAAAATGAAGTTTGAGCGCCGAGCTCAAACCGGGCATCCGATTTGGATTCCGTCAGTTCTGACAAGTCACTTTCATCTCCCCGGTCGTATTGGAATGATCGGCACGGCCATCCGACCGGTATTTCAGATTTTAGAACCAAATGCCCCGTCCTAACAGTTCATTTGAACTAAGTGTATTTTAAAAATGAAGTTTGAGCGCCGAGCTCAAACCGGGCATCCGATTTGGATTCCGTCAGTTCTGACAAGTCACTTTCATCTCCCCGGTCGTATTGGAATGATCGGCACGGCCATCCGACCGGTATTTCAGATTTTAGAACCAAATGCCCCGTCCTAACAGTTCATTTGAACTAAGTGTATTTTAAAAATGAAGTTTGAGCGCCGAGCTCAAACCGGGCATCCGATTTGGATTCCGTCAGTTCTGACAAGTCACTTTCATCTCCCCGGTCGTATTGGAATGATCGGCACGGCCATCCGACCGGTATTTCGAATTTTAGACCCCCGGACCCGTCCTAACAGTTCATTTGAACTAAGTGTATTTTAAAAATGAAGTTTGAGCGCCGAGCTCAAACCGGGCATCCGATTTGGATTCCGTCAGTTCTGACAAGTCACTTTCATCTCCCCGGTCGTATTGGAATGATCGGCACGGCCATCCGACCGGTATTTCAGATTTTAGAACCAAATGCCCCGTCCTAACAGTTCATTTGAACTAAGTGTATTTTAAAAATGAAGTTTGAGCGCCGAGCTCAAACCGGGCATCCGATTTGGATTCCGTCAGTTCTGACAAGTCACTTTCATCTCCCCGGTCGTATTGGAATGATCGGCACGGCCATCCGACCGGTATTTCAGATTTTAGAACCAAATGCCCCGTCCTAACAGTTCATTTGAACTAAGTGTATTTTAAAAATGAAGTTTGAGCGCCGAGCTCAAACCGGGCATCCGATTTGGATTCCGTCAGTTCTGACAAGTCACTTTCATCTCCCCGGTCGTATTGGAATGATCGGCACGGCCATCCGACCGGTATTTCGAATTTTAGACCCCCGGACCCGTCCTAACAGTTCATTTGAACTAAGTGTATTTTAAAAATGAAGTTTGAGCGCCGAGCTCAAACCGGGCATCCGATTTGGATTCCGTCAGTTCTGACAAGTCACTTTCATCTCCCCGGTCGTATTGGAATGATCGGCACGGCCATCCGACCGGTATTTCGAATTTTAGACCCCCGGACCCGTCCTAACAGTTCATTTGAACTAAGTGTATTTTAAAAATGAAGTTTGAGCGCCGAGCTCAAACCGGGCATCCGATTTGGATTCCGTCAGTTCTGACAAGTCACTTTCATCTCCCCGGTCGTATTGGAATGATCGGCACGGCCATCCGACCGGTATTTCAGATTTTAGAACCAAATGCCCCGTCCTAACAGTTCATTTGAACTAAGTGTATTTTAAAAATGAAGTTTGAGCGCCGAGCTCAAACCGGGCATCCGATTTGGATTCCGTCAGTTCTGACAAGTCACTTTCATCTCCCCGGTCGTATTGGAATGATCGGCACGGCCATCCGACCGGTATTTCAGATTTTAGAACCAAATGCCCCGTCCTAACAGTTCATTTGAACTAAGTGTATTTTAAAAATGAAGTTTGAGCGCCGAGCTCAAACCGGGCATCCGATTTGGATTCCGTCAGTTCTGACAAGTCACTTTCATCTCCCCGGTCGTATTGGAATGATCGGCACGGCCATCCGACCGGTATTTCGAATTTTAGACCCCCGGACCCGTCCTAACAGTTCATTTGAACTAAGTGTATTTTAAAAATGAAGTTTGAGCGCCGAGCTCAAACCGGGCATCCGATTTGGATTCCGTCAGTTCTGACAAGTCACTTTCATCTCCCCGGTCGTATTGGAATGATCGGCACGGCCATCCGACCGGTATTTCAGATTTTAGAACCAAATGCCCCGTCCTAACAGTTCATTTGAACTAAGTGTATTTTAAAAATGAAGTTTGAGCGCCGAGCTCAAACCGGGCATCCGATTTGGATTCCGTCAGTTGTTCCTCCAAGTTTGAGAGAGTTTCTTGTGAGAGGATTTGTTCCTCCAAGTTGGGGTGCTGACTTCTTTGTATATTTCTCCACATCTAGTGAAGTTCCACTGTCGCCGTCGCCCGTGGACGTAGGGGGTAACCTCCGAACCACGTAAATATGTGTTCCTATCTTGTGTGATTGTTCCTTCTTCTTCCTCCCTTCTTGTTGTGCGGATCGAGATCTTGAGAGGTCACTCTGTCCGTCGGAGTGGTCGTGTCATAACAAGGATCACTTCCTCAAATTTAATGGGATTGTGGATCAAATAAGTGGAAAGGTAAATGACTGTTGGATTATGAGAGACTTGGAAAGGTTAAACACTCCCGACTTCAAGACTACGGTCGATGTAATGATCATACTTCATCCAAAAGCAATTCCCACCTCAGGTTAATGAGCTCATGATCTCCTTCCCCATTTACAAAGCTTGCATGAAACAGTGGAGAGAAATAATTCATGCGCCCGGGATCAAATACATATTCACAGGTAAATGGTGGAATAATCATAATGTACTGCCAGAAACACTTGAAGTGGGCTGTACTCTGCTAGTTTACTTATATGGACATTGATCACAATGCATGATGGGTACACACCATGACACCATAGCACTATCATCATCATCCAGTCTTACGCCCAAGATTGAAATAAAAGCTATGTCAAATATAAACAGCAGAATGAGTATATTGATATTCACATGTATAATGGACAATATGGAAGAAGAAAACACCATGAGAGTACCTTCATTGGTCATAGAACCCATCACGTACATGTATCGCTTGATCTTTGCCTGGCTTTCCTGTTCACGACCTTTCGGCATCAACTCCGAGCTAAAACCAGGAATCATGGAAAATACCTGAAAGCAATAAAATTCATTCAGTTGGAGACGGCAACATGAGAAGTTATCCAAAGGGGATAATGTGGCCACAAGACATAGAATGCAATTCCATCTCCACTAAGAGCAGCCAAAGTTTCACAAGTGGAACCCTCAAGATGCAGTAAAATACACCCCAGTCGTTTCCAACACCTGTCATAAATAATACATTTGGTTAGTACCAAGCAAATTAATGAACATAGAAAAATGTGAAAGCAATCAGCTTATCTCCCGTGATTCCTGAAGTATCACTTAGGTGTGTTAGTCTCAGGTGAACCTTACCTTATGATTGAGTCTCTCATCATAAAAATGAAAATTCACAGAAGGCCCATGAAGTGAAAATTTAAAAAATGGAATAGAGAAGTCTGCAAAAGAGCTTAACCTGCCCCATAAGTCCAGTTTCCATAATTAGAACATGGATCGTAGTCCAAAAGACATTTCTCAAACCATTCAGCTCCCATTCGCCAATCAATCCCCATATCTCGGACAAGAAATGAGCAAACAATCTGCAATAAACAAAGACTCAAATGAATATGAAGTCTGACACTTGCAGTTCATGCAAGCTAGTAACTGTGTGAGGAAAATTTTCCTCGCTAATGTAGTATCCTTGATTAAAGACTAACACAGAAGAAGTAATCTAGAAGAAGAGAACAAACAATCTGCAGCATAGAAAAGCTATAGAAAGACTTCATCAAGCGTATATAGTATAGGCACTTGTGGGCCTGTATACAAGTTAATATTTTCAGCGGTCGCTATTCGGTCTCCATGCGGTCGCTAATTAAATTTTTTTTTTCAAAAATTAATATAAAGCTACTATAAATCACCTGATAAATAACAATTTAATAAAATAAATAACCTGTTACATAACAATTTCATAAAAACATATAAATCAACTACACAACTCATAATCTCCACAAATTTCAAATTCATCACATACAAACACACAAATTAATCATACATCCATAATAAAATGGCAACATACAAATAACTAAAATGAAATCACAAATCCTCCGCATATGTGTCATCCTGGTCGTCGTCTCGTCCAACATCTCGCGACGGATGATCCTGTATATCATTTAAAAAAATTAAAATCAATTCTTTAATAAAGAAATCAATTATTCTTGAAAATTAAAAGCAAGATGTTTTTCATTGAAGTGAAATTGACGAATGATAATTTTAAACGTTTTGCTCAAATCGGTAGTCCGATTTAGAATCCGTCAGCTCTGACAAGTCACGTCTACCTCCCAGGTCGTGTTGGAATGATCGGAATGCCGATCGGATCAGTATTTCACATTCTGGACCCCCGGACCCCGACGGCTTTGATTATAAACCAAGTGCATTTGCAAATTGCACTTTTGAGCGTCGGGCTCAAACCGGATGTCCGATTTAGAATCCGTCAGCTCTGACAAGTCACGTCTACCTCCCAGGTGGTGTTGGAATGATCGGAATGCCGATCGGATCAGTATTTCACATTCTGGACCCCCGGACCCCGACGGCTTTGATTATAAACCAAGTGCATTTGCAAATTGCACTTTTGAGCGTCGGGCTCAAACCGGTAGTCCGATTTAGAATCCGTCAGCTCTGACAAGTCACGTCTACCTCCCAGGTTGTGTTGGAATGATCGGAATGCCGATCGGATCAGTATTTCACATTCTGGACCCCCGGACCCCGACGGCTTTGATTATAAACCAAGTGCATTTGCAAATTGCACTTTTGAGCGATTTGCTCAAACCTAAATCTAAAATCCTAAAACCTAAACCTATTCCCAAATCCCTAAACCTTAAACCCTAAACCCGTAAAAATTGTAAACCCTATAGAAAAAAAAACGTAAGCCCTAAAACCCCTAAAAACACTAAACTGCAGACCCCGAACCCCCTAAATCATAAAACCATAAAACCCTTAAAAATTATAAATCTTAAACCCTCCCCTAACCCCTAACCCCACTACGATCCCTTAAACTCCTAAACTGCTAAACCACCGATTGCTAAACCCCAAACCCTCAAACTAAAAATCCCAAACCCTAAACCTTAAAACCCTAAATCTTGAGTTACCCCTAAAACTAGAAACTCTAAAATCCTTAAAAACCACAAACATAAAAGACTAAATCTGAAAAACCCTAAATCCTAAACCTTAAACCCTAAAACTCCTAAACCTAAAAATCAAAAATCTTAATACTATAAACTCTAAACCATAAACCATAAATTTAAAATCATAAACCCTAAAATCACTAATAACATCAAACCCTAAATAAAAGAAACCCAAAAATGTAAACCTATATGTAAAACCCTAAAAGCCCCAAGAACCTTAAACCTTAAAAACATTAAACCCTAAACTCAAAACATTAAACCATAAATCTTGAAAACCTTAAACCCTAAACCCTAAACCTTAAAAATATGAAACCATAATATCTATAAACCATAAAAACTCGAAAAACCCTAAACCCTAAAAATCCTAAATTGTAATAACTATAAACCCTAAAAACATGAAAAACCCTAAACCCTAAAACCTAAAATCCTTAGAAACTAGACCCACTAAACCAAAAACCCCTAAAGCCTAAACTCTCAAAACCGTAATCCACCCCCCTAACCGCTAAACCAAAAACCCCAAATGCTAAATCCAAAACCCTAAACTCATATGCCAAATATAAAATGCAAACAAACCTAAACACCAAACAACTAACCCTAAACCCAAAAACCTAAACCCTAAATAACCCTAAACCTTAAACCCTAACCCTATATGTTAAACCCTAAACATAAAAAAATAAACTCATAACCCCCTAAACTGTAAAACCCTAAAATAATTAAAAACCATAAAATTTAAAACACTAAAATCCTAAACCCACATTGAACCCCTTACCCCACCCCTAATACATAAACTACTAAACCTCAAAACTGTCAAACCTTAAACTTTAAATCTTAAAACCGTAAGCCCTTAAACCTTAAACACTAAACAGCCCCTCAACCCTAAGCCTAGCAACCGTAAACCGAAAAACCCACACTTAAAATCGAAGTCCAAAAACCTGTAGCCCTGAAACCCTTCCTAAACCCTAACACCTAACCCTTAAATCCTAACCCTAAAGCCCCAAACCCTAAACCATAAAGCTTAAAATCCTAAACCCTAAACCCTAAAAGCCCTAAACACCTTAAACCCTAAAAATCCTAAACCTTAAAAGAGTAAAACCTAAATCTAGTACCTAAAACCTAAATCTAAAACCCTAAACCTTAAACACTAAACACTAAACCCTTAAAAACCTTACACTAATCATTAGGAAAGGAGAGGTGAGGCCAATCCAAATACAACACATGTTTGTGAATATATTATCATGCTAACACACAAAAATGACTATTTACATGCACTGGTATTTTACTACAAAAAATGGAAGGTCCATATGACTGTTAATAAAGGCAATATAAAGCACCCAAACACCTGAAAAGTGCACAAAATAATATTCTATCATATTAACAATAACATGGACTATGAAATGCCCTAAACAAAAAATTAGCATGGCCTAAACAAAATTTTCACATTAAATTCCCTGCAGGGGGTTGGGGTGGGGGGGCCGCGGCGGGTTGGAGAGAGAGAGAGAGAGAGAGAGAGAGAGAGAGAGAGAGAGAGGGGTACCTGTGGGGGGGCGGGTTGGAGAGAGAGAGAGAGAGAGAGAGAGAGAGAGAGGTACCTGTGGGGGGGGGGCCGCGGCGGGTTGGAGAGAGAGAGAGAGAGAGAGAGAGAGAGAGAGGGGTACCTGTGGGGGGGGCGGGTTGGAGAGAGAGAGAGAGAGAGAGAGAGATACCTGTGGGGGGGGGGGGCCGCGGCGGGTTGGAGAGAGAGAGAGAGAGAGAGAGAGAGAGAGGTACCTTGGGGGGGCAGCGGCGGGTTGGAGAGAGAGAGAGAGAGAGAGAGAGAGAGAGAGGGCAGCGGCGGGTTGGAGAGAGAGAGAGAGAGAGAGAGAGAGAGAGAGAGAGAGAGGGGTACCTGTGGGGGGGCCGCGGCGGGTTGGAGAGAGAGAGAGAGAGAGAGAGAGAGAGAGAGAGAGAGGTACCTGTGTGTGAGAGAGAGGAAGCCGGCGACGACGGCGACGGCGAGCGGCGACGGCGAGGCGAGCGGCGCGGCAACGACGGCGAGGCGAGCGGCGCGGAGGGGGGCTCCGGCGGAGGGGGCCTCGGGCGGGAGGCCGCACGGGGAGGGGGGCTCGGGCGGAGGAGGGGGGCTCGGGCGGGAGGCCGCAGGGGGAGGGGGGGCTCCGGCGGAGGGGGGCTCGGGCGGGAGGCCGCAGGGGAAGGGGGGACTCCGGCGGAGGAGGGGGGCTAGGGCGGAGAGGGGGCCGCAGGGGGAGGGGGCCGCAGGGGAAGGGGGCTCGGGCGGGGGCTCGGGCGGGAGGGTGGAGGGGGGGCTAGGGCGGAGAGGGGGCCGCAGGGGGAGGGGGCCGCAGGGGAAGGGGGCTCGGGCGGGAGGGTGGAGGGCGGGAGGGAGGGCTCGGGCGGGGAGGGGCTCGGGCGGGCGGGGGTCGCAGGGGGGGAGTATAACGGGATCAGCGACCGATTGGCGACCGAATTTAGTTCGGTCGCCAATAGGTCTCAGATGTGCGACCGATTATTTCGGTCGCCGAATTGGTCTCTATTTGGGACCGACTAGCGACCGATTAAAGCGGTCGCTAATGCGGTCGCTATAGCCACTTTTTCTTGTAGTGGATTGTTGCATCTCCTAGTTGATGTTTGGTGTTTGATTTTAATGATAATAAAATGATTGTGCTAGTGGCGACATGCATCATTGAGCATGCCTGTGTATGTTTCATTGAGCAACATGTATGCATCTTGGTTGATGAGTTAACAGATGACTTCAAAATTCCAACTTGAAAGTCATGTCATTTGAATGACTGTTGTTTAAAGAACTCACGCTATGTTTATCTTGGCTTGCAGGATCAAAATTAGCTTAGAACTCAAAGGAGTCCATCAATGAAGTTCTTCGTCATAAAGGGAGTTAACTCACTTATTGCTTTACGTTGACTCTTTTAATGTTTTATGCATTTCATCAAAGGGCTTTTCAAAATCTTGATTGAGTATTTTCATGTATTTTTCACATGAGGTTTCTGGACTTGCAACATCCTTAATCTATTCACTTGAAATTTGATGAATGTAATTTTATTGATGTTCTCTCATTATATGGATTCTTGGTCATGTTGAAATGAGCATCTAGTGATAAATGGTTGCAATGATTGATTATCAATTCAACACTAACATGGCTCCATTGTGTTACTTGCAGGAAAAAAATGGTTGGATCACACTTAAACATCACATGGATGCATGGTAATATCATCTCACTTTTTCTGTCTCATGGGATTGTGTAGAATGGCTTTTATGTAATGAAGGTTTCATGGGCCCTTTGTAAGACATTGAATGATTTCCATGCATATCCTTCATGAGGAGTTAAAAATCTTGTTTTGATTAAGTTAACATACATATATCCTCACTAAGTTCTTAAGGTTGATGTATGTACTTCATGCATGTTCTTCAAAGGATTGTTGAGTTGGATGCATCTTATGGATTCTTCATGCAAACCTTGACAAAGATTAATTGAATCATACTCTCTCATTATATATATATGAAATTTGGGTTCATGATGTTAGCACATTGCATAAAGGAATTGATATATGAACTTGATCCTAAGTTTAGGATGATCATGCTTTCCAAGTGTTCGTATGCATCTTGAACATGGGCTTTCATGTATGCATTTCATACATTTATCATATTAATTATTGAGCTAAAGTTCTAATCATTTTTCTTATGGTTTTATAGGTTAAATGCTTTGTATAAACCTTCAATGATCAAAGGAGTTGATGCCACAATGTTTTGAATGGGGTGAAATGTGTTAAGGGGCTGCATTATGCAAATATGGGAAAACCCATATTTCGGTCGACAGCCCATATAGCTTCGGTCGACCGGAATTCCCAGTGATGGGGAGAATTCAGTCTGTAAAACTCCGGTCGACCGCCCAACCAGTGTAGGTCAACCGGCAGTGGCGAAAACCCAAAAACGTGTTTCCGAAACCCATCTAAACCAAGTCAACTTGTGCTTAACTCTTACCTATTTGCCCTTGGGTTGGTGGGAGACCTATTGGGGGTCCTTTTGGAGGTTTCTAGAAAGGCTATACTAGTCTTTTGATGTCTCTTATATATATACAAATGAGAGCTACGAATTTCATAAGTAATAACCCTAATGTGTTCATTGTTTCTATCTTGTAGGTGAAGAAAAGGGAGAAAGGAAGGAAGAGCTCAAGCCAAGGGGATTTGGTCTACATCCAGGAGGATTTGGAGATCGTGCATGAAGAGAAAGTGAATCGGATTGAAGAGAGGAACACGTTGACATTCAAATCGACGGCATCCGACTTCCTTCCAACCGTTGCTTGAAAGAACATCATCAACCGGGTTTTGGAAACCAAAGGGGGATCTCTTCTACATCTATTCTATGTTGTTCTTGATGTGTTTCATGATCTAAGTTTAGGGTTGAGCATGTTTAAATATCTGTGTTAATTTTATGAACTAGAAATATTGTGTTTGTGACCGTTTATATACGGTCGTGTGTCTCCGGTGCTGCGTTTGTTGCAGCGTGTGTGTGTGCGTGTGTGTTTGTGATCCGGTCATCAGATCGTATTGGAGACTCCGTCTCTGTGTGTGTTTGGGGTTGTACACCGTGTTTGCAGGGTTTACTCTGCGTGTGTGTGTTGGGGCGTGTCCCCATGTGTGTGCAGGCATCGTCCTGCGTGTTGCTGGAGTGTCACCTCCGTGTTGTGGATGTATCCCCATGTGTGTTGGAGCCCTGCTCCGTGTTGGGGAGTCTTCCCCATGCTAGTTTATCCATCGAGTGGATCCTTACCGGTTTGGTAAGAGGTGGACGTAGGGAGCCCATCGTGGTCTGGAACCACCTTAAAAATCCTCGTGTCTTGTGGTGTGCATTGTGGTTTGCTTTATTATGATCAATTGTTAATTCAATACACGTGTGATCGGTGAGTATGAGCGAATTCCAATTGCACAAGAAAATCTTAATTGCCTAGATTACATTATGTTATGTGCTTAATTGCTTAAACTTGTGCATGATCGAGTGAGCTCAGTGAGATTGAGAGAGCTTAAATCTCTTTGTTAGTTTAATCCTTTCAATCTCGTCAAAGTTGTTATTTCCGCTTAATTAGTTTTTAAATTTACCATTTTGAGTGGGGGACAATTCAACCCCCCCCTTCTTGTCCGCTCGCCTACCCGGGACCAACGAAAAGATGCCCTCACTGGGGATTTCGGTCGACCTAAGATCCAGGGTCGGTCGATCGAAATATGTAGTTTTCCAGATTTGTAAAAGTTCAGATTTAAGAGTTAAAACCTATTGACAAGTGTTCAAACTTCATGAATGAAAAACAAAGATTTAAACCCAATCTACCCAAGTTCAAAATCTATGAAACACACTCATGAAAAACACATTAATCAAAGAGGATAAGAACTCATTCTCAAGTTAATCATCCATACCAAAAGATCAAGTTCATATGACAATGAATTTAAACCACATGAATGATCATCATGTAACCAAAACTTCAAAGATTGATGTGGGCATTGCGAAAAACAAGTATCATGAATCATGAGAGCTTTACACACTCATTTGTACCAAGATTTACATGAGGAGTTCATTAACACTTGGCTAGCTCATAAAGCCTTAGAAAAATATACATGAAGTACATTCAAGTCACTTAAGAACTTATGAGCAGTTGCACAAACTAAATCACTAGTTCAAGCACATAGAAGCCCAATCTTTCTAAAAAAAAATCACTTTCTTAAGCCATGCATTTTAGACATGTATGAGCATCTATAAGAAGCATGTAGAAAGTATTCTAGTTCTATGTAACCAACTCTCATATTGAAGAAATATGAAACACATTCTCAAACCATCAAATCCTCAACAAAAGATGAGATCATTTAGACATGCATATAAGCAAAACATGTGAGCATCATAAAATCCAATATCACCCAAAATCACATGAGTTAGCTTAGTCAACTTTCAAGCACACACTGAGCACATTTCCTTGTTTTGCCAAAACAAAATGACCAAGAGTCCATATAATGAGAGAGCATCATTAAAATCACATTCATCAAATTTTAAGTTAATAAGTTGAGTACTTTTCAAGCCCCAAAAATCTCATGACGAAAAATGTATGAAAATACCCAACCAAGACTTTGAAAACCTATATGATGAAATGCATGAAACATAGAGAGAGTTGACATAATGCAATGAGTGAGTTAACTCCCCTTTAGAAGATGAGCTTCATTGATACATTCCATTGAGTTCCAAGTGTGAACCATAGATTTGATCCTACAAATCAAGATATTCAAAGCATGAGTTCCTTAGACAACATCCATTCATATGACTTCCAAGTGAGAACCTTGAAGTCATCTTTTAACACATCAACCGAGATGCATACATGTTGCTCAATGAAACATACACACAAGCACAATCGTTTTGTTATCATTAAACCCAAACACTAAACATCAAGTAGGGGATGCAACAATATACCAGTTTGTAGGATCATGCCCTAACCGTTGTGCTAAAAGCTCGAGCTTGTAGTGAAGGCAGACTATATTTCCTTATGGCATTACAGAACCCCACGTCTATCCGTGCTGTGGGCAGGCATGAGTGGTTTCGCACATGGACCACATAATCCATGCGGCGGGATGGGCTGCCAACGCACTGATGCCCCACGTGGACCCCATAATCCACGTGGAATAGCAAATCCCTAAGGGAGACGCTGGAAATCCAACAATCTCCCCCCCCCCAGTGGCACCTGGGGGATTTGAACCTGTGACCTCGTTCTGATACCAGTTTGTAGGATCATGCCCCAACCGTTGCGCTAAAAGCTTAAGCTTGTAGCAAAGGCGGACCGTATTTTCCTTATGGCATTGCAGAACCCCACATCTATCCATGCTGTGGGCGGGCATGAGGGGCTTCGCACATGGACCCCATAATCCATACGGCAGGATGGGCTACCAACGCACCGATGCCCCACTTGGACCCCATAATCCAAGTGGAACAGCAAATCTCTTAAGGAGATGCTAGAAATCCAACACCGTCCTTCCGTGGAAATCTAGCGAGCTACATGACTTGTCGAAATCAATATAATACTTAAACTTGTATATTGATTCAAGATTATGCAACTAAACCCATGTAGTTTTAAAAATAATATCTACTCCATTTAACAAGCTAGAATTTAACAAGCTAGAAAGATGATATTGTCATGGGGAGCAATGATATCATGAAGGTAATAAGAACATGAGTTCATGGATTAGGATCATTTTCTTTCATATCATTAACTTAATTATGTGTGGATTTACTTTATATGCAACATAACATGACATAACTATATGCTGGTTGATATATGGTTCAATTAGAATCTCAAAATAGCATAATGATACTTGTTTTCCCCTTCCTTTTCTTGAAAAACAGGCAGCAATGTTACTGGCATTGATGCGGTACTATAGATGCTCGCGTTAATGTATATATATATATTTTGACCTTCGGAGTATCTGGGAGGTTTACTGTGAACGCAGTACCCTATACGGTCATGTTCATAATTATATATATATATATTATTTTTTTATTTTTATTTTTTTTAACCTTTAGAATCTTCGGGTGGTCATCTGTGAATGCGGTCCCCTAGGGGGCCGCGATCTTGAGGTCGCGGTCCCGTGGGGGACCGCGTTAATATTTTTTGGATTTTTTAAAAAAAAATTATAAGATCCCGGTGTCTCTGATGACTACGACCATAAGGTCACGGTCTTCTGGTTGACACCGTGTTCTTAAATATATATATATATATATATATATATATATATATATATATATATGTATATATATATATATGTATATATATATATATGTATATATATATCCTCCAGATCACGATTATGGTAATAACCGTGATATAACATGATCGCGCCGTTCATTATAACCACGTTAATAATATTATTTTTATTTTTTTTATTTTTAAAAAAATATTTTAGAGGGTGGGAAAACTTTTTGTATTAATGTGCTTGGTCGGGCCGTCACATTAAGAATGCGCCCCCTGTGAGCACCACGTTCAAGGACAGAATCCGATCTTCAAAAAAACGGTGATACCCCTTTAATAAAATACCTCTAACATGCTTAATACTCAATAAAAATTAAGGAAAATGGTACCGATGGAAAGAGCACTTAAAAATGCACAAGATGACATGATTTATTAAACATTTAGCCTGAGAGAAACCTACCTTAGATCGAGTTAAAGAGGAAGAAGAAAAACTGAATGAAATACTCAAGAACTCCTTTTCTCCTTCAAATCAAACCTCCACATCGCCAGAAATCTCTTCCCCGATGTAGCAAAGGCCTAGTGGGTGATTAGGGGTGCCTATTTATAGAAAAAATCCGGGCGAAAATGTCAAGATTCCTTCCCTAATAATAAAACTTCTCCACCTCCGAAATTGATGACTTAAGAAATAAATTCCAATTTATCTTCTTCATCTAGCCTTAATTTGGTGGGAAAACATGAGAAAGATAGCTAATCCATGGTAGGCTATGTTAGAAGGTTTGAGTTTTATTACAACCTTCTAGAAATTGGATTATTTTAATCATAAACAAGGGTATTTAACATGTGCTACGAATTTAAGCCTATTTAACTCTTTTTTTGCCCATTAATCTATAACCCAACCCCTTATGGGTTATCCAAAGGCCCAATAGTTAGTCATAATCCATTGTAGGGAATTTAATTAGGCCTCCTATGATTTTTATGATATTTAAAACATTTATTCTTGATTTATTTCAAGAAAATTTCAATTATCAAGTTTATTTCATAAATATTATAATTATATTACTAAATTGGAATATTTATTTATCTATTTATTTTGTTGGGTGCCTACAAGATTAGCATGAAGTGGCAGCGGTTTGGGAAGGAAAAGGATTAACATGGGAAATTTTAAACTAACTAGGATTGCAATGTGGGAAGGTTAATTCCCATTAGTACTCTGAGCTCCTGTTAGGTTTCTTCCATATAAATACCCTGCCCTCACGAACGAGCAGAACCCTATTGCTACTGCACGTTTTACGTCGACGTCACCCTCGTTGCTTTCCTGTCGTTCGTGAAAGTGAAGGGGAAGAGCTTCTTCCTTCGTGTTCCTGCTGCTGCAGTGCGTTGCCTGCTGCACCTGCTGCTTCTTCTCCTTCTTCTTATTCGTGTGCAGCGGTTGCAGTTGCTGCTACTGTAGTGGGTGAAGGAGAAAGCCTTTTCTTCTTCCTTCTGCCTCTTCTACCTTCCTTGCTGCCACCGTTTGCTACTGCTTGAGTAGCAGTTGCTATTGCTGCATATTATTCTCTTATCTTCTCACAATTCATCATTCCCATCAAGCCAAAAGGTAGGTTTTCTTAAGAAACGAAGCCTAAGATCATAGTAATAGGTATTGCATGCATGAAGGTCATGAAATCCTTATAATAACTTACTTCCATGATCTCTGTTTTGAGTTTTTACGTAGATTTGTAGCTGATGAGTATGGATGAACTACTGATCTAGAGGGGGGGTGAATAGATCAACCCCAAATTTTAATTCTCTAACAGTAAATAAAATGCGGAATGAAAACTCTACTGAAAAATGAGCTATCAAATCAAGCTGAAGTAAATAGAAAGTATATCCAATAAAGAAAAGCTGTCAATCATATAGCCTAGTAGAAGATAAAATGATCAGCAGATGAGCATTCAAAAGCACACCTCAGTCTAGTACTGGGCGGAGGTTTGATTCATGAAATCCCTCACTTAAGAAACAATTTTCAAGATAGATATAATCTATCCTTACAACTGTAACTTTTGATATACCACTGGGGTAACGATTGATAGGTAAAAATATGATAGAGAGACCACTGAAGAAATGCAGACACGCCAAGCAATCACAAAGTGGACAAAGCAGTTTTAAGGTGGTTCGATCTCAATCTTGAGATCTACGTTCACCCCTCACTCAATCGAGTGAGGCTTCCGCTGAATCACGGCTTTGAATCTGCTGATTACACATCTTACAACCCACTGAGCTTCACAGTTTGTTGTCCAAGGATCACACCTCGCCGCTGCCTCACAGCTTGGACTACTGCTTACACAGCTTACAAGCGTTCAAAAGAAAGGAACTGAAATAAACGAAGGAAAAAAATAACAGAATAAAAAGATGTAGCTCTCTCTCTAGAGTAATTCGACTCTGAATCTGATCTAGAAGTCGAGAACAAATCAGCCTCTTCTCAAGCTCTCTCTTCTCTCAGAATTCTTCTCCTTCTTTCGACACTCTATTTTCTCTCTCTTTTTCTTTTTTGTGCCGAGCTCTCTCTCTCTCTCTCTCTCTCTCTCTCTCTGACACTTTTCAGCATCAACACTCTCTCACTTTCTTGTTCGCAGTAGCTCTTGCAACTCTCTTCTACTTCTCCTTTTCTCGATCTTCTTTTCTCTGATCTTCTGTAGCTCCTCTCTCTTTCGTTAATCTCCGATGCCATCTGCCGCTCTCGCTCTGGCCTCTATTTATCTTCGCAAACGTGAGTTCTTATTGTCCCACAAGATTCAATTTGGGCACGTGGAAGGAACGCTCCTGCCCAAGGCCTTCAAAAATTCTTAGCCACGTGTCAGATGAAAAGGTGAAGGTTCTTTAAGAAACAGCCACGTGGAAAGATTATTTCGTTAAGAATCTCCAAGGTATTGGGAGATAGCCTCGGATCACATGCCCTCAATAGTTATACTTTCGAACCACGTGACAATCATAATTTATGCCTCTAGTTGATCAATAGGGCTGCTTCGTAGCAAGGAAGCTTAACTTTAACTTTTAACTGAATTTTGGACTTGGCCTCTCTTCTCATACCTTTATGCATCTAAGGTGTTTGAGCATGAATCTGAATTTATTACTTGATGATCTTCATATTGTTTTCTCCTGCCAAACCAAATATAGAAATTCATTAACAATCTTGTCATGAAACAAGTAGTAGGTTTCTAAGAAATGCAGGCTCATATATTTCATAAAGATAGACAAATCATATAACTGGATGTGTGAAGATTTGCACATGCATTGATGCACAAACAAAGTACATCGACCTGTCTTACTGACAAGAAGAAAAGAATGCAGCAGTATTTCACTAAAGTATCGACCTGTATATCATACAGGTAGACTTCATTCAGTCAGAAAGACTATATCTGCTTTGATACTTATGTAGAGTGCATCGATCTGTCAATGCACAGACCCGTACATCATGTACTACAACATCGACGTGCCACTGAGGAGTGTCAACCTGTCCTGGTGATGTATAATGAAATGCTTAAATGCATCGACGCAAGACATTACTGCATCGACCTTGCTTCCAAGCAGATGCACAAGGTGCACCGACCTTATGACTGATAGCCTTTATCGCATCAACCTTATACATCAATCGCTGGCTCATTATTGAACAACAGTAATGACCAATCTCTAGTGTGCATCTACCTGATGATGCAACAGCTAGCATATAGTGCATTGCGACATCGACCTATGTATAATGTGCATCGACCTGATAGTGCAAGACTTCTGTAGCCACATCGACCTTCTAGACCAGAATGCATATATGCATCGACTTGATGTTCTATGCACAAGGAGATGCATCGACCTTACAATTCATCTGCATGAATATGCATCGACCTGAAGGTGAGCAGGAACTTATTCTGACTTAGAGAAAAGATAATATAGCACACATTATTAAATCCAAATAGTTTTGCCAGCATCAATCAAGATCAATCACACTATTGCTAGCATCAAAACCAGAGGAGACGCAACACTCTCTCCCTTTTTGATGATGGCAACACTGCTATACATTAATGGCAACACTGAGAAAATTGTGAGTCATAATATGTATGCAGATTAAATGCAATGAGAGACAGATTTGAAAGAACAGAAGACTTCAGCTTCCTCTCCTCCTATAAGTTTTCTCTTCCCCTATATCTCATCTCTCCCCCATTAAACTTAGAGACCAAACTCACAATGCAAATCAAACTCTCCAAAAATAACATTCTCTCCCCCTGTATCAACTCAGCCTTTGCAGACGACGACAGAAACAGACTTTCTCTCTCCCTTTGCCATCAGTAAAAAAAATAGAAACAATATGAGCTAGACAGGGAAGTGACAAATAGGTGAGAAGAAGTATGTATGACAAGTTCACGGTAGTGAAAGCATAGGAATGAACATGCTTACAATCTTATTCAACTGTCATTAACCAAGCATACACATGTCAGATTCTTCTTCTATAAGACTTCATGGAGTGCAATCCTGATAAAAAATTGGTTTAAGAGTGATGAATCTAGAGTTTAGTAATCAAGCTCTTTGAATTTTGCATGAGCAGTTAATAGCAATAAACCAGAACTACATAGTAATGTTAGATTCAATCTCACTTTATCTTACTCATTCAAGATCATTAAAGATCTTAGGAGTGAATGATGACATGTATTGAAATTAAACATTTTTTACGGTTCTGATTTTTCACTACATTGTTACAACATGATTTTCTTTTACTTTTCAGAACAGTCAAGTATAATTCATACCTTTTGACATAAGGGTACACATTGATTAGACACCAGTACCCCTAGTTACTGAGTAGAATTTACCATTCTGTTTTAATTTTTGAACAGAATTAACTAAAGCACTTCATGACATAGGTTCTTTTCATTTCTTTGATGAGTGACCTAGTTTCTCAGTGCACTTTGCCATTGTTCTGTCTACATGATTTTGACTCATAATTTTGACATGGCTGCCCTTAGGTTTTCAGAAAGATTTATGTTTAAAAACAATACACAACTCAAGTTTTTCAACTAAGATTCTTATGAACTTTAAAAGTTTTAGATTCTAAGAGACTTTACAAAGCATACCATGTTGAATTTGGTTGAAGGCTATTAAGTGAAAAACTGCAGCCTTTTCATTGAGTTCAATCCTTAGACTCTTTAATTCATTATACCGAAAGCATCAATTTTTCATGGTGCATTATAGAATCTTATATGAAAGATTTTTGACTTTTTAGTAGCTCAGTGTAAGGAACAGAAGATCAGATTGTCATCATTTCACCTCAAGATAAGTACAGAATTTTGCTAGACATTTCAGTGGACAAGAATTTGATTCCAAGTGATAAAATGCCAAGTGATAAGATAGATATAAAGGAAAATACATTGGTCCAACTAAGATTATTTAAACCAAGAACAATGAAGATTTCAGTTGACCGAAAGATGATAGAGTCAGAATCAAAGACACATGACGTATAAGACATAACTTATTAAAAAAGGAGTCAACTTAGGGTGTCGACATTCCTTAAGAGACACTCACATCTGCCTTGATGCAACAATATGGACCTGATATGACTTAACCTTTGAACATCCTACCATGAACTGCCCCTTTCAATATGCATGAAATAAGATGGACACAGGATGTATTTGACACAAACTCCCCCTATATATATGTAGTTCTGCTTGACACAACAATTACAACACATGTATGAATTTCGACTGACATAACCAAAACAGGATGCAGACTCTAGACACACCCTTGACCCATGGTACCTGGTGGAGGTCTTGCCTCTACACAAGGTGTGGGTTTCCAGACAGAAGAGATCTGCCCTTCTTCCAGTATACCTTTTGATATACCTTTAGGGTCATGATGAATAGAATGCAATGCAATGTATGCAATGACAATTACATTTTACTTGTACTAACAGCATGAAACATGTGCATTTTTAATATGAAATACAAAAGACATTTATTCCATGTAAGAAAACTCATGCAATCAGTTATCATGCCGAAATTTACATAAACCAAGTTCTCTTCTTAAGAACTTAAATCTTTCATTTCCAAGAGGTTTAGTAAATATATCAGCAATCTGTTTTTTTGATTCTACAAAGTTTAGTTCAATTTCATTCTTATTTACTTCACCTCTTAAGAAATGATGTTTTATCTCAATGTGCTTAGTCTGGGAATGATGAATAGGATTTTTAGTTAAGGATATAGCACTAGTATTATCACAAAGGATGGGAATATATCCAAGTTTGATGTGATAGTCAATGAGCTGATGTTTGATCTAGAGAACTTGGGCTGCACAATTTCCTACTGCAACATACTCAGCTTCAGCAGTGGAAAGAGCAACAATGTGTTGCTTCTTAGATGCCCAAGACACTAGACAACCACCTAGGTATTGACAATACCCACTAGTGCTTTTTGATGCGGGACGGACCACAGACTCGACTCCAATTGGATATGCAATCCTTGGACTCTGCAAATTTGTGATCATCCCTTATCGAGGGAAGTGTCGGACGTGCACGGTTGAGAAACCGGCAAGAGGTAGGGTGGTCAACTCATAATTTTGTGCCCGGATCGGGCCACGGGACGGTCTCGCTCTCTCTCGCAGCAGCGGTGATATAAAAATATAGCGAGCTAGATTATCCTAACATGCTCTCAAGCAGCGGCATAAAGAAATATATACGAAAATAAAACAAAGTGCCAAGCAAGGAGCGAATACGATACCTCCACGCTCTCGGCGTGGGGAAGAGGTAACTCCCAGCAATAGTAATGAATTAAATTACAGTAATGAAATATCGCCCACTCCACGCAGGGAGGTAAAGGGCTACACAAGTGGGCCCGGGAGGATCGATCTCGGGTTGACGGGCTGCACTTGATCACCCCGTCGGCAAGGTTCGGACGGCGTATGCGGCTGGTTGTGGGGCCCACATGCTGGTCGGTGGGACTGTGTGGGACCGGGGTGGCACCACTGTGGTGGGGACGCCTGGGTAAGCGCTTCCTGGGATGGCGGGGCGCTGGTTCTCCGGCCGGAGGCCGGGCGGCTCCGATCGGCACCGGTCGGAAAGAGTGCCCACGGATCTGCTGCTTTTGTTTTCAAGCACGCGATCCGGCGAGATCGGCTACTGCAATCAATCCTGATGTCGGATCGAAGCAAAGAAGGTATCGTTGGAAATCTCTTTCAAAGTACTTTGATCTAGGGCTAGAGAAACAAATTGGATCTGCACGGATCTGGCCTTAGTCTATTTTTGAAGTTACTGTTGGACAGTGCCCGAAATCTCAGGGTAGCAGAGAAGTTTCTTGAGAACTACCTTTGACCACAGGGTAGATCTCAGATTCAGACCTCGTGCTCTTCATGAAAGTTATGGAGAAATAAGCAAGGAAGACGTGAGTAATTTTTATGAAGGGTTTGGAGGAGAATTGAATTTTCTGGAGATTTTATACTAGACTGTGGTCGGATCAGGACTGATGAAGATAGAACTATTTGGGATCCGAAGGGGATTTTTAGAAAATAGGTGGAGGTCTTTAGAAATTCCAAGAACATTTTTGGATTGAGGGGATGGTAGACAGAACCTCTACTAAATTTGGTGATTCAAGTAAAAATCATTCAGAGGGTCGAAGTTGATGAACTCAGGCTTGCTGTCACAGTGAACATAAAGCTGACAGATCTGGGAGGACTTGAAGACCGAAAATGCAAAAATAGCAAAAGAAATATTTTGACGTGATTTTTTTTTGTGGAGATAGGGATTCAAGAGAAGAAGCAACCCTGAAAATTTTAGCCCCAGATGAGGTCAGAGTTGGGAGTTAAAATTCACGGAGTGGACCACTATCTGGAAAAATAGAACCTGGATAGCACTTCGGTAGATCACTCGCGGTGGCTCGATGGCGGCAGCGGCGGCACAGAATGAACTCAGATGTGGAGGGGCCAAGATAGAAGGGTTCACAACCCTGAAATGCAGAGGATGGAGAAGAAAAACCAGAGGGAGAGAGGAGAGAGGGCACACCCTTCTTGCTTCAAGTAATTTTCACATAATTTCTTCATTAATCTCTAATGACACTATACATATGCTTATATAGAGAATGGCAAGGGGTGGGGGGCTGGGAATTTCATGGGAAAGAGGCCATTTTCTTCCCCCATGTGGTCAAAAATCCAAAATAAATAAATTACATATGGAGGGGACACTCCTTTGACTAGGTAGGTAAGGTAGGTGGCCTCCCTTTGACATTTTCAACCACTTGTCTCCCATGTGTCCAATTGACCTTCTAGATACCACCTAGGACTTTGACCAGCCCCACATGGACCCATATGACTTATGTGGACCAATGGAGAAGGAGTGAGGGCCCCCTTATTGGACCTTCTGATAATTTACATAAAAACTCACACGATCCTAGGGAATGACACATTGACTTACAAAGCTTTACAATTGCACATATACTTTTCCAAGGATATAAAAGTAAACTAAAGGACACAAATGTAAAATAAAAATGTCAATGCCCGGCGTCGATTCCCATCAACTCTCCCCGGGTGGGAGGAACTCGACCCCATCGAGTAAGGGGTGCGGCTGCTCGTGACGTCGGTGGATCCGTCATCGTACCTGGAAGCGCGGAGTACGCTCCACTCCAAGTAATCGACACCTGCTCACCCCATATAGATTCGATATGCACACGCTGCCATGGGAATGAGGCTAGAGGTGGACACTCCGGGGTGGGGTCACTCTCAAATGAGGGAAGGCGGCTCGAAGACTCACTAGGAATCACCGCTTGTCCCTTATGTGACTAGATATGATATGTGGTAGAACCGATCCCAATAGTCCGACAAGTGTCGAACTCGAAAGGGCCAACAACGCGAGCATACAAATCGACTCGACTCGATGTATGCACAGACACACAAGACCCTAGACACACCTAATGTTAGTCCGACCCGTACATGGGTGACGGCGAACCAGGACACCCGAATGTGTGCCATGCATGCATTAGACGTAACCGGTGGTTGGCGGAATGTGAAATTCCTAGACCTCCTAAAGTGGGCCATGCATGCATATTGGACTTAGAGGTGGGAGGGCCAGGGGTTCCAAATGCATCTTCTTCCTTTCCCCTAGAGGATGGTGTATCTCGCAAGTGAACGGGCTTGGTGGGTGTAGACGACCCGGCCCATGGGGAAGGAGTGTGGTAGTGGATTCCCTTGAAGAAGTGAAGTATATAAGGTGGGTCAAGGGGCCCACTAGGGAATGGGTCAAAGGGATCAAAGAAGGTATGACCCCTTGTGGTAGGTTCCCACAAGTCACAGTCCCCGGTGTAGAAGTCTTGAAGGTGTGAATAGTCACCTTCATGCATTGTTGGTGGGATGGTGATCATGTGTAGGATGTATGGTTCCTCCCTCGGACGAAAGGGTATGAAGTCGGGTTCGGCCGACATGGGGAGGAATAAGAGAACCTCCGTGGTGATACAACCCACGGTGTACATGGAGCTAATGGACCCTAAGGCCGGATGGGTGAAGCTACGGCTAGTGAGTTGGTCGAAGCTTCGGGCCAATAAATGCGTCAACTTCCATTGCGCGTCTAATCCCATAATAAGGTCATTCAATGTATCAACATGGTGACTAGACCGAAAGGTGGTGTGGAAGGAGTTGACATGCACTATAGGTAAGGTGGGGTCCATAGAAGGGTAAGGACGTGGGACCAAGCCATCCTTGAGCCAACTAAGAAGTGGCTCGGCTATGTATAGCGTTCTCGTAAGAAACACGGGTGGCTCGGGTTTTGGTGACTCCAAATAAGATGGTTCCGAATAAAGTTCGGAAGTAGATGGCAATGGAGCACTCACGGATGGTGAAGAAGCACGTGTCCTTTCCGACCAATCCCAAAACTTTTTCTCGATTTCCTCAAAGGAGCGGGTTGGAGTGGGGACCTCGGAGTGGACTTGCTCCTCGGCTCTCGGCTCGGGTGTGGACCTAGACTCGACTAGAAGCGGGGCTTCCACTTGGTTGGAGGCGGCGGGGTGGGATTGGACAGAGATGCCAAGGGGAGGTTGGTTGGAGGTGACTGGGCGGACCACTTGATTGGGGTTGCTTTGGAGGGCTTGGATGGGGGTGAAGGGGCGGGGTTGGTTGGAGGTGTGGCCCACTTGATTGCAGGTGAGTTTGTGGGGATGGCTAGTGGTATGACCCCCGTAGTTGGAGGAAGGTGGACGGGGAAGGTAGACCCTCCTAAGCGCTCTCTTCATATCCCACCATGACTCGATGGGCCTTAGCCTCCTATCTTCCCGGAAGTACTTGATGTCCCTCCATGTTTCGGCGGCTTCATAGAAAAGTCACCTTTTGGCTAAGTCGACTTACGCGGGGCCGGACATAAGGTAACACTCAAAGTAGTCGTCCATAACGGCTTCCCACTCTAAGTAGTTACTTGGGTTTTCGGAGTCGTAGAAATCCTGGGCTTCGGGCCTTTTGGGGTGGTTCGGGTGGTCCTTCCATTTTAGATACTATCACCACCATGGATTAGATCCGGGTGTTCGGTAATCCATGGGACATGGGGAAGCTAGTGGATGGCCATGCCGACACTCGGACAAAACACTAGACACGACCCTAAGTAATGCAAAGTTGGAATGCCGACTCGACTACCAACCTAGACACGACCAATATTCGGTACGCGACGGAGTTAATCGATCCAAAGATCACTAGCGCAAGTGTGCGGCCTTCCCGATAGGCGTAGCCTAACGTTCGGACAACACCTTTTTATATACCGATTAATGGTATACAAATGCAACCTTGACCGACTTAGAAGATGACTAGACGTAATTGACACTTTTTTTTTATTTTAGACACCCTAGACTCAAACTCGCTCTGATACCAAACTGATGCGGGATGGACCACGGACTCGACTCCAATTGGATATGCAATCCTTGGACTCTATGCAAATTCACGATCGTCCCTTATCGAGGGAAGCGTCGGACGTGCACGGTTGAGAAACCGGCAAGAGCTAGGGTGGTCAACTCACAATTTTGTGCCCGGATCGAGCCACGGGATGGTCTCGCTCTCTCTCGCAGCAGCGGTGATATAAAAAATATAGCGAGCTAGATTATCCTAAGATGCTCTCAAGCAGTGGCATAAAGAAATATATATGAAAATAAAGCAAAGTGCCAAGCAAGGAGCGAATACGATACCTCCACACTCTCGGCGTGGGGAAGACGGTCCCGGCCGAATTCAATAACTCCCGGTAATAGTAATGAATTAAATTACAACAATAAAATATCACCCACTCCACGCATGGAGGTAAAGGGCTACACAAGTGGGCCCGGGAGGACCGATCTCGGGTTGACGGGCTGCACTTGATCACCCTGTCGGCACGGTTCGGACGGCATATGATGCTAGTTGTGGGGCCCACGTGCTGGTCGGTGGGACCATGTGGGAACAGGGTGGCACCACTGTGGTGGGGACGCCTGGTGAAGCGCTTCCTGGGATGGCGGCGCACTGGTTCGCCTGCCGGAGGCCGGGCGGCTCCGATCGGCACCGGTCGGAAAGAGTGCCCACGGATCTGCTGCTTTTGTTTTCAAGCACGCGATCCGGCAAGATCGGCTACTGCAATCAATCCTGATGTCGGATCGAAGCAAAGAAGGTATCGTTGGAAATCTCTTTCAAAGTACTTTGATCTAGGGCTAGAGAAACAAATTGGATCTGCACGGATCTGGCCTTAGTCTATTTTTGAAGTTGTTGTTGGACAGTGCCCGAAATCTGAGGGCTGCAGAGAAGTTTCCTGAGAACGGCCTTTGACCGTGGGGTAGATCTCAGATTCAGACCTCGTGCTCTTCATGAAAGTTGTGGAGAAATAAGCAAGGAAGACAGGAGTAATTTTTATGAAGGGTTTTGTGGAGAATTAAAGTTTTTGGAGATTTTATACTGGACTGTGGTCGGATAAGGACTGATGAAGACAGAACTATTTGGGATCCGAAAGGGATTTTTAGAAAATAGGTGGAGGTCTTTAGAAATTCCACGAAAAATTGTGGATGGAGGGGATGGTAGACAGAACCTCTAGTACATTTGGTGATTCAAGTAAAAATCATTTAGAGGGTCGAAGTTGATGAACTCAGGCTTGCTGTCATAGTGAACATAAAGCTGACAGATCTGGGAGGACTTGAAGACCGAAAATGCAAAAATAGCAAAAGAAAGATTTTGACGTGATTTTTTTTCTTGTGGAGATAGGGATTCAAGAGAAGAACAAACCCTGAAAATTTCTGCCCCAGATGAGGTCAGAGTTGGGAGTTAAAATTCACGGAGTGGACCTCTGTCTGGAAAAATAGAACCTGGACAGCACTTCGGTAGATCGCTCGCGGTGGCTCGATGGCGGCACGAACCGCGGCGGCGGAGGCACATAATGAACTCAAATGTGGAGGGGCTAAGATAAAAGGGTTCACAACCCTGAAATGTAGAGGATGGAGAAGGAAAACCAGAGGGAGAGAGGACAGAGGGCACACCCTTCTTGCTTCAAGCAATTTTCACATAATTTCTTCATTAATCTCTAATGACACTATACATAGGCTTATATAGAGAATGGCAAGGGGTGGGGGCTGGGAATTTCATGGGAAAGAGGCCATTTTCTTCCCCCATGTGGTCAAAAATCTAAAATAAATAAATTACATATGGAGGGGACACTCCTTTGACTAGGTAGGTAAGGTAGGTGGCCTCCCTTTGACATTTTCAACCACTTGTCTCCCATGTGTCCAATTGACCTTCTAGATGCCACCTAGGACTTTGACCAGCCCCACATGGACCCATATGGCTTATGTGGATCAATGGAGAAGGAGTGAGGGCCCCCTTGCTGGACCTACTGATAATTTGCATAAAAACTCATATAATCCTAGGGAATGACACATTGGCTTACAAAGCCTTACAATTGCACATATACTTTCCCAAGGATATAAAAGCAAACTAAAGGACACAAATGTAAAATAAAAATGTCAATGCTCGGCGTCAATTCCCATCACTTTTTCTATCTATCCTACACCCTGCATAGTCTACATCAGTGTAAGCTATTAGTTAAACTCACACCTAGCAGGATACCATAAACCTATGTCAAGGGTGCCAGATAGATATCTAAAAATCCTTTTCACTGCACTCATGTGAGATTCCTTAGGACTAGCCTGAAATCTAGCACATAAACACACAGAAATTTGAATATCTGGACGAGATGTAGTAAGATAAAGTAAGGATCCAATCATACCTCTATATATTTTGGAATCAACCAATTTACCTTATGGGTCAGCATCAAGACTAGTTGATGTACCCATTGGTGCAATGATGGCCTTGAGGTTTTCCGACTTGTATTTCTTCAACAGATCCTTGATGTACTTTGCCTGAGTGATGAAGCTTCCCTCTGAGGTTTGACAGATCTATAAACCAAGGAAAAACTTCAGTTCTCCCATTGAACTCATTTCAAATTCATCAGTCATTAAATTTGAGAATTCCTTACACTTGGATGGTTTAGTTGACCTAAACACTATGTCATCTACATAGATCTGAACAACAGGAATATCCTTGTTATCTATTTTAGTAAATAGAGTTTGGTCAACCTCATCTCTTGAGAAGTCTTTACCTGTGAGGAAAGAGCTCAACCTGTCGTACCACGCTCTGGGAGCTTGCTTCAGTCCATATAATGCCTTGTCCAGTTTATACACATGATAAGGAAAATCAATACACTCAAATCCAGAGGGTTGTTTGACATAAACATCCTCTTTTATTAGACCATTTAAAAATATAGATTTGACATCCATCTGCTGAAGTTTTATTCCTAAGCTACATGCAAATGCAAGGAGAATTCTAATGGCTTCTAGCCTAGCTACAGGAGCAAAGGACTCTTCAAAATCTATCCCAAATTCTTGATTATACCCCTATGCTACTAGCCTAGCCTTATTTCTAACAATCTTTCCATGTTCATCACTTTTATTCCTGAAAACACATTTTGTGCCTATAATGGAACCATGTGTAGGTTTGGGAACTATGTGTCATACCTTGTTCCTCTCAAACTGACTAAGTTCATCATGCATGGCATTAATCCAACGTTCATTTTTTAAGGCATTTTCAATATTTTTGGGTTCTACTTGTGAGACAAGAGCAAATGAATTAAGTTCATTTTCAATTCTAAAGTGAGATCTAATTCTAGGGGGTCATTCAGATTACCAATTACATTTTCTAATGGATGATATCTAAGTACTCTTATATTAGTAGGCTGATTACCTGAGCTTTCATTTACCTCCCCCTGAACTCCTGACCCTTCAGTCTCACCTTCATCTCCTTGTTCAACATTTTGCCCTTCTTCATTTTCTAGAAACTCTCCTTCATTCTTGTTCCTGCAGAAATCAATTTTAGATCTGTTAATTGACTAATCAAATACAACGTGTGGTGATTCTTCAACAGTTTCAGATTTAACATTATAGATCCTATAGGCTCTAGAAGTCTCAGAATACCCCAGAAAAATTCATGGTTCACTTTTGGCCTCAAACTTATCAATGTCTCTTTTAGAGTTAACATGAATGAAACATTTAGATCCAAAAACCTGGAAATGAGCTAGTGCAGGTTTCTTACCTTTTAATATTTCATAAGGAGTCTTTTGAGTAGAAGGTCTTACCAAGGCCCTATTAATAATGTAGCAAGAGATATTTACGGCCTTAGCCCAAAACCTTCTAGGCAAGTTGCCCTCAACCAGCATAGTCCGAGCCATCTCCACCAAGGTCCTATTCCTTCTTTCAATTACTCCATTTTTTTCTGGAGTTCATGGTGAAGAAAATCTGTGGATTATCCCATTATTCCTGCAAAAGTCATCAAACTGTGAGTTCTCAAACTCACCACCATGATCTCATAGAATACTGGATATAGAATACCTACCATCCTAATTTATTCTGTAGAAAAATTCCTGAAATTCACTGAAAGCATCATTTTTGTGCGTCAAAAAGAATACCCAAGTATATCTAGAAAAGTCATCTACTAAGACAAATCCATATCTTCTACCATTCAAACTGCTTGACCTAGTGGGTCCAAACAAATCCATGTGAATCAGCTAAGAGGGTTTAGAAGACATGCTTTTAGTTCTGGATTTGAAAGATTTCCTAGTCTGTTTGCATTATGTACATTGCTCACAAATTTTATTGTTCTTATTAAATGAAATTTTTGGTATGTTGAGTATCTCCAGGTGATTTTGATGATACCAAAACCCCAAACATATTTTTCATCACGTGTCATGCATTATTGATTAAGAGCGAGCTTCGTACGCAATTAAGGCCTAATTCTGTCATGACATATGCTTAAATGTTCACAGCTTTCCAAATGCATAAAAAGAGCTCAAATGGACTTGAAATCAATGTTAACATACGTTCAATCCAAGGCTTGATTATTTGGATATGTTTTGTTGGGCTAACAACCATGTTTTACAGGAATTCTAGAGTTTGGTCGACCAACTTGGTTGGTTCGGTCGACCAATTCTTCTAGAATTCAGAACTCTATAAATGCTACAGAGTTCGGTTGACCGACGGGAATGGATCGGTCGACCGAATTTCCCAGTGTTGATTGTTTCAGAAAGTCACAGAGTTCGGTCGACCGACCGAACATTTCGGTCGACCGAACCCTTCGAGGCTGCCATTGTTGACTTCTTTTCATGAACGTGTTCAAAGCCACTATCTTCGACCTTTTGATCTTAAAGTCTCCCAACTTGCCTAAAATCGTGGATCCAATTCCTGGCTTATCCCTTGACCATCCTAGGTCTTATAAAAATAACTCTTGGGCCAAGAAACCCTAATTGCTCAAAGGGATCAAAGGAAGGCTATCAAGGGAGACAGAGGGTTGTAGGAAGAACTCCGTGAACAGTGCTTCGTCCAAGCATTCTTCATCAAATCTTAAGCATTTGAAGATTGTCCTAAAGCCATTCAAGTGGAAATTGAGCGAAGAAGCAAGCTTCATCAAAGATCTTCATCATCCATTAAGGGGGAGCCTAAATCTAAAGTTTTCATTTGTGTTTCTATTTCTAATTTCCATTGAGCTTCAAGTGTATGTTCTTGTAATCTTTAAACATTCGTGTGTGTGTGTGGATCTACTCAGATCTGTGTGTGTGTGTATGGTTTCCTTCAGATTCGTGTGTGTTTCGGTGCGTCTGCACCTTCATGGGAGTTCTGAACTCCTTACGAGTATGTGTGTGTGTTCTGATCTTGTAATCCTTTACAAGATAGTGTGTGAATCCTCAAAGTTTGTGAGTGGTGGAAGTAGGTTACCGTCGTTGCATCCGAACCACCTTAAAATTGATGTCTATCGTGTGGTTTTGTCCTTTTCATCTGCCCCCATTCTGTGTGATTGATTTTGCATATTATCTCTTCTGCGTTTAATCTTTTTGATCTAGCATAATCGATCATTTCAGTAATAGATCCTTGGTATATCAAAAGGTGGGTTTGAATTGACAAGGCCGATCTTGTCAGGAAGATAACACCTTGCGTGAGTAGAATCTTCGGATTCATACCTTCGTCATAGTACCAAGGATATGATATGTGTAATAGATTTTGATAGATCCAATCGTTAAATAACATATCTAAATTTCTAAAGGGCTATTTCATCATATCTGTTTAATTTGGAAAAAGTTTATTAAAATGTGTAATCACCAAATTCACCACCCTCTTGGGTGTCATTGATCGCGGGACTTCAATTGGTATCAGAGCTAAGGCTCTACATTTTTTAGATCTAACGATCTAGAGTCAGATCCAGATCAATGGCCAACAAGGGGATGATGCCTGAGGGTCACTCCATCTACCATCCTCCATACTTCGATAGCTCAAATTACTCCTATTGGAAAAATAGAATGCATATTTTTTTGAGAGCCTAAGAGTACGAGATCTAGAGGGTGGTGGACAAGGGCCCATATTAGCTTTCCAAAAATGAAGACAAGTGGACCCCTGAGGATATTAAAAAATCCACAGTAAATTTTAATGCTGGGAACATTATGCAATGTGCTATTCATCCTAATGGGTTTTCTCGTGTATCCATGTGTAGTTCAGTAAAGAAATGTGGGACAAGCTGCGGCTTATCTATGAAGGAACCTCCGAGGTCAAGAAGACCAAAGTCAACCTACTCGTCAGAGATTACGAGTTATTCAAAATGAAACCCGAAGAAACCATCTCTGAGATGTTCGCAAGACTGTCTGAGATCACTAATGGTCTCAAGTGTCTTGGAAAGGAATACACCAACTCTGAGCTCGTAAGGAAGGTGTTAAGATCTCTTCCACTTGCCTGGCACACAAAAGTCACAGTCATTGAGGATTCAAAGAATCTGTCCACACTCTCCTTGGACGAGCTCATAGGGTCACTCTTGACCTATGAGATAAATATCAAAAGAACTACGGAGGAGGAATCCAAGAAGAATAAAATCGTGGCCTTGAAAGCCAACCAGCCTGATGATGACCCCCAAGAATAGGAGTCTAGGGAAGGGAGTAATGAAGAAGATGACTTGGCTATGCTGACCCGGGAAGTGAAGAAATTTTTGAGAAGAAATAAGAATTTTCAAGGACATTTTAGAAAGAGGCAAAGGAAGCCCGTTCAAACCAAGGGTGAGCCAAGCAAGCCTAACAATGTTATTTGCTGTGAATGCAAGAAGCCCGGGCACGTGAGAGGAGAGTGCCCGGATTTGAAAAGAAAGTTCAAGAAAGAAAAATTCAGAAAACCAAAAGCCATGGTTGCCACATGGAGCGATGAAGAGGACGAACAGTCCGAAGAGGAGCTGCAAGAGCTCATGGAAAGCTTGTGCCTTATGGCACACGAAGATGATTCAACTGAGGTAAATTATGACCTTGACTTTATCTCAAATGAATAATGAGAATTCGAGTATGAAAAGTTGTATGTGAAATACAAGAAAATCAGATTGGAAAATAAATCCCTCAAGAAAAAGATCGAAGATCTCACACATGAGGATTCTTCTGTTAAGTTTGAAAAACTTGAGCTAGAATTGTTTGAACTAACAGAAGAAAAAGAAATTTTGTCTCAAACAATTTCAGATATTGAAAAATCCAAAGAGGAATTATCATGCAAGATATGTGAAATAGGAAAAATTTCTGAGAACTTGAAAAGTGAAAAAGAAGTTCTGATATCCACAGTTTCAGAACTTGAAAAGAAAAATGGGAGTTTAAATAAGAAAGTGGCTGACTTGCAGTCCACTTTAGCTAGGTTTGTTGAAGGCAAACAAAACCTAGACAACATTTTAAGAGTTAAGGTTAACTTCCAGAAAGAAGGGCTGGGGTACTCTCCCCAAAATAAAAAATCTTTTGAGCACAAGATCACAACTTCCTTTGTTCATGAAAAAGAAAACAACTGTTCATCATGTTCACACTCCATGTCAAAACATGCCCAATCTAAACCACGCCAATTCCAAAGGAGGTTCTCAAATGTTAATTGCTTTCACTGTGGTAGATTTGGTCATGTTGTTGTTAATTGTTGGTTCAAACTAAATTCACAAAGAAATCATGCTTCTTGGATCAAGAAAAGATATGCACAGAATTGGACTAACACTCTCAGACCCAAATTAGTTTGGATACCAAAAATAATTGCATGAGAATGTTGTATCTTGCAGATATGCCTTGAAGCTAGGGGGAGCAAATGGTATCTAGATAGCGGCTGCTCAAGGCATATGACAGGGGACAAGAAGGTGTTCTCTACGTTGCAAGACAAGGATGGAGGCTTAGTTGCCTTTGGAGGAAAAGGCAAAGGTAAAATCATTAGGATCGACAACATAGGTAAGAATTCTGAAACTCTTATCGACATTGTGCTTTTGGTAAAGGGCTTAAATCACAATCTTTTAAGCATAAGCCAACTGCGTGACAAGGGTTTTAAAATTATTTTTGACGAAACTCATTGCCTTGTCATGAATAAAATCACAAATGAAATAAAATTCATTGGAAAAAGGAACAACACTGTATATACCATTGATCTTGATGATGTTTCTGGTGGTGATGTGTGCTTGGTAGCAAACAATCATGATAATGCTTGGTTATAGCATCGAAGACTAGGTCATGCTAGTTGTGGAGTAATCTCCAAATTGTCTAGACATGACTTGGTGAATGGACTGCCAAAGTTAAAATTTGAAAGCGATAAAATTTATGAGGCTTGCACAAAAGGCAAGCAAACACGCATCTCTTTCAAAAATTAGAATATTGTTTCTACCACTCGGCCTCTAGAACTGCTACATCTTGATCTATTTGGCCCTACTAGGACATCCAGCCTAGAAGGGGATTTGATGGCCTATATCTCACAAGAAGAGCCTAAGGATATTCATGAAGCTCTTCAAAATGAATCCTGGATTCAGACTATGCATGAAAAGCTACACCAATTCGAAAGGAACGAAGTGTGGTCTCTCGTGCCGCATCCCAAGAATCATTCCATAATTGGAACCCGTTTGGTTTTCAGAAATAAATTAAATGACACGGGATTGGTTGTTAGGAACAAGGCCCGGCTTGTAGTCAAAGGGTATAGCCAAGAGATGGGCATTGATTTTGATGAGTCCTTTGCACCGGTTGCTAGATTAGAAGCGGTCCAGATTCTTTTGTCTTATGCTTGCTCATCGAACTTCAAATTATTTCAAATGGATGTTGAATCCGCTTTTCTAAATGGGTATATCAAAGAGGATATTTTTGTAGAATAACCTCCAGGTTTTGAAGACCCAAAACATCCAAAGTATGTGTACAAGTTGTAGAAGGCCCTGTACGGATTGAAGCAAGCTCCAAGGGCATGGTATGAAAGGCTCACCTCCTTTTTGCTTGAAAATAGATTCAAGAGAGGTAAGGTTGATCAGACCCTATTCACAAGAAATTTAGGTAAAGACATATTAGTAGTCCAAGTGTATGTTGATGATATTATCTTTGGAGCTACTTACAATGCCTTATGTGATGAATTTGTAGAAATAATGCAGGGCAACTTTGAAATGAGTCTAATAGGGGAACTTACATTTTTTCTTGGATTGCAGGTGAAGCAAACGTCTGAAGGTATTTTTATTAATCAAGCTAAATACACCTTGGAGCTGTTAAAGAAATACGGAATGGCAGAAACAAAACCCATGTCAACTCCAATGGCCACAACCATAAAGTTAGACAAAGATGAAAAGGGTGAAACAATAGATCCTACACTGTTTCAAGGTATGGTCGGATCACTACTGTACTTAACAGCATGCCATCTAGACATTCAATACAGCGTATGTCTATGTGCTCGTTTTCAGTCATGTCCTAAATAATCTCATTTATTAGCTGTTAAACAGATTTTTCGTTACTTAATTGGCATAGTCGACTTTGGCTTGTGGTTTCCCAGCGGTAGTTCATTTGATTTGATTGCATACACCAATGCGGATTATGCCGGATGTATTGTTGATCGTAAAAGTACTAGTGGGTACAGTCAAATTCTTGGTGGATGCCTAGTTTCATGGGCTTCCAAGAAACAACATTCAGTAGCTCTCTCAACAACCGAGGCTGAATATGTAGCCCCCGAAAGTTGTAGAGCCCAAGTACTCTGGATCAAAAATCAATTGCTTGATTTAAATGTTGAAATGAAATGTGTTCTAATTTTATGTGACAATACCAGTGCAATAAACTTGTCAAAAAATCATGTACAACATTCTAGGACAAAGCATTGACATTCAGCATCATTTTCTGAGAGATCATGTAGGTAAAGGGGTCTTTAAATTAAAATTCATAGACACACACAATCAGTTGGCTGACATCTTCACCAAACCCCTAAACCAGGAACAATTTAATAAAATCAAAAGGGAACTTGGCATGTTCAAGGGTGAGAGCATACATACCTAAGTCGGCATTGAGGCTGAGTCTTGCATAGATAGAGAAGTTAGTTGCATTAAGGGTAGATTGCATAGAAAAACATGCATACCTTGTGTGTACATTTCTGGTTTCTTGTATGATGATATACCACCAATGCATGCTTGTTTGTATTTATACATATAGCCCTTCCTTGAAATGTTTCTAAGGCCTATAGTTCCTTGCTAAATAAATGTGGATCTTAAGACCTAAGGATCGGAGGCATTTACTGAGGGAGAGTTTCAGAAAAACTCCTATAGTAGATGTCTCAGAAGGATCACTCATTCCTTCTAGTCAAAAAAAAAAGGAAAAAGGAGGATGTATAAAAAAAAAAGAAAAAGGATGATGTATCAAAAAAAGGATGAATCAAAAGAAAAGAAATAAAAAAAGGGAGATGAAAGTATTCAACACACCAAAAAAATTGCTAAAAATTAAGGGGGTCGACCAGTTCGGTCGATCGAAACCGGCGAACCAGCCGGCCGAACCCGCATCCGAACTCCATTTTAAGGGGGTTTTCACCCCCATTCACTCACTTTCTCACCACTTATCACTCCCACAACTTCTCTCCAGCCCTAAAAACACCAATGCACCTCTCTCAAGCCCTAGAACCTCATTCTTCTTCCATCTGCACAAGATCTGACGTGTTCATCATCACTTCTGGATGAAATCTCTGCGACGGATTGTGCGACCTTGAAGCCATTCCAAGGGTTACAGTGTGTGGAGCATCCCATTCTACGGTATCTTGGTGCATCTTTTCATTCCATTCCACCCCAAGCAAGGATCTTTGTTCCCCTTAGGTTTTCTACTACGATTTCTATCTAGATGGCGCCTAGAAGAAGTTCTCAGCATTCTACCCTTTGGGAGTCTAGTGCCAAAAGAGCTGAAACTCCGACTCCTCCACCATAGCAGGCAGCCGCACCTCCACGGGTACAGCCGATGCGCCCACGACCTATACTCGACCCTCGTCTAGTCGATTTTGGTGAGCTAAATGACATCTTTCCTGATTTAAGTGCGGCATTTAAGGTTCAGAGTGGATGGATTGATTTCGCAACGAGATTTCCCTTGTATTATCCGAGCTTAGTTCAGGAGTTCTATGGCAACTTGAATATGAGGGATGACCATCTCTTTACCATTTGAAAGGAGTGGAGTTTACAATCAATCAAGAATTATTTGCAAGCGCCCTAGGTGTTTCAACTAGAGGGGAAGATATGGCGGATGGTCATGGTGCTGTGGAGGACACATTCATGCTCATGATGTGCTGTGAGTATGGGCACGGAGTCAATAATTTGATCACTCTGAATGCCAACTATTTCCCACCATTACAGCGGATTCTGCATCACATCTTCACCACTGTTATCTATCTTAAGGGTGGGAGTAGAGATGCCGTAATTGAGGTGCACAAGTTTCTGTTCTATCATGTTTTGAGTGGGATCCCCATTAATATGAGACGCCTTATGATAGATCTAATTGGGTCATGCCATACCCAAAGAAGATGATCCCTGCCATATGGCTCACAGTTGACTGGCATCTTTCATCATGTTGGAGTTGGTTTCGCCAGGGAAGTTAACATTTACGTCCGGCAAGATGATATCTACAATAAGCACAAACTCCGCTCATCTTTTGGGTATGAGTGGGGTCCATATGGAGTCTTATATAGAAATGTCAGAATCTATGGAGATGAATCAGAAAATGAGGAAGAGGACCAAGATCAACAGGAGCAGGATCAAGCCCAAGTCCATCTTCAAGCTCAAGTCGAGGAGTACCCTTCTCTACCACAACAAGAGCACCTCCTCCTCAACCTACAGCTTCGGATATGCCATCTCCACCGCAGTTCTTTCACGGGGAGTCCTCTACTGAAGGTGATGGACCACCTTCTTGGGCAGATTATGAGACTTTGGATAGGCACTTTTCTGGGTTCGAAAATCGTATGAATGTCTTTGGGGAACAAGTTTCCAACCTTGACACTCGATTTGGGTCATCACTTGATCGACTCGACACCTTTATGACCATCGTGACTGGCCGGATGGATTCCTTCTCCACCGCCTTGGACACCCTCTCCACCAATATGGCCAACCTGTCTACCCAAGTGGCTACCCTCTCCTCCAGCCATGAAGATTCCGGCCAAGTTTTTTATCTCATGAACCGCACTCTTTTGGGCCTTCAGCGTCGTGGCCAGGCTCGACAGACCTCTATTACAGATATTGAGCATCACCTTTAGTTTCAAGATCACACTCTTGAAGATATCCATCGCCGCCTCGGTGATCAGCCACCTCCAACAGACGGCCACTGAGGGCTTTCTGGTTCTTCACCTTAGTCGTTATTTTTGGGACTTGCAGTTCACTTGTCACGCCCCGAGCGCGGAAGATACCTGGAGATGCGCGACGTGTCTATATCAATCATGTCAATCAGAGTGGTCGTGTATTCGACACAAAGATAGAGATGCGCAAAATAGCAAGATAACCCAATCCTTTATTTCATAACAGATAGACTATTACAAATCCAATACTCTGTTTAATAAAAAGGAAAAGAATACATATTTGACTCAAGAAACTATGGAAAAGACTAGACGACACTTTGTAGAAGCTCTATCACTTTCACTCTTGACCATTCCCATCCGATTGACTTCCATCGTCGTCGGACTTAGCTGAAAAGTACAAAGGGACAAACGGAATGAGCGAACGCTCAGTAGGAAATTATATCTCAAGTACTAGCAAGGGGTTTAAGTAATTACATTTTTCATGAATGCAATAAGGCTATGCATGCTCGCACGAAACGACAAGATAGAGAGAATGTAATATCAAGGAAATAAGATGAACTTACTATGAACTTTCAACAAGATACAAGTTATTCAAGATATTCAAGCAAGTACCATTATCAAGTCATGTCAAGAACTTTGGCTATCATGTATCAAGCAAGTAAATTACCCCTTTTTCGGGCCACGCATTTCATGTAAAGTCAAGTACGATTCAAGTACAAGATGTGTGTGGAATGTCCAATCAAGCAAGTCAAGTACTCGGTATAATGCCAGATACCTTATCATTTTAACTCCCATGGGCACAAGTACTTTCGGGTGCTCCTCCCAGGACCAGATCGGGCCCTATATGCGCAGGCATTTATCATGTGTTTTGACATCCACTCTTGTTTATAGCCAACATAGAATTTCAATAATCAAGCTTGTAGACACGTATGACAACTTTGATAGAATAGAGTCCAAAATATGACAAAGGACATAGAATGGCGATAATAACGGTATAATCACGATATCGATAAAACTAGGTAGAATATGGTTCCCTTAACTTAGGTACCATGACAAATCAATATGGACATTCTTTATATAGAATTGAGGTCCACATGAACAGCATATCAAAGTAAGATACCCTCATTCTTATCATAGAATTGGGGTTTACAAGAACGACATGATATGGCATGATATCATTATCCTATTAAGAATTTTCTTATGATATACTCTTTGTATAATCATAAGGGCCGATATACCATGTTTCTTTAGAGTGACATGGCATCAATAGTGTAATGAGTTTTTAGGGTACAACCAGCTCAGTCGGCCTTGAGGGAATCCAAGGCTACGAGGAGTCTTACGGAGGTCTCTATGACTAACTCGCTAGTCCAAAGGAACGGAATGTCCAATGGAGAGCTTGTATGTCAATGAGAATTGAGTGTGATCGATAAAACACCGTGAAAAGTGGGACTATACTCACGGAGTGGAGAATAGTGCCGATATATATATATATTATGATATATAAAACCATCGGTTAGCAAATCAGAGGAAAAATCAGTTTACAGTAAAATAACGACTTAGGTCAAGTCGTTTCTCAAGTAATTAACGCCTAACAGAAGGGCGTTTACATATGGTCCGTTTTTGCAGAATTTTCAATAATTTTAATAATTTATCTAAAACGCGCCTTCGTCAGGGGCGTTTCTTCAAGAGTTGACGACTACTGTAGCAGGCGTCTTTTATTTACAATATTTTTCAGAACATATTTATTTTCAGAAATTATCAAAAACGCGCCCTTGGCAGGGGCGTTAATCATTAAATTCTTATTTTCTCAGAATATATATTCCAGGATTTTAACAGATACGCGCCCTAGTAAGGGGCGTTTATTTTTAATTCACGCCCTGTGATGGGGCGTTACCACAGGGAAAAACGACCTAGTCTAGGTCGTGAATTCAAGAAATATCAGGAATTAGCAAGATTTGCACGATAATCAAGGATAACAATCATATAGTCATGACAGAAAAATTGGCAGGAATTCAGATGCAGTATATTGGATTTGATGTTTCATGCTTATTGACTTTTAACCGTTAACAATTATTGATTGATTTCATGTAATTACATGGATAATCCGTTCTGAAGATTTACATGAAATTAACGCCTGTGTACAGGGCGTCAAATATGAAATTGACGACCTGGACATGGTCGTGTCTTGTAAATTAGCGCCCTGGACAGGGGCGTCTCTTTCAAAATATTGCAGAAACATAATAAAACCATATTAAACCGTATGCATGTCATGTCAATACGTATATAAGTCTTGTCTTAAATTATTTGGACTACAGTAACTTGAGAAAATCCTACCTTGATAGTCGATTGAAGATGAACATGAGGGATTTTAACTAGAAGAAGATGCTGCTCTGTTAACTGTTCTGAAGCTTTCTGTAGTAACAAAGTCACAACAACCTAGATGAAGATGGACGACCTACAGAGGATAGATTACGAAGGTATTATGCTTCGTAATAACCTAACCGAAGATAAAGGAGGAGAATAACTTACTGGTTCTCCTAGGAAGACAGGGCTCCTTAACCTGTAGAAGAGATATAGATGAAGAACATTAGTTCTTCACATACTACGTTCATAATGAAAGGAAGAAGAAAAATCGAAGAACTTGATGTTCTTCACGTACCTTGCAGATTCCGAACGCCAAATAGCGTTGAAGGGTTCGAGCAGTAGATTATTTATAGGGATTTAGGGGTCCTATTAGGGCTAGAGTTTTTATTGGGAGTAATATATCCCTAATAGAGTCCTTACCACCTTTTAACTCTTTCTAATACTTATCCATTACCCTGGATAAGTTTCTGGGTCGAACGGTTTACGAACTGAATTAACGCCTTTGGTCAGGGCGTCGATTCTTGAATTGATGACCTTGTTCAGGTCGTTTCTTAAGAAACGTCTTGGATAAGGGCGTTCCTTGTTTTTGAAACACGCCCCATATATGGGCGTTTCTTTTACTTGCCTATTTGGTCGTGAGAGTTGACGACCGCACGTGTGGGCGTCCTTTCTTTAGTCACGCCTTTGATAGAGGCGTTTCTTTTGGAATTAACGCCCTAATAAGAGGCGTTATTTTAATTTTGTTTTACTTCTTCTGATTAATCCTATTCTCATTCTCTGTATTACTACTGTAATATATATATGTTTTAATTTATTTCAAATATTCATTTATCAGGGTTGCTACACCCTCCCCCACTTAAAAGAATTTGGTCCCCAAATTCAATATATATATAATTATACATGTGGAGAGCGTAGAACATATACCTCTTAGAATAACTCGGGAAATCGTTTCTTCATAGATTCTTCGGTCTCCCATGTCGCTTCGCGTTCAGGATTCTTATTCCATTGCACCTTGAGTATGGGAATAACCTTATTCCTTAGAGCTCGTATTTCTCGATCTAATATCTTCATAGGCTTCTGTTCATATGTGAGATCTTTCTGGATCACCAGATCTCCATGTTCAATAATATGAGATGGATCGTGCACATACTTCTTCAACATAGATATGTGAAATACATTGTGTACCTCGGACAACTGAGTAGGCAACGCGATGCGATAAGCAACCTCGCCAACTCTTTCGAGTACCTCAAATGGTCCGATGAATCTTGGCGTAAGCTTGCCCTTAACACCAAATCTTCGTATGCCACGTCCAGGGGATATCTTGAGAAATACATGATCTCCGATTTGGAATTCAAGATCTCTTCTTCTTGTATCTGCATAAGTCTTTTGTCTGGTCTGAGCAACTTGTAATCTTTCCCTGATTACTTATATCTTCTCGGTTGTATCCCTTACCATGTCTGGACCTAATAGTTGTTTCTCTCCAACTTCGTTCCAACATATGGGAGATCGGCAACTCCTTCCGTATAAGGGTTCGAAAGGTGCCATTTGGATACTAGCTTGGTAGCTATTATTATATGCAAATTCCACTAAAGGTAAGTGGTCATGCCAGCTTCCTCCAAAGTCAATAATGCATGCTCTCAGCATATCTTCAACAACTTGATTAGTTCACTCGGTCTGACCATCCGTTTGTGGGTGAAAAGCAGTACTAAAGTTGAGTCTCATCCCCAACGAATGTTGTAATCCCTTCCAAAAATGAGAAGTAAAACGGGGATCTCTATCAGACACGATTGAGACAGGAATTCCATGTATCCTGACAATTTCTTTGATGTATAGTGCAGCTAGCACATCAATTGACCATCGGCTTTTGATTGGCAAGAAATGTGCCGATTTAGTCAATCGGTCAATGATAACCCAGATTCCATCATGTCCTCCTTTAGATTTAGACAAACCCATGATGAAGTCCATACCAATATCCTCCCATTTCCACTTAGGAATATCTAGAGGATGTAGTTTTCCCGCAGGCTTTTGGTGTTCCGCCTTGACCTGTTGGCATGTGAGACAGCGTGATACATAGTCCACTATTTCTCTTTTCATATTAGGCCACCAAAAGTTCCTCTTTACATCTTGGTACATTTTGGTTGATCCTGGATGAATAGTGTACCTTGATCGGTGAGCTTCATCTAAGATCTTCTTCTTTAATTCCGGACAATCATGTATACAAGTTCTATCTTTGAACGATAATCTTCCATCAGAAGTTAGTTGAAAATCAGATTGTCCTTCTAATCTGCCTTTGATTTCTACTAACATAGGATCATCATCCTGAAGTGTTTGTATTTCAGATAACAAATCTGACTGTATGCTTACATGAGATAGTGTGACAAATTTGGATTCCATGTCCAAGCTTATATTGAGCTCGGAGAATTGTTCAAGTAACCTCCATTCTTGCATCATACAATTTGCTATCATTGCTCTCGGCTTTCGACTAAGGGCATCAGCAACATAATTACCCTTTCCGGGATGGTATTGTATATTGAAGTCGAAGTCCTTGAGATATTCTAGCCAGCGTCTTTGTCTCATGTTCAGCTCCTTTTGTGAAAATAGATATCTGAGACTTTTGTGATCGGAGTATACAGTAAACTGTGCTCCATATAAGTAGTGTCTCCATATCTTTAGGGCAAATACTACCGCGGCCAGTTCTAAGTCATGGACGGGGTAATTCTCCTCATGCTTCTTCAGCTGACGTGAAGAGTAAGCTATGACCTTTCCTTGTTGCATTAAGACACATCCGAGGCCAATGCCAGAAGCATCAGTGTAGACCTCGAATTTCTCTCCTTCTATCGGTAGAGCTAATACTGGAGCTGTAGTGAGATGATCCTTGAGAGTTTGGAAACTTCTTTCACATTCCTCACTCCATTCATATTGGACCTCCTTACGAGTTAATCTTGTAAGTGGTACGGTGATCTTAGAGAAATCTTTGATGAATCGCCGATAATAGCCTGCAAGACCTAAGAAACTTCTGATCTCGCTTGCATTAGTGGGTCTTTCCCAGTTTCTCACAGCTTCAACTTTTGACGGATCTACAGATAATCCGTCCTTTGATATGACATGCCCGAGAAAAGCCACTTCTTCAAGCCAGAACTCGCATTTGCTGAGTTTAGCATATAATTGATTTGTCCTCAAGACTTGCAATGCAATCCTCAAATGCTCTTCATGTTCTTCCTTAGTCTTAGAATATATCAATATATCATCAATGAAGACTACTATGAATTGATCCAAGTAAGGCCTGAATATGCTATTCATTAACTGCATAAAGGCAGCAGGGGCATTTGTTAGTCCAAAAGGCATAACAACAAATTCGTAATGGCCATACCTGCTTCTGAATGCAGTCTTGTGAATGTCATCGTCCTTGATTCTTAATTGATGGTATCCCGACCTGAGATCAATCTTGAAAAAATATTTGGATCCTGAAATCTGATCAAATAATTCATCGATTCTCGGCAGTGGATACTTGTTCTTGATAGTAAGATGATTCAATTGTCGATAGTCGATACACAATCTCATGGATCCATCCTTCTTCTTTACAAATAAGACCGGTGCTCCCCACGGGGAAGTACTTGGTCTAATAAACCCTTTTCGGATTAGTTCCATCAACTGCTCCTTCAACTCCTTGAGTTCAGCAGGGGACATTCTATATGGTGCCTTTGAAACGGGACCAGCACCAGGGACTAAGTCAATGGTGAAGGCTACATCTCTTTGAGGGGGTAATCCCGGCAAATCTTCCGGAAATACGTCGGGAAATTCTCGCACTACCTGAATGTCCTCTATCTTGGTTTCTTTAGCTTCTTTAATAGTGACAAAAGCAAGGAAGGATACACGTCCTTTCTTGACGAGCTTGCTTGCTCGAAGAGCCGAAATAAGAGGGAATTTGCTTCGACTCTTAGGACTAGTATAAGTCAGTTCCGGAAATTCCTTGAAAACAATCTTGCTATCACGGCAATCAACCGTTGCCTGGTATTTGGATAACCAATCTGCTCCTAGTATAACATCATACTCTTTTAGATCTAAGCAGATAAGATCAATAGGAAAATTCTTTCCTCGAACCAATACCTCACAGTTTTGGTAATGATGTGTGATATCCGTCTCGTTTCCGAGAGGAGTAGACAATATTAACTTCATCCATTCTGGTTCTAGAGGTAATGGGTCAGCAAACTTCTTGGAAATAATGGAATGCGATGCACCCGTATCAAATAAGACATGTGCATATTTGGAACAAATTTTTAATGTACCTTCCACCAATCCGCCTTCTTCTTCTGGTTCGGTCTCTTGGATTGCATAAAGACGCGCGTTCCTTGTCACTGGGCGTTTACCCTCACCGTCTTGGTCATTCATTAATGGACAATCGGGAATCCGATGTTCACGACTCCCACAACGGAGACATGCTCCTAATTTCCTCCAGCATTCTTCTGTTTTGTGACCAGCCTTGTCACAATGCTTGCAGACTGTATTCGAAGGGGTAGTGGTGATAGAGAAAGGCTTGGATTTCTTGAACTTCTGATCTTGAGAGGAAGAACCTCCATTATTGGGCCTCTTCTTAAAGTTGGGTTTAAAAGAACCCGAACTTGTGACTTGCTCCTTTTTGTCTTTCCCACGGATCCTATCAGATAGTTCCGTGGCATCTTCAAGCAACTGAGCTCGGCGCACTATTTCAGTATAAACTTGAATATCCATAGGTGCCAGTTGAGTAATGTAGTGGGGCCTAAGCCCATTAAGAAATCTACGGGCTTTCATCTTTTCCGTGCTAATTAAATGCTTAGCATATCTAGACAGTCTAGAGAACTGTGCTTCATAATCAGCCACCGATAAAGATCTTTGCTTTAATGCGGCAAATTCGGCGGCCTTCTTTTCCTGGACCCTATCAGAGAAATATTTGGCGTTGAAATATTCAACGAATTCACCCCATGTAACTTGAGTTGGGTCAATAGTAGCTTCAATCGACTCCCACCAGCATCTAGCATCCTTTTCTAACAAAGTAGCTAATAAGACTTTGTCCTGATCCGTGCATTGCATGACACGGAATATACGTTCAATCTCCCGAACCCAATGCTCGGCATCGTCTGGATCGGTCGATCCCATGAACTTCGGGGGATTCATATTCTTGAATGATTGGTGTAAGCTTCCAGCTCGTGGAGCACCACCTTGTGCTACCTGTTGTAGCACTTGGGTCATCCCTTGAAGGGTACGCTGCATGTTGCGCCATTGAGCACATTCGGCAGCCATTATCCTACAATTACAATAGCTATGTTAGTATTATATCACTATGATCTTATAAAGGACTCATTGATCATTTAACCCTTGGTTCTACCCACTCTCACTTGGTTAAAGGTTTTGAAACCTATCCTTGGACTTGGGTTTCCTAGGAATTGAATACCTTAGGCTCTGATACCACAAAGACTGTCACGCCCCGAGCGCGGAAGATACCCGGAGATGCGCGACGTGTCTATATCAATCATGTCAATCAGAGTGGTCGTGTATTCGACACAAAGATAGAGATGCGCAAAATAGCAAGATAACCCAATCCTTTATTTCATAACGGATAGACTATTACAAATCCAATACTCTGTTTAATAAAAAGGAAAAGAATACATATTTGACTCAAGAAACTATGGAAAAGATTAGACGACACTTTGTAGAAGCTCTATCACTTTCACTCTTGACCATTCCCATCCGATTGACTTCCATCGTCGTCGGACTTACCTGAAAAGTACAAAGGGACAAACGGAATGAGCGAACGCTCAGTAGGAAATTATATCTCAAGTACTAGCAAGGGGTTTAAGTAATTACATTTTTCATGAATGCAATAAGGCTATGCATGCTCGCACGAAACGACAAGATAGAGAGAATGTAATATCAAGGAAACAAGATGAACTTACTATGAACTTTCAACAAGATACAAGTTATTCAAGATATTCAAGTAAGTACCATTATCAAGTCATGTCAAGAACTTTGGCTATCATGTATCAAGCAAGTAAATTACCCCTTTTTCGGGCCACGCATTTCATGTAAAGTCAAGTACGATTCAAGTACAAGATGTGTGTGGAATGTCCAATCAAGCAAGTCAAGTACTCGGTATAATGCCAGATACCTTATCATTTTAACTCCCATGGGCACAAGTACTTTCGGGTGCTCCTCCCAGGACCAGATCGGGCCCTATATGCGCAGGCATTTATCATGTGTTTTGACATCCACTCTTGTTTATAGCCAACATAGAATTTCAATAATCAAGCTTGTAGACACGTATGACAACTTTGATAGAATAGAGTCCAAAATATGACAAAGGACATAGAATGGCGATAATAACGGTATAATCACGATATCGATAAAACTAGGTAGAATATGGCTCCCTTAACTTAGGTACCATGACAAATCAATATGGACATTCTTTATATAGAATTGAGGTCCACATGAACAGCATATCAAAGTAAGATACCCTCATTCTTATCATAGAATTGGGGTTTACAAAAACGACATGATATGGCATGATATCATTATCCTATTAAGAATTTTCTTATGATATACTCTTTGTATAATCATAAGGGCCGGTATACCATGTTTCTTTAGAGTGACATGGCATCAATAGTGTAATGGGTTTTTAGGGTACAACCAGCTCAGTCGGCCTTGAGGGAATCCAAGGCTACGAGGAGTCTTACGGAGGTCTCTATGACTAACTCGCTAGTCCAAAGGAACGGAATGTCCAATGGAGAGCTTGTATGTCAATGAGAATTGAGTGTGATCGATAAAACACCGTGAAAAGTGGGACTATACTCACGGAGTGGAGAATAGTGCCGATATATATATATATTATGATATATAAAACCATCGGTTAGCAAATCAGAGGAAAAATCAGTTTACAGTAAAATAACGACTTAGGTCAAGTCGTTTCTCAAGTAATTAACGCCTAACAGAAGGGCGTTTACATATGGTCCGTTTTTGCAGAATTTTCAATAATTTCAATAATTTATCTAAAACGTGCCTTCGTCAGGGGCGTTTCTTCAAGAGTTGACGACTACTGTAGCAGGCGTCTTTTATTTACAATATTTTTCAGAACATATTTATTTTCAGAAATTATCAAAAACGCGCCCTTGGCAGGGGCGTTAATCATTAAATTCTTATTTTCTCAGAATATATATTCCAGGATTTTAACAAATACGCGCCCTAGTAAGGGGCGTTTATTTTTAATTCACGCCCTGTGATGGGGCGTTACCACAGGGAAAAATGACCTAGTCTAGGTCGTGAATTCAAGAAATATCAGGAATTAGCAAGATTTGCACGATAATCAAGGATAACAATCATATAGTCATGACAGGAAAATTGGCAGGAATTCAGATGCAGTATATTGGATTTGATGTTTCATGCTTATTGACTTTTAACCGTTAACAATTATTGATTGATTTCATGTAATTGCATGGATAATCCGTTCTGAAGATTTACATGAAATTAACGCCTGTGTACAGGGCGTCAAATATGAAATTGACGACCTGGACATGGTCGTGTCTTGTAAATTAGCGCCCTGGACAGGGGCGTCTCTTTCAAAATATTGCAGAAACATAATAAAACCATATTAAACCGTATGCATGTCATGTCAATACGTATATAAGTCTTGTCTTAAATTATTTGGGCTACAGTAACTTGAGAAAATCCTACCTTGATAGTCGATTGAAGATGAACATGAGGGATTTTAACTAGAAGAAGATGCTGCTCTGTTAACTGTTCTGAAGCTTTCTGTAGTAACAAAGTCACAGCAACCTAGATGAAGATGGACGACCTACAGAGGATAGAATACGAAGGTATTATGCTTCGTAATAACCTAACCGAAGATAAAGGAGGAGAATAACTTACTGGTTCTCCTAGGAAGACAGGGCTCCTTAACCTGTAGAAGAGATATAGATGAAGAACATTAGTTCTTCACATACTACGTTCATAATGAAAGGAAGAAGAAAAATCGAAGAACTTGATGTTCTTCACGTACCTTGCAGATTCCGAACGCCAAATAGCGTTGAAGGGTTCGAGCAGTAGATTATTTATAGGGATTTAGGGGTCCTATTAGGGCTAGAGTTTTTATTGGGAGTAATATATCCCTAATAGAGTCCTTACCACCTTTTAACTCTTTCTAATACTTATCCATTACCCTGGATAAGTTTCTGGGTCGAACGGTTTACGAACTGAATTAACGCCTTTGGTCAGGGCGTCGATTCTTGAATTGACGACCTTGTTCAGGTCGTTTCTTAAGAAACGTCTTGGATAAGGGCGTTCCTTGTTTTTGAAACACGCCCCATATATGGGCGTTTCTTTTACTTGCCTATTTGGTCGTGAGAGTTGACGACCGCACGTGTGGGCGTCCTTTCTTTAGTCACGCCTTTGATAGAGGCGTTTCTTTTGGAATTAACGCCCTAATAAGAGGCGTTATTTTAATTTTGTTTTACTTCTTCTGATTAATCCTATTCTCATTCTCTGTATTACTACTGTAATATATATATATGTTTTAATTTATTTCAAATATTCATTTATCAGGGTTGCTACATCACTTTTGATCCACTTTTCTTGTATCCCCTCCCCTCTTTGACAATGACAAAGGGGGAGAAGTAGTTATTAGGTCTATCTATGTTTTATGCATGCGTGAATGTATGTGTGTATGTCATTTGGCATTTGCTTTTGCATTTGCATTAGTTGAGTCGTTTGCCTTGTGAGTTTGAGTTGTTTGCATTGTCTCGTTTGCCTTGTGAGTTCATGTGACCAGACCATGTAATGAACTTGAAAATAAATGAATGAATGCACTTGGTAATGGTTATACATTTTGGTTCTTTAATCTCATTTCCTTTCATGTGAATGTGGCAAATATGCATGAATGGTTCTCACATGTGAATGCGGCAAATATGCTTGAATGGTTTGCAATATTTTGGCTTGACGGAATATCTATTGTACTCCATTGGTTCTATGTATATCAAATGGTATTGGATGAAGGACCGGTCTGCCAGTCTGAAATCTTTCACTATGCGTGAGTGTAAACTCTGCCTCGTACAAGAACCATGTGGAAAATGGCAAGATTACAATGCGTTGATTTCAAACTTCCAAAATTGCTTAAAAGCACACCAATGTACTTAAATGCTCTAGAGTTTTATCATCATTAAAAAGGTGGAGATTGTTGAGTATCTCCAGGTGATTTTGATGATAATAGAACCCCAGACATATTTTCCATCACGTGCCGTGCATTATTGATTAAGAGAGAGCTTCATACGCAATTAAGGCCTAATTCCATCATGACATATGCTTAAATGTTCACAGCTTTCCAAATGCGTAAAAAGAGCTCAAATGGACTTGAAATCAATGTTAACATACGTTCAATCCAAGGCTTGATTATTTGGATATGTTTTGTTGAGCTAACAACCTTGTTTTGCAGGAATTCCAGAGTTCGGTCGCCCAACTTGGTTGGTTCGGTTGACCAATTCTTCCAGAATTCAGAAGTCTGTAAATGCTACAGAGTTCGGTTGACCGACGGGCATGGATCGGTTGACCGAATTTTCTAGCGTTGAATGTTTCAGAAAGTCAGAGAGATCGGTCGATTGGTCGATCGAACCCTTCGAGGCTGCCATTGTTGACTTCTTTTCTTTAACTTGTTCAAAGCCACTATCTTGGACTTTTTGATATTAAAGTCTCCCAACTTGCCTAAAATCGTGGATCTGGTTTTTGGCTTGTCCCTTGACCATCCTAGGTCTTATAAAAACAACTCTTGGGCCAAGAAACCCTAATTGCTCAAAGGGATCAATGGAAGGCTATCAAGGGAGAAAGAGGGTTGTGGGAAGAACTCCATGACCAGTGCTTCGTCCAAGCATTCTTCATCAAATCTCAAGCATTTGAAGATTATCCTGAAGCCATTCAAGTGGAAATCGAGCAGAGAAGCAAGCTTCATCAAAGATCTTCATCATCCACTGAGGGGGAGCCTAAATCTGAAGTTTTCATTTGTGTTTCTATTTCTAATTTCCATTGAGCTTCAAGTGTATGTTCTTTTAATCTTCAAACATTTGTGTGTGTGTGGATCTACTCAGATCCGCGTGTGTGTGTGTGTGGTTTCCTTCAGATTCGTGTGTGTTTTGGTGCGTCTGCACCTTCATGGGAGTTCTGAACTCCTTACGAGTGTGTGTGTGTATTCTGATCTTGTAATCCTTTACAAGATAGTGTGTGAATCCTTACAGTTTGTGAGGGGTGAATGTAGGTTGCCATCGTTGCATCCAAACCACCTTAAAATCATTGTCTATCATGTGGTTTGGTCCTTTTCATCTACCCCCATTCTATGTGATTGATTTTGCATATTATCTCTTCCGCGTTTGATCTTTTTGATCTAGCATAATCGATCATTTCAGTAATAGATCCTTGGTATATCAAAGGTGGGTTTGAATTGACAATGCCAATCTTGTTAGGAAGATAACACCTTGCGTGAGTAGAATCTTCGGATTCATACCTCCGCCACAGTACCAAGGATCCGCTGTGTGTGATAGATCCAATCATGAAATAACATATCTAAATTTCTAAAGGGCTATTTCATCATATTTGTTTAATTTGGAAAAAGTTTATTAAAATTTGCAATCAACTAATTCACCCCCCCTCTTGGGTGTCATTGATCGCGGGACTTTAAGGTAAACCCTTTACCATGCTAAATTTAGTCAACTTATGCAACACATTATAGTTGGCATGACCTAATCTACGATGCTACAGATATGCAAGGTCATCTTTATTTACTGACAAACATAGATTAATGTGTGTTGTATCATCTAGATCAATCATATAGATGTTATTGACTCTTTTTCCAGTGAATTTTATAGTTTCTGAATTAGGTTCATAAATGGTGCATGCAAGAGAGTCAAAAACTACTTTATGGCCTTTATCATATAGTTGACTAATGCTAAGAAGATTATATGCAAGTCATTCAACTAATAAAACATCTTCAATGCAACATGATACACACTTACCGACCTTACCTGTTCCAATTATCTTTCCTTTTGTATTGCCTCCAAAAGTGACATGACCAGCATCTTTCTCAGTCAGCATACAAAATTTTCTTTTGTCCCCGGTCATGTACCTGGAGCAGCCACTATCAAGATACCACCTATTGTGGTTGACTGCCAGACATACCTGCAATTGCAATCAGGCAGAAGATTTTGGAAGCCAAAACTGCTTGGACCCTATAACAGCAGTCAAATCAATCAAACATGACAGTAGTTGTCTTGGTATCCACATTTATTTCTGTGATTTTATTTGAGTTGTGGATTTGTTGTTCTGCTTATTTAACTCATTGTGCACATTCTGAGAGTTTGTTGTTGATCTTTGATTTTTCACAGTTGGGTGTTTTTTAAAAACATAAGAGTTTATGTGCCTATTTTGGAATCTAAAATCATTGGGATATGTGGGTGCAGTAAAGATCCTAGGTTGGGTAGACTTAGATTAAACAAAATCATAGGAGTTATGGTTTATTGATGACCTGAACCTAGGTTGTGCAGAGGTACTCCAAGAGTAGCGTCGATGCACCTGATAAGGATGGGATTTCTGAATATTCTGTTGCATCGACCTTACATAATGGCTGCCTCGACCTGTTCTACCAGAGTTATGATAAGAAGGGTAGTAGCTTTGACCTGAAATCTTCTTGCTCAGACCCTGGCTTCTAAAGGACTAGAACCCAGATGAGATGTGCGTCGGTGCAGGTTGGTTGTTGCATCGACCTTTCTGTTGTGGCTGGGTTATGTTGGTTTTGGGACTTCCTTAGACTTGGAATCTAACTGGTTGACCCTTAACCTGACCCTTAGGCTTAGGTGTAGTGGTGTGTGTGCTGGGTTCTCTAGGAGCATCCACCTTCCCTTTACCTTTATCCTTGGCACTCACTTTACTTTGCTTATTATTTTTCACAGATTTTTCAGTACTGTTTTCCTCACAAGTCATTTTTATCAAGGGATTAAAATTTGATTTTCCTTTCTCACCAACAAATGAAATTGTTTTTACCTCAAAACTTTTCTTGCTTGTTGGATTAAAACCCAACCCTTCTCTTCTGAAATTGACTTTAGTTCCCAGAATTGCATTTAGATTTTCTGTTCCTTGAGTCATGGCCTCAAGGGAATTCTGTTTGTCTTTGGTTTCTTTTTCTAGATTTTCAACAGATCTTTTCAATTCTTCATTCACACCTTTTATAGATTCATATTTTTCATTTGCAATTTTTGTTTCTTCTTCAAATTTTTGCATTCTGATTTTAAGTTCATCAATAACATTTTTCAGATTCTCATTTCACATCTCAATCTGTTTAAGACAGTTTTATATTCTTCTATTTTAGCAAGCGAATTTTTAAAATCAGTGTTTTCGATTTCTAGGCATGCAATTCGATCACTTGAGGTGGTGTCATTAACAAGGGAGTTTATCTTCCTTTTCAATTGTCTATTCTCCCTATGAATATCATCATATTTATCTAAAATTTCAGCATATGCTTCTTTCCAATCACTATAAGTATAGTTCTCGAAAGGGGAAGTTACCTCATCATCTTCCTTTTCTTCTTCTTCTCTCCTGGCCATCAGGCACAACTTGTCCTCGTCCTCACTGTCAGATGAGCTACTCTGACTGTCTTCTTCTACATCACTCCAGGTGCTCACCATGGCCTTGCCCTTTTTGTTATTCCACCTGGGATGTTTCTCTTTCTACAGTTCTGGACAGTCCGCCTTCAGGTGCCCTGACTTCCTGCAATTATAACATATAACACCATCAGTCTTTTTGGCAGTATCAGATTTATATCTCGACTGTCTTTTCCCTGAGAAGTATTTTCATCTGAAACTCTTACCTTCTTTCCTCAAAAATTTCTTAAACTTTCTAGTTATCATAGCAAACTCACCTGAGTCTTCTTCAGAACTGGAAGAGCTATGCTCACTCGAAGACCTTTGCTGCTAGAACTTACCTTAAGTGCCAGGGGCTTTTTCTTCTTCTCAGAATCATCGACCGTCTTGAGATTCGGTTCATATGTCATAAGAGAACATATGAGTTCGTCGACAGTGGTAGTTTCCAGGTTCCTGGACTCTTCTACTACAGTGGCCTTCGTATGCTAGATTGGTGTCAGCGACCGGAGGATCTTCCTGACAAGCTCGTACTCACTGTAGACCTTCCCCAAACTCTTCAAACTATTAGTAAGCAGCATCAGCCTAGCATACATCTCAGAAATTGTTTCATCAGATTTCATCTTAAAAGCTTCATATTCAGAGACTAGCATATTTTCTTTTGTTTCTCTTACCTGATATATTCCCTTATAGATTACCTACAGTTTATCCAACATTTCCTTCGCTGTCGTGCAGGATGACACTCTGGAAAACTCGGTGGGATGTAGAGCGCACTGAATAGCGTTTATCGCACTCCAATTCAGAGTTGATCTTCGAATTTGCTCCCGAGTCCAGACATCTTCATCTTCAGGAAGCTCGAACGGACCTCGGTTGACCACCTTCCAGATCTCGTGGTCTTTAGCCCTTAAGAAAACCTACATTCGATTCTTCCAGTATGCATAGTCAGTTCCATTAAAGAATGGAGGTTTACTTACAGAATGACCTTCAGCTATAAGTCCTCCAGCATCCATTTCACCAGGTCTCCCCGGGATGTTAAGCCCCTAAGGAGAGTTAGGCTCTGATACCACGTAATGAGTATGGATGAACTACTGATCTAGAGGGGGGTGAGTAGATCAACCCCAAATTTTAATTCTCCAGCAGTAAATAAAATGCGGAATGAAAACTCTGCTGAAAAATGAGCTATCAAATCAAGCTGAAGTAAACAGAAAGCATATCCAATAAAGAAAAGCTGTCAATCACATAGACTAATAGAAGATAAAGTGATCAGCAGATGAGCATTCAAAAGCACACCTCGGTCTAGTACTGGGCGGAGGTTTGACTCACGAAATCCCTCACACAAGAAGCAATTTTCCAGATAGATTTAATATATCCTTACGACTACAACTTTTGATATACCACTGAGGTAATGATTGATAGGTAAAAATATGATAGAGAGACCATTGAAGAAATTCAGACATGCCAAGCAATCACACAGTGGACAAAGTAGTTTTAAGGTGGTTCGATCTCAATCTTGAGATCTACGTCCACCCCTCACTCAATCGAGTGAGGCTTCCACTGAATCACAGCTTTGAATCCGCTGATTACATAGCTTACAACCTGCTGAGCTTCACAGCTTGTTGTCTGAGGATCACACCTCGCCGCTGCCTCACAGCTTGGATCGCTGATTACACAGCTTACAAGCGTTCAAAAGAAACGAACTAAAATAAACAAAGGAAAAACAATAACAGAATGAAAAGATGTAGCTCTCTCTCTAGAGCAATTCGACTCTGGATCTGATCTAGAAGTCGAGAACAAATTAGCCTCTTCTCAAGCTCTCTCTTCTCTCAGAATTCTTCTCCTTCTTCTGACACTCTATTTTCTCTCACTTTTCTTTTCTGCGCTGAGTTCTCTCTCTCTCTCTCTCTCTCTCTCTCAGACTCTTTTCAGCATCGGCACTCTCTCATTTTCTGGTTCGTAGTAGCTCTCACAACTCTCTTCTACTTCTCCTTTTCTCGATCTTCTTTCCTCTGATCTTCTATAGCTCCTCTATCTTTCATTAATCTCCAATGCCATCTGCCGCTCGCGCTCTGGCCTCTATTTATCCTTGCGAACATGAGTTCTTGTGGTCCCACAAGATTCAATTTGGGCGCGTAGAAGGAACGCTCCCACCCAAGGCCTTCAAAAAATGCTTGGCCACGTGTCAGATGAAAAGATGAACGTTCTTTAAGAAACAGCCACGTGGAAAGATTATTTCGTTAAGAATCTCCAAGGTATTGGGAGATAGCCTCGGATCACGTGCCCCCAACAGTTGTACTTTTAAACCCCGTGATAATCAGAATTTCTGCCTCCAGTTGATCAATGGGGTTGCTTCGCATCAAGGAAGCTTAACTTTAACTTTTAACTGAATTTTGGACTTGGCCTCTCTTCTCATACCTTTATGCATCTAAGGTGTTTGAGCATGAATCTGAATTTATTACTTTATGATCTTCATCTTGTTTTCTCCTGCCAAACCAAATATAGAAATTCATTAACAATCTTATCATGAAACAAGTAGTAGGTTTCTAAGAAATGCAGGCTCAGATATTTCATAAAGATAGACAAATCATATAACTGGATGTGTGAAGATTTGCACATGCATCGATGCACAAATAAAGTACATCGACCTGTCTTACTGACGAGAAGAAAAGAATGCAGTAGTATTTCTCTAAAGCATTGACCTGTATATCATACAGGTAGACCTCATTCAATCATAAAGACTATATCTGCTTTGATACTTATGTAGAGTGCATCGACCTGTCAATGCACAGACCCGTACATCATGTACTACAACATCGACGTGCCACTGAGGTGTGTCGACCTGTCCTGGTGATGTATAATGAAATGCTTAAATGCATCGACGCAAGGCATTACTGCATCGACCTTGCTTCCAAGCAAATGCACAAGGTGCACCGACCTTATGACTGATAGCCTTTATCGCATCGACCTTATACATCAATCGCTGGCTCATTATTGAACAACAGCAATGACCAGTCTCTAGTGTGCATCGACCTGATGATGCAACAGCTAGCATATAGTGCATCGTGACATCGACCTGTGTATAATGTGCATCGACCTGATAGTGCAAGACTTCTGTAGCCGCATTGACCTTCTAGACCAGAATGCATATATGCATCGACCTGATGTTCTATGCACTAGGAGATACATCGACCTTACAATGCACCGCATGAATATGCATCGACCTGAAGGTGAACAGGAACTTATTCTGACTTAGAGAAAAGACAATATAGCACACATTATTAAATCCAAATAGTTTTGCCAGCATCAATCAAGATCAATCATACAATTGCCAGCATCAAAACCAGAGGAGACACAACAGTAACTTGCTATTTCATATGAAAATAGCAGCAAGAATAGTGGTCGCTGATTAATGAGTGACCACAGTGTTGGGCGTTAATTCTTGAATTAGCGGCAGTCTCTGGGCGCAAATTAAAGAGCGACTGTCACCCCGCCACTATTTATTTTCGTGAAATTAATAAATAACCCATGTTTAAAATTAAATAACTACGGAACCATGTATCTGAAAAATATATTATATATATTTCTGGATTCCTCATATTTTTCCCTACTTGATCATGCCTTCAGTTTCTTGAAAATATAGTAAAATAGAAATAATATGAAAATCATGAATCTGCGACAAAAGCATGGACCTTATTTAGAGATTGAACACCTTCTTAAAAGGTCACCAATTATAATTAAATTCTATTGATTTCTGGAAATTACTAGAATTAGCGCCCGTGCACAGAGTCACTAATTCTTAGTATTTTTCTGGGAATTCTTTTAAATATGAGATTGGGTGACTTTTCAAAGAGCTGCTATTTCTTGATATAGCGACTTTCTGATTGGACGCAGATTCTTGCTCTCACAGTTTCTATCGGGCTTGGCCCATACCGCGAGTCTTTTGGCACTCTCATCTCACGTCCGTAGATGGAGTCTCTATTTCATGATATTTCACGCTTACACACTAACTCTTGGCGATGATTGGACCCTCCAAGGGATATTCCTTCCTTCAGACTAGTGCTTTCTTCATTGAGACCTCCGTAAATCTCCGCTAGCCTTGGATTCCCTCAAGACAGCCAAGTTGGTTGTACCCTAAAAGCCCTGGAACCATTGATTGTCATGTCACTCTGAAGAAACGTGATGCTTAGCCCTCATAGAGCGTTGTTTTTGGTCTCTTTGAGAAGTCTATTTCTATCTGGAATTTGGTGACTAGGCCATTAGGCGCTGATCACTGAATTAGCGGCCGTCGTGTGGACACTATTTCTTCGTGCCTGTACTGTTCACAGGAATAAGCGACCACTACATTGGACGCTATTTCTATAATTGCAGGCTATCTGAGTCGACGCCAATTACCCAGTTTCATGATATGTCAAGATTTTCATGTGATTTATCGGTATGTCATCCTTGTTCAAAGTTCTATCCTTGAACTCCTCATTCCGTGAAATCTATCTTATTATCCTACAATGGCTTATTCCTTTGGAATTATATTGGCTATAACTATACTGGATGTCAAAATTTTTACATGACTCAATGCCTGGTAATTATGGGGCCCGGTCTGGTCTTGGGAGGAGCGCCCGAAAGTACTTGTGCCCATGGGAGCTATATTGACCACGGTGTGGCATTGCACCGGAGTGCATGACTAGCTTGATCAATGACATTCCACAAATCTCTATAGTGCTTGACTTGACATGATATTTACATGACGTGACTTGCGTGACCCGGAATGGGTATATACTTGCTTGAATTAAAATAGCCAATTCCCGACTTGATGATTACATGCTTGATATCTCTTGATAATTTACATGATATCTTCTACTTGCTAGTTCCCGTCATTATTATCTTGATATTCCTTCGTAACATGATCATGCGTTCATGCATAGCTATACTTGCATTTCATGTAACATGTTATTTACTTAAAGCAAGTTTGTTCTTGAGATATAATCCCTACTGAGCATTCGCTCACCCTAGTTTTTCCCCTATTTTTCAGGTAATTCTGATGACGAAGATCATTCAGATGGGGATGGACCCGAGTGAAGAGTGTAGAGTCGTCCGATCGTTGAAGCTACCGTCTAGTCGTGTCTTTTCTTTTTTCTTGAGTCATTATCGTATTTTCCTTTTATTGAGTCTAGCAACTTTACTTGAGAAATAAAGAGTATGTAATTGAATTATCTTTGGAGTTATTAATGAAATAAAAGATTTAGTTTATTATCTCTACTTTTGCGCGCTCTGCCTTATGGTTGAATTACCTCATGCTCTGATTGACATGATCGATATAACTCTTCATGCATACTGAGTTCCTTCAGCGCTCGGGACGTGACACAAATCTTGCGGCACCTTCTTCCTCTTGGCATCGCGATTGCCCACAAGTTGGAGGCCTCCCCTATTCGACGACATGCTCTGCCTGTGCCTGGAGCACATGAATGCATGCAAGCCCAAGCGGTCGCCCACACGAATGCCCACCATCACACCGCTGTCGCTTCTCTCTTTCTCTATCCCACGTGCTTGTCGTGCCCATGCTAGCTTCTGATTTCTCCTCCAGCCTAGGCGGTCACCGCAGATGGGACCCTGTTGTTGCATGCACGGACGTTGCCCACGCATGTACGCCATGGGACGCATGCGACCACTCCGCCTTGCCATGAATGTCGCTCCATGCTCATGCCGGTAGCCCCGTCCAACTGCCAAGCAAATGTTGAACGCGAACGACAACCCCCTCGATCACTCCTCTACCTCTTCTTCATGCACATGGCTCCCATCTTCCTCTTCTCTTCCACCGTCGACCGATACTCTATTTCCCCTTTTTATTTTCTCTACGAGCCCATCACATCTCTTCTTCTCTCCTCCTCTTGCCGGAGCTGCTTACCTACGTCTCCTCTCTCGTGAACGGCCTTGCTCGGCCACTGCACGCACGAGCTGGCCCCTGTTAAAAATAGTAAACTTGACATTTTATTTAACATGATTTGGTCTTTGCAAAAATGTATGGTGGAGAAGTACCGTTGGTTTCCCACCACCTATTATTTATTTATTTTATTTCTATTTTTTCCATATTAAGCATGTAAGGGACTATGTAAAGGAGCCTCTTGTAAGAAGAATCCAAACAATTGTGTAGAATCTAGAAGAGGAGTTCTTTCTCCTTCCATTCTCCATCTTTCTTTTTTATGCCTTGTGTTAATCTTTTGTCCTTGAGTGTCTTAATTATTTAGTGAAGGAATAACTAGAGCCGTGCTTCTAGTCTGCTCAGTTCCAACAAAGTGGTATCAGAGCTAGAGATCCTTCTAGGTTTTCCTTATCTTGTTTCTCTAGTTGTTGAAGATGGTATCCAACTTGGTCCAACCCTCTATTCCCAAGTTGATGAAGGACAACTACGAGAATTGGTGTATTCAGATAAAGGCATTGTTCGGGTTGCGATCTATGGGAGATAGTCAGCGATGGGTATGTGGAACCCACTACCGGGCAAGAGGCTATTTATACTCCAGAGCAAAAAAATGCTCTGAGAGAACAGCGGAAGAAGGACAAGAAAGCCTTATTCTTACTCTATCATGGGTTGGATGAGGCAAAATTTGAGAAGATTGTCGAGGCGACATCGAGCAAGCATGCTTGGGACATCCTAGGCACGGTCTACAAAGGCGTAGATCGAGTGAAGCGGATTTGCCTTCAAACTTTGAGGGTGGAATTCGAGGCTGCTCGTATGAAGGAGGATGAGAGTATCTCCGACTATTCATCACGGTTACTTGTGATCGTGAATCAAATGAAGAGAAATGGCGAAAAGATCGAAGACATCCGTATCATCGAGAAAATGCTTCGATCTCCCACACCGAAGTTCGAGCATGTGGTCTGTTGACATGTTTTTCCTTACTCCCCTTTTGTATCCTTCCAATCCTTCTACTATATCAATATAATAAATGAATGAAATGCAAAGTAGAAGGGGATAGAGGGGTGTGTGTGTGATCGCCACCAAGGTGCCAAATGTAATAGATACACCGTACCTTGGAATGGAGGGAGAGCACTCGCCTGATGTTCAGCGCTGGCAGGTGTAGACGGTCCTGAAGGGTCCACTCAGTGGAGTGGATGGTCATGCGACAGACCGCTCAAAGCGCCGAAGTATGAAGCGGGACAAAGGCAGATCTGACAATAGAACGGCTCGAAGACAGTCGCGTGAAGAACGGAACGGCTGATGATAGACCGCCCAGATCTCCAAACAGACAGGATGAGGCCGTGCAGAAATGCCAGACTCTAAACTCGTGAGATCTAATCCTCCACCCCTTCCGGCCGGCCAGAGGGGATGGCCTCATGCTAGAATGCTGCTGACCTGCAAAACATAATGAAGACCACAAAAGAAAACCCAAATCAGAACTATGAAGTGTAGCAACTATAAGAATAAGCGGACGTAAGCATAATAACTTGGAATGGGGAATACCTGGGGGTTTTTAAACCCTTGTGGGCGTGGAAAACTGTAGGAGGGTGTGTGTAATGGGATGTAATGATGAAAAACGTAGACAAAGAACGAAGGAAACGATGCATGCAATGAAGAAAGGACGGTGGGACTATTAGAACAAAGACTCAAAAACACAGAATACTCCCTGAACCGGAGGCTTATGCGAACGTAGAAAGCCTCCCTCCCAGACTGTAGGTCGCTTGAAAATTCGGCAGAGCTTCGCCGTGACCTTAAAATCTCCCCCCTTTCAAAGCTTGGACTAAGGGTCTATTTATAGAGCCCATAAACCTAGCCCCGAAATTAGGGTTTCTAGTGAAATTTAGGTCGAGATATCAATATAAAACCTATAGATAATGGAATTATCTTCCAACCACTTCAAACGGCACCCCATTTGGTGGAGTATCCGCGGAGAAATGGGTTGAACAAACCAAGGTTCCAGCCACGGATAAGAGAGAGGAAATCCATTAAAATCTCAGTAATCGGGCCATTGAGTGGTCGCTCGATAGACCGCCCAGACCATTACGCGGTCCATTCCTAGACCGCTCAAGGCTGTCGGTGGAAATTAGATAAATATGAAAATAATCGAATATATCCATCGAATTGACTGATTATTTCACCGTTGGACTCTTATGAATTGGACGGTCTTTAATGGACCGCTCAATCATGGAACGGCCGCAAACCAACCGCTCAATGCCTGTCGGTGATAAATCTGAATAAATTAGATAATTAGATAATTATCTGAACAACCCACGAATCTGGGACTCTGGGGACTGGACGACCATATACCTACCATTCCATAGATCTGGACGGCTATACACAGACCGTTTAACAGCTTGTCCGTGGAAATTCAGAAAATCACCTTAATATCCAATAAATATTTGAACGGTTCAATGTCAACCGCGCATTGACTGAGCGGCCAGGCTGGAGATCGTCCAAAAGATGGACACTTGAATTTGATACAAATGTGATAAATTAAGCAAAATCAAGGCCCATTAAGCTCCGAATTGAAGCAAACTGAGTCAGGGACGGATGTACCCATAAAATAGGCCGAAGATTATGCCTGAAAATAGCCCAACGAGTAACGGACAACTCGAGGCATCAATAAATGATGGTAAAAGGAATGACTCAACTCATAGGTAAAAAATGGGTGTCAACAGATGCCCCTCCTTAACGTCCTCTTTGCAGGGGAGCGAGCGGAGGTGAAGCGGTGATAAGTGTGTAATTTTATATGTTAAGTAATGTTATAACACACTTTTATGAGCTTTAATATGTATCACTATGTATTTATCACACTTAGTTTTAATTTCAAATCAAAATGTGTAATTGCCTGATTTAATTACATTTTGACTCTATTTGGCAGGAAAAAAATAAAATAAATAAGAAGACAAATGGGACAAAACCCATTCACACATTCAAAAGCCCATGTCGACCAAGCCCAATCTTAATTCAAATAAAAAAAAGAAAGAAAAAAATTAAAATTAAAATAATTATTTATATATATATTTGATATATATATTTATTTGATATATATATATATGATGGATATATACTTGATATATAAATATATTTATATATTTATATATTTGATATATATATGATATATATATATATATGATATATATATATATATATATATGAATATATGAATATATATGTATATATACATATATTGATAATATATATACACATATAAGTACACATATATAGCACATATATATTCTATTCACGTACAGACAATGCATGCAGGAAGTTTCTTTCGGAAAGGGGCTTGAGTCTTCATACGGGTGAAGCACAAAACAATGAGCATGCATTCACAGAAATGACTTCACGTGGGCACCAATGGCTTGGTCTTCAACGTGGGCCTTCACGTGAAAGCCAATCAAAAGCATGCAAAGGAAGCTTCATACAAGGCTTCAAAGTGGGTGCAGCCTTCTCATGTGAAGGCCCTTCAGGACACATTCATAAAGCATGCACGTGGCTTCATCATGTGACCATGAGATGAGGCTTCTTAACGTGGCCAACATGGGCCCCTTCACGTCGGCTTGGCCATGCACAAAAGCCACGGCTTCTCACGTGCTGGACAAATGCAATGTCAACAACAATGCATGTAGGCTTCACGGCAGGTCCACGATGGGCTCTTCATACGGCCAAAGCTTTTAAAAACACAAGGCGGCCCCATCTTCACATGCTGTCGACAAGGCCTCAACAACACGACCAAGGCATGCAATGGCTACACAAAAGCCAAACAGAACAAGCATAGCGGCATGTCGGTCAAGGCAAAGGACTCAAGGTGGGCATGGCCGACAAGGTCAGAAGGCCAGCAAGGGTTTCACACATAGCCGACGTGAAAACAAATATGAGAAGAAAATGTGTTATAAAGAAAGTGACGTTTGGTATTCACATGAGAGCACAGGGATTGTTCTGGAGGCTATATAAGGAGGACATAGGGAAGGCTTAATCTCCCTAATAGGCAATAGGCAATGGGTAGTAGGCATAATACGTAGATAGCTTCATTCTCCTCCACCCTCCATTCTTAGTTCCTTATTTAGGATTACACTTGTCCATTTTATTTCTTTTGTTATTGTTATAGTTTTGTTATTATTTATTGTAATTTTCATACAATTGTAAGTTGATGTTAATTCATGTTTAATTTTATTAGTGTTGTTATTTTCTATTTTATTTTGTATAATCTCTCTCCATCTCTCTAATATCTCTTCCAAAATTCTTTCTCGGTCAATTTCCAAACTTCCTCCAAAGACGGTCAAGAGATGCGGTTCCGATCCGGTAGAGTGTACGTGGTCATTCCCGACGACACGTAAATCAAAGGCTCGAGGAGACGACGCCGTTATCACACCACAGCCGCACCAAATCTATCCCACTTCGTCTATTTTATTTCGCATTTAATTTTGTTATTTCTTTAGATTCATGTATTTTCATGCAATTTTACTTTTCAATTAGTTAAATCTCACTCAAAATTCGAAACTCTCAAATATAAGAATTTTCCAACTCATGCTTAAATGAAAATATTTCTTCCTCGTGGGATCGACCCGTACTTACCACTCTGCTTAGATTTTATATCTTTTTAGTGAGTGAGATAGGTTAATTTTGAAATTGTGGCACGACTTTTGACGACGAGTTTTGTGCGCATCAATTTTTGGCACCGTTATCGGGGAGGAAATAGATTTTTTTTATAGTTGGATATTCTTGTGTTTGATGTGTATATTTGTATATTAATTTTTCTAATTTTATTTTATAGGAAAAAGAAAAAAATCAGGAAATCAAAGAAAGAGGAAAATCGGACCTGAAATTCTTAGAAAAATGAAGCGTCGCTGAAAGCCTAGAACTGTAGCAGTTAAGCGTCGCTAAAGGGCTGAAACGTAGGAACATGTTCTATTTTTTCGATTTCTGAAAAATCTTCAAAAAAATCTGAAAAATTCCTGAAAAATCTATAAAAATCAGAAAAAATCAGAAAATACAAAAATATCATTTTAGGCTTCATGTTGTACTAAATTTACATGTCTTTGTCATTTTATTATTTATAGCTTCTTACATTCATCTCTTATTGAAAAATTAAAACTAAAAAAAATTGTGCTGGCAAGATATATTCATTAACTAAAAAAAAAACATCACTTGCGCCAAAAATAAAAGACTGCATTCAAGTGTAGAAATCACACCATCCATGTTCTAGGTCATGAATCATTTAGCATAGAATTTTTTCTTATTTAATTTTTGTCATTCCATTTTGGAGATTGCAAGGGGCAAGGTATGTTCTACTTATCCTATTCTAACATGCATATTGCATAAGAACCCCTTGTTTGAAATTATGGTGTGCATTTCATTTCAAAACACTTTAAGGGCGATACCCATAAATAACATAAGGTGGGGATTTCATCACCCTTCCTTAGCCCACAAATCACATTTCCCTTACATCTTTGCATGACCTAAGCCATAAATAAAAGCCAGTAGACATTGGCCCTAGGATCACACTGTGATTTTAGTACGATTTGAGTTTACCCTTTTGTGGAAACCGGTGTCTAAGGCAAGACGGTCGGACGGCAAACGCCTTAAGCGGGACTGTGGTTTGACATAATTAGGTCCCTACAAAAGTAGGGGGAGCCTCCCACTACCCCACCCCTTACCTGGCCGGTGAAAATATTGAGGGTGAACTTAAGTTGCACTTTAGTCATTTTGTAAAACCCAATTTGTAGGTCTAGGTCACATCTAGGTCGTTAGGTAAATTGTGTGTCAACTTGTTTGTGTATGTAAAAATAAATAAATAAATTAAAATAAAATAAATTAAAAAGATTTTCCTGCAAAAATATAACAAAAAAATCAAAATAAAAATTCATCACTATTTTTTTAGCCTTTTGCATTGCCACATCCACTTTTGTTCAGGCCCATTAAAAGATTCTTTCATGTTCAACCATGCGGGTCACTTGAACTTAAATTCTTCATTTACCCAATGTCATCAATCTCCTTCACTCGTCCAAAATGGGGTTTACAATTCATCTATTACCCAAGAGCCATATCAAGTGTCATCAGATTTTTCCACCTCTTTCTCTTACACAAATACATATCCTAGGTGGGAAAACCAACAATCATCTTCTTGGACATCTTACCAAGACCCCATGCAAACTCCTTCAAACCCACACTTCTTAGGTCGGGCTTCTTACTCAAATGATCCTTACAATCAAGTCCCATATGAAGGACAACCCATCTACTCTCCATCACCTCAGTACTAGACTGATTTTTATTATGATTATTACTTACCACAGTCTGAGTGCCACCCAACCTATCCAGCTCCTCCAAAGTCTGATTTCGAGGACAGGTTCAATCAAATGACTCAACTCATCTTGGCCAATCAGCATTCCCTTCAAGCTCAGAGCCAAATCATTCAAGCCCAGCTTGACCAATGTGATCGAGAGCTTGAAATGGACCAACATACTAGCCTCCCCACGGAAAACTTTGAAAATCCATTTCCTGATTACGATTATAATATCACATTGAATGATCCATCCATCAATCCTCAATTCACCAACTCTCAAATAATTTTTGATGATAAGGATAATATGGAGCAGCCATATCAGGAAATTTGGGGGGACGCTAATGAATTTCAATTTGTAATGGCCAATAATGAGGAGTCTAAGTTGGGGGGAGAAGGAAAGAATCATGAAAATCAAATTTGGGTCCCAAACTCTAATGACCATTCTGACCCAGCCCAACATCACTCTCAACCTCACTATTCAACTCCTCTACCCTCAAATCCCAATTCAGAAATGACACTCAATCAACACTATCAATCAATGATGCTTCAAAGTCAATCTCTCCAAGCACGAATTGATAGGATGACTGAGACGATCAAGAGGATTGAGGAAGAGCAAGTGCTTAGCTACTCTGGTTCCATGTCTACTGATCAACTTCCTTATGATGACTATGATCAATCCTTGACTTCCAATTATCATAATATTCAGATCCACTATGATTCAGAAGATGATGGAATTATGGAGAGATCTTGTCAGTAAAATTTGAATGAGGAACCTAGAAAGTTTGAGGAGATTGAAGAATTTGATGGAAAAGAAATAAAGGAAGGAAATGAACTAATGAATGATCATATTCCCCCTCCTAACATTGAATTTGAGGAGTCTACGCTTGATTACCCTCGTAAGGAAAATGCTAGAGAGGTGGATGATCTCTAGTTAGGGGGAGAGGAAGAGTATATTGAACCTCAAATCTTTAATCACATGTCTCTCCCCGAATTTGAGGAAATTCTCTTTGAAGATGGGAAGGAATAAGTAGTGAAGCTGGAACAAGAAATTAATATTTATTTAAACAATGGAGTTGGGGTAAATGAGGAATTGAATGAATTTAGTGTGCCGCATGCTACTTTCAATCTAGAGGAGAGAGTAGAGCTTATGCCAATTCTTGACCACGGTGATTCTTTTGAAATTCTTGAAGCCGATTGGTCCAACCGTGCTCTACATGCTGATTTATCTGATCTCACGGATTCTCAGGAGGACTATTTCATAATTGATGACATGATTTTTACCAATGTTCCACCTCTATTCTTTAATCGGGATGATTCTTCTGAGCTACCTCCACCCCGATATATGTCATGCCCTTGCATTCACCAGCCATATTCGTTTTCTTCAGGGCATGACAAAGAAAATTTTGGCAAGGATAAAATTCTTTGGTGACTCATTCTAAAATCAACTCGTTGGTTATAAAGTTTTACGTCTGGCTGAAGATGTTAAACTTAGCGCTTCTTGGGAGGCAACCCAATATTTTTTATTTCTTTGTGTGCTAATAAATGGCTTCTTGGGAGGCAACCCAAGTGTTTCGTGTGTTTGTGTTTTTATTTTGCAGGTGTGAATAAAAGATAAGTTGGGGAGAGAGAGAGATGATTGCTTGCATTGTTGCCATGATTTTTAAAGCCAAATACCACCTTTAGTCAGTAAGGATGCCCGTCGAAGTTCACTTCCGTCAGGTTGTACCGTTCCTTCATAAATTTCATGTCTACATTGTTCATTATTCTCTATTGTTCATACCATTGAGGACAATGTCATTTAAGTTGGGGGGACGGCAATCATGCCATTGTACATTTAGCATTCATATACAACCTCATTTAGCTATGAAAAAAAATTTGGTAAAAACTAAATAAATTTGAGTTACATGATTCATGCTTCTATTGAAAGTAATTCTGCAATAGAAATGACTAGATAAGGATGATGGAAAATTTATCGAATCTAGCCATGGAAAACTGATATAAGAATCTTTTTAAAGTTCATGTGCACTTTAGAAAAAAAATTCACGTCGCATGCTAATTAAACAAGTAGGACAAGCCTTCTGCTATTTTAAGTATGTTGCCTGATATTCCGCACTTCTTACAGAAGAGATCTTTTATAAGCTTTCTGTCAAGTTATCTATCAAAATAAGTGAAAAAGCACAATTGAAAAAAAATTAAAAAAAAGGTACCATGAAAAATGTCCCGAATCTGAGTAACCGGGCCTACTTCACCTAAGACGTGTTGAGATTCGCGTCAAAAGGAAAAGGGAATCTTGATCTGTGAAATCGGGCCTCCTTCTCCTAAGGTAAGAGTCGAGGTTCGTGTTAAACAGTGAAGGGTAGTGCAGCATCATGTGTGTAGAAAAAAAATAAAAAGATCCCTAAGGGATGAAACAATAAGGCAGACAAAAAGCTAGTATTCATAATGCTCTGATTAAGAAGTATAGGGTTGAAAGACACTTGTTCGGAATAGTAAATGGGGGACGCAATTATCTTCATTGTGAACTTAGCATTTCACATGCACAAGTGCTACTGAATTTTAATTAGAATTCTTGATCAAGTGCCTTAATTTCCTACATAATGCTAGTATGCGTTAATGATTCCGAATTCCTAATCTGTAGTTGATTCTATGAAGGAATAACTCGATATGAAAGTAAGAACGTTGTAAAACTTTTGTTGGTCCTAAATTGTTAAATTGTTTGCATTGCTAAGGGACTAGCAATGAGTAAGTTGGGGGGTGTGATAAGTGTGTAATTTTATATGTTAAGTAATGTTATAACACACTTTTATGAGCTTTAATATATATCACTGTGTATTTATCACACTTAATTTCAATTTCAAATCAAAATATGTAATTGCCTGATTTAATTAAATTTTGACTCTATTTGGTAGGAATAAAAAAATAAAATAAATAAGAAGACAAATGGGCCAAAACCCATTCACACATTCAAAAGCCCATGTCGACCAAGCCCAATCTTAATTCAAATAAAAATAAGAAAGAAAAAAATTAAAATTAAAATAATTGTTTATATATATATTTGATATATATATATATATATTTGATATATATATATATTTCATATATATCTATATATGATGGATATATACTTGATATATATATATATATATATATTTATATATTTGATATATATATTTGATATATATATATATGAATATATATGTATATATACATATACTGATAATATATATACACATATAAGTATGCATATATAGCACATATATATTCTATTCACGTACATACAATGCATGCAGGAAGTTTCTTACGGAAAGGGGCTTGAGTCTTCATACGGGTGAAGCACAAAACAATGAGCATGCATTCACAGAAATGACTTCACGTGGGCACCAATGGCTTGGTCTTCAACGTGGGCCTTCACGTGAAAGCCAATCAAAAGCATGCAAAGGAAGCTTCATACAAGGCTTCAAAGTGGGTGCAGCCTTCTCATGTGAAGGCCCTTCAAAACACATGCATAAAGCATGCACGTGGCTTCATCATGTGACCATGAGATGATGCTTCTTAACGTGGCCAACATGGGCCCCTTCACGTCGGCTGGGCCATGCACAAAAGCCACGGCTTCTCACGTGCTGGACAAATGCAATGTCAACAACAATGCATGCAGGCTTCACGGCGGGTCCACGATGGGCTCTTCATACGGCCAAAGCTTTTAAAAACACAAGGCGGCCGCATCTTCACATGTTGTCGACAAGGCCTCAACAACACGACCAAGGCATGCAATGGCTACACAACAGCCAAACAGAACAAGCATAGCGGCAGGTCGGTCAAGGTAAAGGATTCAAGGTGGGCACGGTCGACAAGGCCAGAAGGCCAGCAAGGGTTTCACACATAGCCGACGTGAAAACAAATATGAGAAGAAAATGTGTTATAAAGAAAGTGACGTTTGGTATTCACATGAGAGCACAGGGATTGTTCTGGAGGCTATATAAGGAAGACATAGGGAAGGCTTAATCTCCCTAATAGGCAATAGGCAGTAGGCAGTAGGCATAATACGTAGATAGCTTCATTCTCCTCCACCCTCCATTCTTAGTTCCTTATTTAGGATTACACTTGTCCATTTTATTTCTTTTATTATTGTTATAGTTTTGTTATTATTTATTGTAATTTTCATACGATTGTAAGTTGATGTTAATTCATGTTTAATTTCATTAGTGTTGTTATTTTCTATTTTATTTTGTATAATCTCTCTCAATCTCTCTAATATCTCTTCCAAAATTCTTTCTCGGTCAATTTCCAAACTTCCTCCAAAGACGGTCAAGAGACGCGGTTCCGATCCGGTCGAGTGTGCGTGGTCGTTCCCGACGACTCGTAAATCAAAGGCTCGAGGAGACAAAGCCGTTATCACACCACGGCCGCACCAAATCTATCCCACTTCATCTATTTTATTTCACATTTAATTTTGTTATTTCTTTAGATTCATGCATTTTCATGCAATTTTACTTTTCAATTAGTTAAATCTCACTCAAAATTCGAAACTCTCAAATATAAGAATTTTCCAACTCATGCTTAAATGAAAATATTTCTTCCTCATGGGATCGACCCGTACTTACCACTCTGCTTAGATTTTATATCTTTTTAGTGAGTGAGCTCGGTTAATTTTGAAATTGTGGCACGGCTTTTGACGATGAGTTTTGTGCGCATCAAGCGGAAGCGAAATGGAACATGGAGATGAAGCGAAAATAAAGCGGAGCGGACTGAAAAGCAGGCGTTATGGTAAAAGACACTCGTTCCATTGCCAACGAGCGATAGGAATCTTCCGGAAAACTCTGAACCAAGCACAAGGAATGATTAGACCAAATGCAACGCCAATATGGAGGAACTAACTAAACGAAAAACACAATCAACCTCATGGGGGACACAATCCCGCGGTCCAATGAGGAGATCAAAGCAAGCAGCAAAAAAGTAAAGGAAACAGACTAAAACTCCAGACATGGACCCTCAGTCAATCAAACCAGGTGAACAGATCAGAGGTAACCTTCGAACTCTGATTGGAATTATTCCTCTTACTCAAACACTGAACGCATAGCCATCCATCACTGGTGGGACATTTGCAAGCAAACCATGGGTTATGAATGCTCAAAAGATGCGTATGATGCATGTTGGGCTAAAAATAAATCATTAAAATGAATGCAAAGAAAGCCACAAAATAGAAAATACTCGAGAATAATATTACTAGACTGGGAGAATCAAAGTCAAGACACTATCCGCAACCACGGCGTGCAGGATAGAACCATCCTCCCCAGACTTTCCCAACCTAGCGGCCTATCCGATGATTAAGCACGTGAACCTAGATCATCATTATTTTTGTTAAAGGGGAACATCAGATCTTGGAACACGTAGATAACCAACTGGTTCTCGAGATAACATAGCATAGTACCATACAGTAATGCAATAAGGGATATAAGGATAGAAAGCCATACCTGACTTACCTGTGTAGGCGAAATGGCAAGTTTGAAGGTGATGCTGCAAAGAGAGTTATGAGCAGGATTTGCAATATTTTATCATGAAATAACTATTCAAGCCAAGAAAGAAATCAGGTATTTAACTTCATAATGCAGCACAAAAGACACTATTCACAATTGTTTCAACACATGAACGGTCTAACGAAAGACCGCTCCACAAAATAAACGGTCTATATACGGCCGTTTAAATATTACCATTTTGAATATGATCGTGAAAATGCACGGCCCATCATGAGTCCGTTCAACCAACTGGACGGCCATCCCTTGGCCGTTCAAAAAAAAAATGCACCGTTAGAGATTAAACGGTCACACGAGAGACCGTCCAAACGTCACACGGTCTATCGATAAACCGTGCAATCACTGTCGATTTTAAAAAAAATAAAACCTTTCTTCTTCCTCCTCTTCCCTCCACACCGCAACCGACGAAGGGGGAACCCCACGCTACCACGTTCTCCACCTCCCTTCCTCACATTCTGCCTCTCAATCTCACTCTCTTACTCTCCCCTTCATCTCCCCCTTCCCATGCAACGGAAGCATCAAGCCTTACGACGCCTCGCCCGACACATGGCCAAAGCGGAGAACCAAATGCCGCCACCGGTGGCCTCCGTGGAAGAGGCTCCCGAGGGGCCACCCGCCGCGAAAGGGGAGTCCAGACCGTCGCCCGCGACTGAGGAGGAGACGATGGCGATCAAAGGAGGGACCATTGATGCCGAAGAAGAACCACCGGCGCAGGAGGTAACCACGGCGACGGCGGCCAAGTCCCCACGGGACCCTGAGGTAGGTGACCTTAGAAACCCCCCCCTATTTCAGCTTTTAAAGCATGCATGTTAGCCTTAGGGGTAGAATGGGGTATAGGTCCCCTTAGGAGCCACTTTGGGGGCCATGGCGACCCTCACCGCCGGCGGGGAGGGCTTTCACATTGTCGGGAACGACGGTAATGGCGCGGTCTAACAGTGACCGCACCATCAAACCACATGGTTCACATAGAACCGTTCAGAAAAAACACAGCCCAGGGGTGGCCGCTCAAAGAAGCTGAACCGACATCTTAACACGGTCCTAGGAGGGCCGTTCACCAGCAGGGTGGTCCACATTGGACCGCTCAGAAGTTGAAACGCTTAAAACGGAACGGTCTCCACCAGACCGTGGAAACTTAGGACGGCCATCCAGGGTCCGCTCAGAAATTGAAACACCCAGGATTAGAATGGTTTAAATCAGACTGTTGAAACACGGGACGGCCTTCATTGGACCGTTCAACAACTGAAACACTTAGGAATAGAACGGTTTGAATCAGACCGTTGGATGGAGGACGGCCCATGGGTGACCGTTTAGTGGGCAGAGAGTGAATTATTGAATTAACTGTAGAATTCTAAACTAAAATGCAATTATGCTAAATATATGCAGGGAAAGCGTAGGACCCGGATCTCATGGCTGCAGGTTCGGGCAGTGTATCTTACGATGCCCGACTTCCAGCGTGAGAGGCTGAGAGTCATGGGATTCTCAGAGTTCCTGAGCATGGAGGTGAGTCAGTTTGACACACCGCTACTCTACGCTCTGCACGACCGCTGGGACCTAGTGAGTCGTACGTTTCTCTTTCCGTGGGGACACATGGTCCCTACGCTTGAGGACGTGGCCCGACTCACTGGCCTACGCATGCATGGGTCGCCGGTCTGCGGGAGCACATATCCCGACTATCGGGAAATGGCCCAGGAGCTCCTGGGTCTGGACTTGCTGCACCCTGAGTGGCTGTCCACCACCCTGACTTGGGCAGCACTTCAGGACAACCTGGGACTTCGGCGAGCGAGGATTGCGACAGGAGAGCTGCCCGAGCAGCACCTTGAGAGACTCATGGAGCGAGCCATACCATGAGTTGTAGCGGAGGCTGTGGATGCACTTTTTATTTAAAATCATTGTGTATTTGTTTATTGTGTTTATTAAGTGCGTGGGTGTGCCAGTCACAAAGTGATGATTTATTGTGCGCTCGATCTGACTAATCAGACGATTGTGTAGTTCGTGTCGGGACTGAGAACCCGCCATGCCATAAAGGTCACGGCGTCATTCACATCCCCTCAGAGAGGGGAACACCCTTGATTAATCACCGGGAATCAGGGCCTCATGGCCAGGAAACTATATCGAGAGAAACAAGCCGATAGCGGTCTCAAATCAGTCGGAAAGCCCTATGTCTAGGGAAGCAAGCATTCGAAATATGTCGGTCATTCAAGGGACCATTTTGATATTCGGACGAGCGTCTGGCTTCAGAGAATCGTGATCGTCACGGGGAAAATTGGAGCATATGTATGCCAGGGTACGGCAAGTTTATTGTTCAAAGGGATAGGAGACATTCGGTTGAATCTCGATTATAGTGGTCAAAAATCAGCGAGTTTATTGGCCTGGTGCGAGATCGAGTCAGGACCATTCTAGGGGCGCCTCTCGCGGTCAAAACGAGGCTTGCGTGGGCATCGTTAATATTTTCGGTGTCGAAGGGCAGCGGGAAAGTGTCCCGGGACTAGATTGCAAAACAAAGATGTGTACAGAGATAGCTGGCTATAGGCCTAGGATGTGGGTCAGGTGATGACCATGGTTGGGGCGAACCCGAGGTCCAAACGTGACTCACAAAGGTCTTATTGATGTTCCCACACGTAGGGTTCGGGGAAGACGAGAGCCATCTCGTTCCATTCATATTTTGTCGGTCATACACGGACCATTTTATGTTCGGACAAAGGTCCGTATCGAAGGCAAGACGTAAATGAAAATAAAACCGTACAAACGTCTGCCGTGAGTATGGCAAGTTTAATGCAAGTGCGGGATTAGATCCCGGTATATATGTCGGTCACTAACGGACCATTCAGTATTCAGACGAAAGTCCATATTCGAAGCATCGAAGACAATGACAAAGACATACGGATGTTTACCGTAGGTACGGCACGTTTCCTGTGGGTGCAGGATTGGATCCCGGTATATACGTCGGTCACTAACGAACCATTCATTATTCCGACGGAAGTCCGTATTAGTAGCGTCGAGGATGACGATAAAACCGTACGGATGTCTGCCGTAGGTACGGAAAGGTTAATGTAGATGCGGGATTGGATCCCGATGGAGGTGAGTCAAGCTGATGATCTATTGGCCCGAGGTGGTCGTGGACTATGGCCATATCGGGGTTTCCGAGGACCACATCCGATGCCACGGGGCGTCATTGCTTTTCTCTTCACGCATAGTTCGGGGAAGTGAATCGTTAGGTGTGAAGCCCGAACTCGCCATTGTGCGCCTTCGCACGCGGATCGACCTGCGCGGTCAGGTCGCAGAACAAACATTTTGGTTATAGCAAGGGCAACTTTTGATTATTGGCTTCATATCACTTTTATTTGTTTGGTTAATTAGGTTTCTTTTTATGGAAGGCACGCCGATTAAGGAAGCAAAGGGGGCACGCCGGAATAAGAGGTGAAAGAGGGGGCGCGCCGGTTTAATGGGATCCAAGGGGAAGAAGGGCGCGCCAGTTAATGGGGGTGCCAAGGAGAGAGAGGGGCGCGTCGGAATAGGCTAACTGAGGGGGGGGCGCGCCGGTTAAGGCAAAGAAGGGGAGGCACGCCGATTTTGGGCTCCAAATAGGAATGGGGGTGCACTATTCATTCCAAGAAAAATTATGGAGTAATGAGTGTGAAGCTAATCTGGCGTGGGGGGGTACCGCGCCGCATTAACTCGCGCCGGATTAGGGGCGTGTCGGTTTAAGTTTTGTGGGTTTATTTCATTTTGTTTCTTCTTTCTTTCACCAGTGGGTTACTTTGATGATTGACTTATTCATCTTATTGGTGGATTAAGCTTGTGGAGAGAAAGTTTAGGTGTTTTAATTGTTTATTAAGGTGGATTAGCATGAAGATTCGAGTGTTTTATTAGAAGAGTTTGTTGTGCAGGGTAGTTTAGTTTGCTTCAGAGGCGGCTTCGGACATGAGTTGTTCTTATCTTCAGAGAACTTAGTTTGTTCGCTTGTTCTTAAGTGTCCTTGGCCTTGCGAAATTTGGGCAGCACCTCCCCCGGACTAAGGCTTGCCAGAGACAAATAGGGGAACACCAAACGGATTGCTCCGGGGTGAGCCTCAAAATGCATACCTCACGGCAGTCCGATAACCCAAATGTGAGAGTGGAAAAGCTCGAGGACTAGCCTTCAAGAGTGATGCGGGACGAGACCACGGACACGACAGGCTCGCGATCGTCCCTTAACGAGGGAAGCGTCGGACGTGCACGGTTGAGAAACCGGCTGTGAGCTAGGGTGGTCGGCTCTCACTTGTGCCCGGATCGGGTCACAGGACGGTAACGCTCTCTCTCGCAGCAGCGGTGATATAAATAGAAAGCGAGCTAATTACCCTATCATGCTCTCTAGCAGTGGCATAAGCAAGTATATATGAAAATTAAGCAAAACGCCAAGTAAGGGAGCGAATGCAATACCTCCACGCGCTCGGCGTGGGGACGACGGACCCGGCCGAAACTCGTACTCCCGGAACAATATTACACAATATTACAGAAATGCAAGCCGCTGCCCACTCCACGCAGGGAGGTAAAGGGCTACACAATGGGGTCCGGGAGGACCGAATTCGGGTTGACGGGCAGCTTCGTGTGTTGATTCGGCTACACGCGCGATCACGACCGTGGGACCCACGTGCTGTCTGGAGGGGCCGTGTGGGACCCGGTGGCACCGCTGTAGTGTGGACACTTAGGGAAGTGTTCCCTGGGCTGGCGGCACACCGGAACGTCGTCCGGAGGTCGGGCGGCTCCGATCGGCACCCGTCGGGTTTGCTGTCCACGGACTGGTGGTTGCTGTTTTGCAGCGCGCGCTCCGGCGGGAATGGACGCTGCGATCAGCCCCGATGTCGGATCGACACGAGACTGGCGCCGTTGGAAAGCTAGCTTGAAGTTATTCAACCTAGGCCCAAAGATCTGGCCTGGATCTGCTCGGATCTTGACTTATGGAATTTTCAATCTCCTGTTGTACAGTAACCGAAGACTCAGACCTGCAGAGAACTTGACTGTGGGTTGCCTTTGACCATGAGGTAGACGTCTGAATCTGGGGTTGTGTTCTTCAGACAAGTTGTGGGAAATTGAGCTGGGAAGACGGCAAAAGTGGTTTGGATCCGTTTGGATGTGTCTATGATTTTCTGTGATTTGTTTAATGGATGAAGGTCGGATCTGGGATCAGGGGGACAGAACTGTAGCTGGGACTGAGAACGATTTTTAGAAAATATGAAATGGACGAACCAAAAATTTATAAAAATTATGGATGAAGGGGTGGATGGGTGTAATCTCCAGTAAAATTGGGTGAACTAAAATAAATCAAAAAGTGGACCTAAGACATGAAACTCCGGGCTACTGTCACTGTAGACAGTGACAGAACAGATCTGAGATTGAGAGTTGAATGAAATGGTAAAGATATGAAACGGTGGATTTTGAACCTCAATTTTTTTGTGGAGAAGGGGCTAGAAGATAGGAACCAACCCTCAAAATTTCAAATCAATCAGAACTCGTGGCTGGCTTCAGGAATTCTCGAACCACACCTCTATCCAGCAGGACAGAAACTTGATGACGATTCCACGGCGGCTCGAAGGCGGCACGAACGGCGGCGGCGGCGGCACAAACGATCACCGGAGGTTGAGAGGGGATGATAGAAGGGGGATACACTCTAGATCTGGGGTTGGGGAAGAGGAAACCAGGGGGAGAGAGGAAGGGGGCGCACCAAGCTCCAAGAACACTCACTAATTTTCTGATTTTTCATTCCATTTCTCATGAAAAATACAACATTATATAGGCTAAGTCTCTAACTAATTCTAGACCCTTGGATCAAGGGTTGATGAGTGAAGGGCTGGGATGTGGTTTGAACAACCACAATAAAGCCCAATAAAATACAAGGTTCGCCCCCCCCCCCCCCCCCTTTAAGAAGGCAAGTTGGAATTGTCTTCATTAATTAAATCTAGGTCCAAGTCCAAGGTTGGACCATGGACCAGCCACCTTGGGCCCGGGAGTCCAAGTGGACCAATAAGGAGGAGGGAGGGGGCCCCTGCAGGGCCTACATGCACTTTTGCAAAAATACCCAATGGCCCTTTGCAAATAAACCCACTAAGACCTACTATTGTGTACCCATATATCACAAGGGTATACATACAAATATAAAAGGATGGAAATGCAAACACAATGTGAGCGGGCTGTCGTTGATGTCCCCATCAATTCTCCCCGGGTGGGAGGAACTCGACCCCGTCGAGTAAGGGATGCTGCTGCTCAGGTACATCGGCGGATCTGTCTCCGTGCCAAGTAACGCGGGTACGCCCCACTCCAAATGATCGGCACCTGCTCATTCCATATATACTCGATATGCGAACTGCTATGGCTAAAGGTGGTCACTCCGAAGGGGCACTCTCAAAAGGAAGGAAACAGCTCGAAGACTCACTAGGAATCACCGCTGAGTCCCTATAGGTGACTGATCCGGGTATAGATGTAGAACCGGTCCCATACTCATCGGGTGAGTCCAATCACCTCTTACTCACAAGAGAACGACAACGAGCTTACACACGACACATGCAACTCATTATGCACTAACACACGTATGCAAACCACACAAACAAACGACTCAAAACACACCACACAAAACAAACCACACAAGGAAAACACACCGACTCATATATGACTCGAGACTAAGGTGGTAGCATCAATCCCACTAGGTGGCCGCATCCTGGGTGGCAGGAGAGCTCTCCCACTCTTCCCCTCCCAAGGCATAGTACTCCTCGGCTAGTGCCTCATCGGCCTCGTAATCAACACACTCAGGCTCGGGAGGTACGGATCCTCCAACACCTAAGGCTAGGGTGGCGCGAGCGGGACACTCGCTGGCAATGTGGCCAAATCCATGACAGTGGAAACACTGCACTCGTGATCGACTACTCTCCCCGAAAAGAGGGGCCTTACCCTTATCATCCCGTCGGGTAGGGGGTGTAGGCAGCAATGGGGGAGGTGTAGGTGCCTTGGACAATAGTGGAGGGGGTGCCGGTGCCAGAGGACGGGCTATAGGAGCTGGGGGACGGGCAACAGGTGCCGGTGGATGGGGTGGAGGTAGATCCCGTGGTGGGGGAGGTCGAGGTCTAGGAGCAAAGTGCTCCTGACGGGCGGGCTCCTGTGGACGAGTCATGGGTCCCCTCGGGTATGAACCTAAGGAGCCACGGGAGTCACTACGGGGAGGAGCGGGGCTCCACCGGGGAATAGACTCGAACTCACCCTCGAATTGCTCCATCTCGAGAGCAACTTGATATGCATCCTCCAGCTTGTCCACCTTGCGGCGGAGAAGCTCATACCGTAGGTGTGGGCGTAGACCACGCCGAAACCGAGAGACGGTAAGGGAATCCTCCTCCGTGGCATCGCATCGCAAGTAGTACTCATCAAATTCGGCGATGTAATCCGAGACGGACCGGTCTCCTTGGGTGAGACTTTGCCACCTCTCTATAAGACGCTGGCGATAGGAGGTAGGGAGGTACTTCTTCCTAAGCTTCTCCCTCATATCGGTCCATGTATCGATCGGGGGTTCTTGACGATGAAACAATAGGTTCTCCATGTTTCTCCAATAGGTTTGGGCTTGGCCTAAAAGTTTCATCCTGGCATACTTGACTTTTCGTTGGTCCGACATCTCGAACCACTCAAAATATCGGTCCATACCAGCCTCCCAATCAAGGTAGACCTTCGGGTCTAAGGACCGTCAAAGGTGGGAGGGTCGGCCCGAACGGTCCGAATGGCCCGTTCATCCATATCTTGGTCGTGGGTACGCCGTGTATGGCGATAATCACGACCATGTCCCCGATGCTCATTATCGGACTCGTAGTCATGCACCTCGGGGACTTCGTGCCTCCTAGTAGCTACCCCTTGAACCCTTGGAGTCGCGGTTGATGAACCGGCTCCGGTTGACCTTGTGTAGGTGGGGCGGGTGCCTGGACTGGGACAATCGGGTGTGTCTCGGCTGGTCCTTTCTCTAGTGCGGTGACTCTCCCGACCAATCCTTGAACGGACTGGTTCGACCCAGCGGCCCTATCCTCTACAACTTTCATCCTCTCTTCTAGGCGGGTGCCTAGGCCATTCACTCGAGTACTCGCTTCTTCCATCCTATCCACTCGAGTGCTTAACTCATCCATGCGCTCACTCAACCCATCCATTTTTCCCATAAGTGTTCGGAACATAGTGGCCACCTCATCGGAACTATAGACTCGGGATTCCGCCATTGGTGGTGGTGGGGGTGAGTATTGAGTACCTCGACGAGTGGGCATGCAAACACACCGACTAGACGACGCCGACTAAAGCAAACACACACTAATATGATGCACCTAGACGTAACCAAAACTCGACACGTGGCGGAGTTAATCGATCCGAAGATCACTCGCGCAAGTGTGCGGTCTTCCCGATAGGCGTAGCCTAACGTTCGGACAACACCTTTTGATATACCGAGTAAAGGGATGCAAATGCGAAAAGACACTTTTTTTGTTTGTTTTAAAACAATGATGACCCTAAACACGACTTAGACCGACTAATGACTAGACGTAAATGACACTTTCTTTTTTGACACCCTAGACTCAAACTCGCTCTGATACCAAATTGATGCGGGACGAGACCACGGACACGACAGGCTCGCGATCGTCCCTTAGCGAGGGAAGCGTCGGACGTGCACGGTTGAGAAACCGGCTGTGAGCTAGGGTGGTCGGCTCTCACTTGTGCCCGGATCGGGTCACAGGACGGTAACGCTCTCTCTCGCAGCAGCGGTGATATAAATAGAAAGCGAGCTAATTACCCTATCATGCTCTCTAGCAGTGGCATAAGCAAGTATATATGAAAATTAAGCAAAATGCCAAGTAAGGGAGCGAATGCAATACCTCCACGCGCTCGGCGTGGGGACGACGGACCCGGCCGAAACTCGTACTCCCGGAACAATATTACACAATATTACAGAAATGCAAGCCGCTGCCCACTCCACGCAGGGAGGTAAAGGGCTACACAATGGGGTCCGGGAGGACCGAATTCGGGTTGACGGGCAGCTTCGTGTGTTGATTCGGCTACACGCACGATCACGATCGTGGGACCCACGTGCTGTCTGGAGGGGCCGTGTGGGACCCGGTGGCACCGCTGTAGTGTGGACACTTAGGGAAGTGTTCCCTGGGCTGGCGGCACACCGGAACGTCGCCCGGAGGTCGGGCGGCTCCGATCGGCACCCGTCGGGTTTGCTGTCCACGGACTGGTGGTTGCTGTTTTGCAGCGCGCGCTCCGGCGGGAATGGACGCTGCGATCAGCCCCGATGTCGGATCGACACGAGACTGGCGCCGTTGGAAAGCTAGCTTGAAGTTCTTCAACCTTAGGCCCAAAGATCTGGCCTGGATCTGCTCGGATCTTGACTTATGGAATTTTCAATCTCCTGTTGTACAGTAACCGAAGACTCAGACCTGCAGAGAACTTGACTGTGGGTTGCCTTTGACCGTGAGGTAGACGTTCGAATCTAGGGTTGTGTTCTTCAGAACAGTTGTGGGAAATTGAGCTGGGAAGACAGAAAAAGTGGTTTGGATCCGTTTGGGTGTGTCTATGATTTTCTGTGATTTGTTTAGTGGACGAAGGTCGGATCTGGGATCAGGGGGACAGAACTGTAGCTGGGACTGAGAACGATTTTTAGAAAATATGAAATGGACGAACCAAAAATTTATAAAAATATTGGATGAAGGGGTGGATGGGTGTAATCTCCAGTAAAATTGGGCGAACTAAAATAAATCCAAAAGTGGACCTAAGACATGAAACTCCGGGCTACTATCACTGTAGACAGTGACAGAACAGATCTGAGATTGAGAGTTGAACGAAATGGTAAAGATATGAAACGGTGGATTTTGAACCTCAATTTTTTTGTGGAGAAGGGGCTAGAAGATAGGAACCAACCCTCAAAATTTCAAATCAATCAGAACTCGTGGCTGGCTTCAGGAATTCTCGAACCACACCTCTATCCAGCAGGACAGAAACTTGATGACGATTCCACGGCGGCTCGAAGGCTGCACGAACGGCGGCGGCGGCGGCACAAACGATCACCGGAGGTTGAGAGGGGATGATAGAAGGGGGATACACTCTAGATCTGGGGTTGGGGAAGAGGAAACCAGGGGGAGAGAGGAAGGAGGCGCACCAAGCTCCAAGAACACTCACTAATTTTCTGATTTTTCATTCCATTTCTCATGAAAAATACAACATTGTATAGGCTAAGTCTCTAACTAATTCTAGACCCTTGGATCAAGGGTTGATGAGTGAAGGGCTGGGATGTGGTTTGAACAACCACAATAAAGCCCAATAAAATACAAGGTTCGCCCCCCCCCCCCTGTAAGAAGGCAAGTTGGAATTGTCTTCATTAATTAAATCTAGGTCCAAGTCCAAGGTTGGACCATGGACCAGCCACCTTGGGCCCGGGAGTCCAAGTGGACCAATAAGGAGGAGGGAGGGGGCCCCTGCAGGGCCTACATGCACTTTTGCAAAAATACCCAATGGCCCTTTGCAAATAAACCCACTAAGACCTACTATTGTGTACCCATATATCACAAGGGTATACATACAAATATAAAAGGACGGAAATGCAAACACAATGTGAGCGGGCTGTCGTTGATGTCCCCATCAAAGAGCTCTCATGACTCACGGGTGATGATTTCGCAAGCGGGACGAATGTGTGCCACGAGAGGCTTCAGATGTTCATCCCTTCGATGGGTTCCTCTGAAGGCCGTGCCACAGAGAGGCAGGTCTCCGAGGTCCCTAGATGATAAGAAAATCGGGAGAAAGGGGAGCAGAGGCTAAACCAAGAACATCGCGCTCGCAAGAGAACTCTTCTTTTTATTCATCCACACAAACGGGGGAAGGTTCTAACGCTGAGGGGGTTCATCTGGAGATAAGAAGAATGAAATACATTACAGGGGAGAGAGAATACATTGACGGAGGAGGGGAAGAGAGCACATGCTCTTTCCCCTCCGACTCACCTCTCACCCTCACTCTTTTCTCTTCACCTCTCCAGCACGGGGATGAAGCTTTTTTTTTCTTCGGGTGGCTTTCTCTTCTCTTTTCAATCGCCCTCCGAGGGGGGTTCGAGCCTCTCTCCTTGCTTCTCCAGTGGAGCATGCCTTTTATCGAACGGACAGTGGGGTAGAGGATTCTCGCCACCTCTGCCACGTCTGCAGCGACATCGGGAGATAACCCATTGCGCTGGCTTCTGCTGGTTCATGGAGTACACTGGCATTCGTCCGAAGACGGGACATTCACGGATTTGCCAGGAGATCTTCTGTTGCTTCCACTGTCGATGCATGCCTCGCCGCTATGCTGTCGAATGGAGGTGGAGACAAGGCTTGGGGCATTGAATGCCCTACTCTCTCGACTCTGCGCCCGAAGCTGATAGGAGAACAGAGTATCGGTGGATGGATGGGATGGCATTTGAGTTAAACCGGTGTGGTGTTGTGCGCGCCGGATTAACAACCTATAAAGGGGCACACCAGTTTGTATCCAAGAAGGGGCGCGTCGGTTTAATGGCCATAGGAGGGGCGCGCCGGTTTAAGGCCCAAGCAAGGGCGAGCGATTTTAAGTGCAGGCCGCGCCGTTTTAGACTTCGTCTCGGAGTCGTGGCTATTCGGACGGACGCTTGTCCTCTCGTGTTGCTTTAGTTGTAATGCACTGCCTCCGGGGTGTTTAGTTCAGAGCCTCTGAATCCCGATTCAAAACTTTGAGTGATTTTTGGCGCATGCCGAACATGTGTTTGAATTCTCGAGTTTCTTTTGATTCGGCCTTCGGCACCGCCGACTGGGGAACCGGGGCTGTCTCTTCTGTCCGAGGGGCTTCTTTGTTGGGTGGCGGAGCACCGGGTAGGTATTCGTCCTACTTAGAGGAGGCATAGGGTTTATTCGGCTTTCCCGTCTTCGACTCGCTCTCGAGTGCTGGGACGTGCTTGTCGCATGATCATCATCATTTTTTTGACGTCCACAAATGCCCCCCACTCGTGGGTGGCGCAAGCGAGGGACGAGTGCGCGGGGCCCGCGAGGGTAGAGTTCTTCAATAGGATATATGTTCTTCCGAGCCAGTGGGATGCTAGTCCGGTGTGAATTCACGGGAAAGCGCTCACTCCTTCAGCGAAGGGATGAGGGGATCGCTTCACCGCATATGCACGCGGACCGACATGTCAGAGTGGGGGTTTAGTCATCGGCATGGGGGAATGCCGAAGCGAGAAGGAAGGGCTTATGCGTCGTCCTAGGCAGAAGGGCCCAAAATGACTTAGATGAGGCCAATCCCAAGGGGGAGTTGGTGACTCGTGCTGGGTTTAGGAAAATTGTTCATTCATCGACTCGGACGGTAGGTCCGAGCCAAGCAAGGAGGCCTTTTTTGTTCATCGAAACAGAAGGTCTAAGCCAAGCAAGGAGGTTCTTTTTGTTCATCGACCTGGATAGAAGGTCCGGGCCACGGGTTTGTTCGTCGGTGGGATAGGGAATTGTAATACTGAGGTGGTTTATTCATTGACACGGGGTTAGCGTCAAAGAAAGGGTCTTTTGTTCATAGAACCAGATGAAAGGTCTGGGCCACTGGTTTATTCATCGGTGCCGACGGGGGGGTCGGAGGCCGACGTGGTTTATTCATTGACACGGGGTTAGTGCCAAAGCAAGGGTCATTTTGTTCATGGAACCAGACGAAAGGTCTGGGCCACTGGTTTATTCATCGATGCCGACGGGGAGTTGAAGGCCGACGTGATTTATTCATTGACACGTGGTTAGTGCCAAAGAAAGGGTCTTTTTGTTCATGGAACCAGACGAAAGGTCTGGGCGACTGGTCTTATGCATCGGTGGGACTTAAAATATTTTGATCTCCGGCGGGACTTGACGAGTCGACATCCCTCGGAGGCTTCGATGATGATTTTTTCCTTCTCTTCTATTTTCTTTCTTTTTTTTCTTCTCTTTTTCTTCTTCTTTTCTTTCTTTTTTTTCCTTCTTTTCTTTCCCTTCTTTTTCTTCTTCTCTTCTTCTCTCTCTTTTTTTTCTTTTTGAACAACTTTGGGTAGCTGCCGGCGTGGATGCCGATAGTGAAGAGCCGTTGGCCCGGATGCCAATAGTCGGAAGCCGTCAGCCTGGGTGCCGGTAATTAGGAAGCTGTCGGCACGGATGCCGATAAATCAAAAAGCCATCGGCTTAGATGCTGATAGTGAGAGAGCGGTCGGCTAGACGTCGATAATGACATAGCTGTCGGCTAAACGCTGATAATCAGATAGCTATTGGCTTGACACCGATAATGAGATAGCTGTCGGCCAAACACCGATATTGAGATAGCTTTCGGCTCGAAGGCCGATAGTTGAAAGCTGTCGGCTCGGAGGCCGATAGTTGAAAGCTGTCAGCTCAGGGGCCGATAATTGAAAGTTGTCGGCTCAGGGGCCGATAATTGAAAGCTGTCGGCTCGGGGCCGATAATTAAAAGCTGTCGGCTCAGGGGCCGATAATTGAAAACTATCGGCTCAAGGGTCGAAAATTGAAAGCTATCAGCTCAGGGGCCGATAATTGAAAGCTGTCAGCTCAAGGGCTGATTATTGGGAAGTGAGCCATGAGGGCAGAGAGGAGGGTTTATTCCTTTAACGGTCTGGATGGTGGGTCCAAATTGAAAGGGATTCATCGCCCAAAGGGATGGGGAGGAGAGTTTGTTGATTCGACAAGGATGTTTGTCACCCGGAGGGACGGGGAGAAGAACTTGTTGATTCAATGGCCTGGACGGGAGGTCCAAATCAAAAGGGGTATTCGTCACCTGAAGGGACGGAGAGAAGAGTTGGTTCATGTAACGACCTGGACAGAAGGTCCAAATCAAAAGGATTGTTCGTGACCCCGAAGGGACGGAGGGGTGGTCAAGTCGCTGACACGGGCAAGTGTTAGCGCAAGGAAAAGGGGATGATTCCTTACCCGAATGGCAGGCTCGGGCCAGGGTGAAAGGTTGTTTTGTTCTTTAATGCGCCGGGGGTACCAGCTGTATGAAGGGTATTTTAATTCTTTGGCTGGACGGAAGGTCCGAACCAAAGTGGAGAGAATTCTTTTTGTTCTCCGGCTGGACGGTAGGTCCGAGCCAAAGTGAAAGGATCTTTTTGTTCTCTAGCTGGACGGAAGGTCCGATCTAGAGTGGAGAGAATCTTTTTAGTTCTCTAACCGGACAGAAGGTTCGATCTAGAGTGGAGAGAATCTATTTAGTTCTCTAGCCGGACGGAAGGTCTGATCTAGAGTAGAGAGAATCTTTTTGTTCTCTAGCCGGACGGAAGGTTCGATCTAGAGTGGAGAGAATATTTTTGTTCTCCGGCTGGACGGCAGGTCCGAGCCAAAGTGAAAGGATCTTTTTATTCTCTAGCCCGACGGAAGGTCCGATCAAGAGTGAAAGGATCTTTTTGTTCTCTAGCCGAACGAAAGGTCCGATCTAGAGTGAAAGGAATCTTTTTGTTCTCTAGCCGGACGGATGGTCCGATCTAGAGTGAAAGGAATCTCTTCGTTCTCTGGCTGGATGGCAGGTCTGAACCAGAGTGAAGGGCTTTTATGTTCTTTCATGCGCCGAGAGTATCGGCTGTGAAATCCGAACCCAGGAAAGTGGGCCACGAGGGCCGGAATTGATGTTGCAGAAGTAGGCCGTGAAGGCTTAAATCGGGGAAGCGGACTACAAGAGCCGCAATCGGGAATGTTGGATATTATGTTTTGATGATGACAAACACTATGACTCTCATATGTTTGATGTCATATGTGTTGACTTATGTTTTGATGATGACATTGTTTTCGTGTGCTCTGATGATGACAAATTGATGTCTTATGTGTTTACTTCATTCAGAACTACTCATTCAGAACTTGGTATATTGATTAACTGTGAGCATGGCATAGTGTGTTCACTCATCTGTCTGCGTGAGTCACCAAGTCCACACATTGCTACGTGTGCTCTTCGTAAAGTCTATACAATGCCATTTGTTCATGCAACTTAGCAAGTCTGTACAGTCTGTGTTCACAACACAAAGTCTGTACTTCGCATGCTCTCACAATCGCCAAGTCTATTCACCGGGTTGCTCACTAAGTCTTAAAGTCTGTACAGGGTAGTTCATACATTACTCTATCTGCCAAGTGTCTACATCAGTCAGCATTGCCTGATTTCATGAAGTCCATACATCCACATGCTAGCACACACTAAGTCTGTACAGCCCATGTACAAGGTCTCATGCATATTGAATGTAAAGTCTATACATCGTCCAGTGTATTGCTGCATGCCATGAAGTCTGTATAGAGTCTTTGTATCGTGTGCTTCGCATTTGGGAATCAAAGTATGTACATTGGCAGAGGAACTGCATCAAGTCTATACACTGCCTTTGGTTTTTAAAGTCGATACATTGCCTTTATTTCAAAGTCTAGACATCGCTGTTTTGGCCTTCGAAGCGTTCAAGTCAGTACACCGGACACCTGTTCATGCATGGTTGCAAGTCTATACACTGGCTCTGTTAAGTCTATACACTCCTCATCTTTACCTTTGTTCCAAGCCAAAGTCTGCATATTGGAAGAGTCTATACATTGGAAGTGTGTACATTGTTCAGCTGCCTTGATCAAGTCTGTACAGCGAGCAGCGTCCTTGTGTTTCAAGCCATTCGCCAAGTCTATACAATGGCTTCGGCACGGCAAGTCTATACAATGGCTTTGGCATTCCAAGTCTATACAACGCCCAAGTCTGTACAGCCATCAGTGAACCCTCCAAGCCTATACATCTAGTTGAACGCAAAGTCTACACATCACTCCACATCTTTTCCTACGCTTGGCCAAGTCTATACACTCATACATTTTCCTACGTTCTGGCCAAGTCTACACAACGCTTGCCTGACTTCTGTTTCAAGTCTATACATTCATTCATCTGAAGCTTCATCAAGTCTGTACAACGCTGCTTTGTCAAAGCCTGTACATCGCAGCTGTGTTGAAGTCTGTACAACCAATCTCTTGCCAAAGTCTATACATCCACAGTGGAACGCCAAGTCTGTACATTGACCTCAAGCTTCACAGGTCTACACATTGTCTTCAGCTTCAAAGTCTGTACATTGGGTCAACCTGCCAAGTCTATTCATTGGACTCTATTTCACAAAGTCTGTACACTGGTCCTCAGATGTTCCATGTCTATACATCGCTGACTGGGCTAAAGTCTGTACAGTCGTTTGGAAAGTCTATACTTTGTGAAGTCTGCACATTGGCTTCTCATTTGCATCAGAGTCTATACACTGGTTCAAGCTGCAAGTCTATACATTGGCGATTGGGGTTCCAAGTCTAGACATTGATTTACTATTCAAGCCTTGATTTGAAGTCTGTACATTTGATCGTCTCAGTCAGCGTCTCATGCTTTCAAGTATATACATTGGCATATGCATTCACATGTAAAGTCTATACAGCATCTGCGTCTCATTCAGCGTCTCTCTCAAGTCTATACAATGTTGCATTCACATATGAAGTCTATACAGCCTGTGGCTTGTACTTCGACTTAACGTTCTTCAGCAGAGTATATACTCTTCAGAGGTTAAGTCTGAACATCCATCCTTGTAGACTGTACACACTTCAGCACATGTTCATCCCCTTCAAACGAAGTCTATACACTCTCTCCTTCACGCCATCAAGTGTGTACACTGCCTTCCCAGGGACTCTTTCATCAAGTCTATACAGACTTAGCGAAAGCTCAGCAAGTCTGTACACTAGTTTGTCTGGCACGTTAACATGAAGTCTGTACACTGGTTTCTCTGGCACGTTAACACTAAGTCTATACACTCGTTCGCTATCATGAAGTCTATGCATTCGTTTGATAAGCTTCAACTATATACACTCAATATCAAGCTTCAGGTCTATACACTGTGTTGCATTACATGCTTCACCCAAAGTCTGTACACCCGATTCTCTCATGCACTTCACAGAAGTCTACACATTCTATCTTGTAATGATAATGCATTCATGTTACAAGTCTATACACTGAGAGCGCATGTTACAAGTCTATACACTCTCAGTGTACATACTTGATCATCTGCTGTTCTAAAGTATATACATTCGGTTGCTTATCACGCTGCATCTTTTAAGTCTGTACACTGCTGCTTTTACATTAAGTCTATACATTCTGCTGATCGACTGAAGTATTGTTTCATTAAACCTACAGAGTCTGGGCACGTGACACTAGGCTGGCATCTGGCACGCAATCCAAGATGCTGAGAGGTCACCACGTGGACTGAAGCTTGGGCGGGAATCGAAAAGAGCACGCCCTAGCACATGCTGAACCTGATATAAATAGAAGCCTCCGTCCATTGAAATAAGAAGTAGAAGAAGAGATAACCAGATCTGAAAGAGAAAGAGTGATCGAGATAGACTGACAGTGCAGCAGAGAGGCTGTGAGCAGAAGAAGAAGAAGAAGAAGAAAGAAGAGACAGAGAGAGAGCCTGCGAAAGAGAAGAAAAAGAAGAGTGAGAAGAAGAGAGAGCTAGAGCAAAGGAAGCTTCAACTGAAGATCAGTTTATGCTGGACCGTGGATCAAATCCAGGCCAGCCAGCTCCTGCGAGAGCCTTTGTGCATTTTATTCTTCCAGCTTTCTGTTGCTGCGTTTTTTGTTTTTCCTTTTAAACCTTCAACAGTTGTTCTTCCGACTCTCTTGTGTGAGGTCGGGTTCCCTCCGGTTGGGAGGAAGAGAGGTCCGAGACCTCTAGTTTGCAGGTGGCTTGGTGTCACCTGTGCTTCCCTCTGGGTTTCAGAGGAAGAGAGACTTAGGTCTCTAGGTTTCCCTCCGGTTTGGAGGAAGGGAGGATTGATCCTCCGGTTCTGGTCTTGTGGTTGCAAGACTAGGTGTTCCCTCCTGGTCTGGAGGAAGAGAGACTTCCGTCTCTGGTTTCCAAGTGGCTGGGAGTCACTTGGGGTGTCCCTCCGGTTGGGAGGAAGAGGGGAGGTTGTTCCCCTGGTCAAGCTGTGTGGCAGCAATTTGTTGCAGACTGAGTCTGCAGTTTCTAGCCTAGCTAGTGGAAGCCTCACTCCGGTTTGGAGTGAGGGGTGGACGTAGGTCTTTGGACCGAACCACCTAAAAATCTTGGTGTTCTCTTGTGGTGTGTTTTTCCTTATATGTTATTTTCTCTGCTGCGATCTTTAGATGTTTGGTTAGGAGCGTGTGAGAGCTAGTAGATTTGTGTTGTCTTGCTGAGTTGCTTCTAAGTATTTTCAGCACATTTCATCAACTGCTTTTAATTCCACATACTTGAGCATTAGAGTTTTAATTGGGCGATTTTAGAGCAGGATACATTCACCCCCCCTCTGTATCCAGGCCTTGCATCCTATCAATTGGTATCAGAGCGGTTCCCTGATTGATCTGATCCAACGATCTGCAGAGGATCCTGTTGTCCCTTGGTGCATTTTTAAATTTATTCTCTACTGCATAAATCTACTTGCCAATTTAATCCATGGGTTCTCCACCGGTTTACAATGGTTCTAACTTTAATTCATGGGTTAGCAGTCTACACAATTATGTAGAGTTGATGGATCCGGATCTGTGGAAGTTAATTTCACATGGTCCTCACAGACTGCCAAAGGAAGAGTCCAAATGGACTAAAAGTGATAGATCAAGAAATGGAGAGAATCAGAAAGTTTTGAGATTAATGAAAGAAGCTACTGACAAGGCTCTACACTCTTATTTTTATGACTGCAGGTCCGCAAAGGACATTCTGGATCAGTTGAAGCTAGCTCAGAGGATGAATGAGGACAGCTGCCTGATGGCTGATAAAAGCGACCAAAGCACTGATCAAGATAAATTTGAAGATGCTGAAGAGGTAATCAATCCTTTCGATAGTTTCACTTTAGATGACTGGGAGGATGCCTATGCTAATCTGTTAAACTCCCATGAAAAATTGAGGAAGAAGAATAAAAGTCTGATAAAGAAATTAACAAGTCTAGGGGATCCTATTTCTGGAACTGAAAATTTAGAAAATCCTGAAATTCTGAAAACTGAAAATGAGATACTCAGAAGACAAGTGTCGAAATTAGATGGAATCCAATCAGAACTTGATCATGTTGAATCTGAAAACACTAAACTCAGAAACCAATGTCAAGAATCTGAACAAAAACTAATCAGTCTTGAGAATGAAAACAAATTGATCAATGAAGAGTTCAAGGATGTTAGTGTTGCAAACTTAAAATTTCAGGAAAACTTTGAAAACTGTACATCAGAATATCCAAGTTTTCTAACTGATGTTTTGTTTGATGATGATAAACTTGAGCAGGAGAACACTAGTCTAAAGGAGGAAATTGAAAAATTAAAACAGTTGAACTCCACAATGTCAGAGAGATTGCTGACATTTGAAAAAGGAAAATATGTTGATGAAAATCAAAATGAGCTCACACTGAAATCAGAAATTGATACCCTTAGAACTTTGAATGATGTGATGCATCAACAAATTCTGGTCTGTGAAGAAGATATAGTAAACTATGAACATCAGGTCTCTTCCCTTCAATCTGAAATAAATGATCTGAACAATACTTTGTCAAAATTCGTAAGTGGGCAGAAAAACCTAGACAAGATACTAGGTGTAAAAATCAACACTAGGAAGGAAGGGCTGGGCTACAATAATGGTAACAAGAAAGAATTTAAGAGCAAGTTGATGACATCTTTTGTAAAGGCTTCAAATGTAGCCACCACTTCAAAAGATAAACAGCCCATTGTTCAGAAAACTGAAGAACAGAACAAAAATCAGAAAAAGATTGAAAAACAGAAATTAAATAAAAGGGGTTCATTAGGGCATGTTGATCAAAGTTCACACACACATTCACATGCATCTAAAAAGAAAATGTCATGCCATTATTGTCATAAATTTGGTCATCTGATGCATGAATGTAAATTGATGGAGAAGGATGATATGACTGCTAGGAACCTTCATGATAGAAATCCTTCATTTCAGAAAAAGAGAATTGAATGTTTTCACTGTGGTAAATTAGGACACACAATTGCACAATGCTGGTTTGCAAATGATAAGAAAACATCTCATTCATATCATGGTAAATCTCCTGCAAGCCAACATGGTCCTAATAAGAACAAATTTGTTTTTAAAGATAAGCTCATTACATGCTTTGAGTGTGGAAAGACAGGCCACAGGGCTATTGAATGCTGGCTGAGGGCTGGTGGAAGAAATTCTAATTCATGCTTTCACTGTGGCAAGATGGGCCACATTGCAGCCCAATGTTGGCATGATCAGGGAAGGAAGTTTAACAATAAATCTGGTAAATTCCCTGTCAATAGAAATATTTCTGATAGAAATGAATTTGTGTTTGAAAAGAAAACACTTACATGTTTTGAATGTGGGAAGCCAGGCCATAGAGCTTCTGACTGTTGGCTGGCTTATGTTGGTAAACAGAATCTTAATTCTGTTAACAGAAAATTTCATGCAAATGCACATAGAACTCATGCTAATCAGAATGTGCATAAAACAAATCTGAAATCTGCTGCCTCTTGCTATTATTGTGGTATATTAGGTCATTCAATGAATAATTGCCATCTGATAAGATCTGATGACCTAAATGCTATAAGGTTGTTTAGAACACCTACCAAAGGTGTCACTATTAACCATGCAGGACCCAAGACTGTTTGGGTACCTGCCCATGCAAAATAGTGTGCTAACTTGCAGGTGTGCCTTGGAAGCTGAAGAATAAAAAGGGGGAAATAAACCAAGGCACCCAAGTTGATAAAACCCCACTCAGGTAAATTTCTCAAATCTGTTCAAATGAAAATTATGGTTGAGCTGAGAAGTCATAGCTTCATGCATACATGTTTTATTTTAATTGGTTTGACTCTTGCATTGATCTTTGTGGGCTTTCTTGTTTGTACTGTGAGCTGTGTGCATATATGAGAATGGCATAAACATGCACATGACATACATTCATTGAAAATCTGATGCATATAGGACTGTTTGTATTGCATTGTCATGCATGACCACTTGGTATATAAATGGAAAGCTACTAAAGGGCAGAGGAAATCTGTCTAGAGGTTCTTACTATGTGTGAGATGGTCTTTTAGGCCAAGTTCTCCGCCAAGTACCAATGGTCAAATTTGCATTTCAGAGAATGTCTGCATTTTCATGTGAATATTTTACTTCATGCCCCTGCATACATGAAGTTAATTGCATTGCATTTCTTTACATTGAAAATGTCAAAAAGATAGATTGAATGCATACATTTAGGGGGAGCATTATTCATACATCTGAAAATACTCAACTGTTTTTAGATTTACTGCATAGCATGTTAAATCTGTTGTTGCATAGTCATTCATCATCTACATTGTCTACATGACATATAGGATGATTCAATGTTTTTTAGTTAGAGGGAATCATTGCATAGCATATCACTTCTTTGAAAAATCAAAAAAAAGGGGGGGAAGGGAAATGTCACTGCATATAGATAGGGGGAGCATGCTTAATCCGTTCCTCTCCAGCTATATGATTAATCTTGTCATATCTGAAGTGTCAGTGATTCCATCATGTAAAGTGGTATCAAATGATTTCTTGACTACTTCTGAAGTTGTTCATAATCTGAATGCATACCTTATTGGTATCTGTTTGTCTCTCCTAAATCTGCTGAATGAGAGCTTTTCCTCTATTCAGTCAACTTTGAACCTCTTTGCTCAAGAGCAGCTCATTTGCTACAATTCTTCAGAATCATGCTGTTTAGTGAATATTCTCACTTGAATTACTCTGCTGAGATATGAAGTAAACCTTCAGCCTGAATACTACTTCATAAAAGTTAAAATATCTTTAATGAGGAACCTTCCATTATACATGCTTAAGAACATTTGTTAACTGGAAGTGGTTTAAGTCTTATGTACTCTTGTTTGGTCACAAGAAACTTGAAAATATCTGTTTCAACCTCTTAATAAACTTTAACTGTCTGCTTCATGTAAATTCATGTAAGACTTACTAAAATCTGAAAAGTTGATATCCATGTCTACGTTGACTGAGATATATAGTGTATGTGGTTGCTCCTAAACAACTAACTTGTTCTGAATCCTTTATAAGTAAAAGTATGGACAGAGCAATGACTGTGGTTACTGAGAAACCTGTCCAAAGGATTGTGTCATGAAGTACCATGGTTAACTCTGTTTAAAGAGATGATTGGAAATTATTGTGAAAATATGGCAGAGCAATGGCATAGTTGTATTGAGTAACTGGAGATTCTGGCCTCTGATCAAGGTGTATCCTCATGCCAAAGATACTTTTGATGCTACCTCTGTACTCTAAAATGGGAGAAACAATACGGTTGTCACACTAAGTAACTGGGGATTCTGACCTCTGATCAAGGTGTCTCTCCACGTCAAAAGGTGCTGATAAACCAAAATTGTTCATTAAAGAAAGATTTGAACAAGTGCAAATCAAATTCTGAAAGAACAACTAAAATTCAGGAGCATTCACTTATGTTTCTTTTAAAGCTGTCATGGAAAGTAAACTAATTAAGATAGAAGTTGGTTGAACTAGAATCTTATATGAGCTTGTAGTTCTTTTTTATTAAGTGTTGGTTCAGATATGAGTACAATTTCTTTTGAAAAATTTCAGTTTACATCATTCTTAAACCATATCTGACAATCAAGGTTTCATAAGCTTTTATGATGGAGGAATCCAGAACTTAAGACTTTGATTTTATGAAGTTGGTATCTTGCTGAAAAGTTCATTATCTCAATTTTCACAAATCGTTGAATCTGCTCATCCTATTGCCCTTTATCACTGTGATTTGATTCAGACTGGTTGTCATATATGAGAGTTGCTGTCTATGGATAACAAGAGTTCATCCTTGTAGATTTCTCTTGCATCATGAATCATAAGGGCAGAATTCTCTGGTCTGGTTAAGAGACTATATGCATAAGGGGACAATGTGCTAGATTGTCTGATCATGTTGTATGTCTGCATTAGCTCTATATCTTCTGCCATGTCAAAGGGGGAGTATTGGTTGCATATACATGACTGCATAAGTTGTTTGACTAAGGGGGAGAATTGATTTAAATGCTTCTGATATTGTGTTGCACTCATCTGCTGAACTATATTGAGTGTCTCATATGACATCACTAGATTATCAAAGTATTATTTTTCTTTTTGATGAAGTCAAAGGGGGAGAATACTTTGATGAGTCTAGTCTGAATATTCCATTTCCTTCATTCATAAGACTCATAGTATTGCCATCATCAAAAAGGGGGAGATTGTTGGATATTATGTTTTGATGATGACAAACACTATGACTCTCATATGTTTGATGTCATATGTGTTGACTTATGTTTTGATGATGACATTGTTTTCGTGTGCTCTGATGATGACAAATTGATGTCTTATGTGTTTACTTCATTCAGAACTACTCATTCAGAACTTGGTACATTGATTAACTGTGAGCATGGCATAGTGTGTTCACTCATCTGTCTGCGTGAGTCACCAAGTCCACACATTGCTACGTGTGCTCTTCGTAAAGTCTATACAATGCCATTTGTTCATGCAACTTAGCAAGTCTGTACAGTCTGTGTTCACAACACAAAGTCTGTACTTCGCATGCTCTCACAATCGCCAAGTCTATTCACCGGGTTGCTCACTAAGTCTTAAAGTCTGTACAGGGTAGTTCATACATTACTCTATCTGCCAAGTGTCTACATCAGTCAGCATTGCCTGATTTCATGAAGTCCATACATCCACATGCTAGCACACACTAAGTCTGTACAGCCCATGTACAAGGTCTCATGCATATTGAATGTAAAGTCTATACATCGTCCAGTGTATTACTGCATGCCATGAAGTCTGTATAGAGTCTTTGTATCGTGTGCTTCGCATTTGGGAATCAAAGTATGTACATTGGCAGAGGAACTGCATCAAGTCTATACACTGCCTTTGGTTTTTAAAGTCGATACATTGCCTTTATTTCAAAGTCTAGACATCGCTGTTTTGGCCTTCGAAGCGTTCAAGTCAGTACACCGGACACCTGTTCATGCATGGTTGCAAGTCTATACACTGGCTCTGTTAAGTCTATACACTCCTCATCTTTACCTTTGATCCGAGCCAAAGTCTGCATATTGGAAGAGTCTATACATTGGAAGTGTGTACATTGTTCAGCTGTGTAGCAACCCTGATAAAATAAAAAGGAATAAATAAATCAAAATAGATTAAAAGATTTAATAAAATAAACGAAAGAGCGTGGAAGAAAAAGAATTAAACCCTGATGAAAATAACGCCTCAGAGAAAGGCGCTACCTTACAAGAAACGCCCTCACCTAAGGCGTGAATTAAAGAAAGGACGCCCAAATAATAAGGCGTCAAATTTCAAACGACCAAAATAAAATAAAAAGGGCAAGATAGCGTAACGCCCTTTGAGTGGATGCGTTTCAACAAGTAACGACGCTTCACAAGGCGTCAATTTAAATTCGACGCCCTTACTTAGGACGCGAATTCAGTTTAAGTTCCGTTCGACCCAGGAGTCTATCCAGGGTAAGTTGATAACTATGAGAAAGAGTTCGAATGTAGTAATAATTCTATCTTGGAAGTATTACTTCCAATCAAACACTACCTTTTTTAGGATTTCCAAAGTCCCTATAAGTAACCCTCGTCTAACCCTAAAGATCTATTTGGACGACCTACTGCTGTTACGGTATGTGAAGAAAAGTGAGTTCTTCTTGTATCTTTCCCTCTGTCTTTTTGATTTCATGAAGGATATTAATCTTTCATCTTCTTCCTCTAATACAGGTTAAGCGATCAATTGCGTACGTAAAGAACAAGGTAATGTTCTTCAATCTTTTCCCTAACTTCGGATATATTCTCATCATCCTTCCTTTTTCTTCCCCTACAGGTTGATCGAAGATCATCATCTTCATCATCCTCATCAAACGTCTTCTGTATTACCATCTTCTGTCTTGCTGCTGACTGTTAGAAGCTTCAGAGCATCAGTTTCTAACCAAGCCTTCATCCGTTCATCAGATAATTCTCATAAGGTAGGTTTTCTCAAGCACTGTAGCCCAAATCACCATAATAACTATGTTAAACCATATATATTAGTTCATGCATATAGTTTTCGCGAGTTTTAAATGTTTCTATTGTTGGAAAGAAACGTCCTTTCCAAGGGCGCTACTTTAATACGCGACCCAGACAAGGGCGCTACTTTGAAAGAAACGACCATGACCAGGTCGTCAAATTCCAGATTTGACGCCCTGTACACGGACGTCAATTTTCTCAATTGTTAATTACCCATGTCAATTATCCAATATTCACTTAAACATGATTCTAAATCAGTGCATGATCATATCCCGATATTTTTCCTGTCATGACCATGTCTCTTGTTTCTGGAAATTATATACTTGAAATCTGAAAATTCTTGAATTCACGACCCTGTATAGGTCGTCTCTCACTTGACTAACGCCCCTGTTCAGGGCGTGAATTGAAAAGTAACGCCCCTGTCCAGGGCGTGTTTTTGATAAATTTCTGAATATATATATACTGCAAAAATAGAAGTAAAGAATGAACGACCACGGTATACGTCGTCAACTTGTAAATAAACGCCCCTTACCAGGGCGCGTTTTTGGTAAAATACTGAAATATTAAAATTTTGCAAAAATGTAAAATAGATAAACGCCCTTACTGAAGGCGTTAATTACTTGAGTAGTGACTTTACTTAAGTCGTTATTTTCCTGTAAAAATGTTTTTATCTGTTTCTGACAACCGATGGTTTCAGTATATCTATATATATGTATATCGGCACTATATCTCCACTCCGTGAGTATAGTCCCACGTTTCATGATGTTTTATCGATCACCCTCAATTCTCATTGACATACAAGCTCTCCATTGGACATTCCGTTCCTTTGGACTATCAAGTTAGTCATAGAGACCTCCGTAAGACTCCTCGAGCCTTGGATTCCCTCAAGGCCGACTGAGCTGGTTGTACCCTAAAAACCCATTACACTATTGAATGACATGTCACTCTAAAGAAACATGGTATACCGGCCCTTATGATATGCAAAGAGTATATCATGAGAATTCTTAATGGGATGATGATATCATGCCATTTGTTGATGTTCTTGTGGACCTCAATTCTATAATAAGAATGAGGGTATCTTGCCTTTGATATACTGTTCATGTGGACCTCAATTCTATATAAAGAATGTCCATACTTGTCATGGTACCCGAGTTAAGGGAACCTAATTCCACCTAGTTTCATCGTTCATCGTGATTGTACCGTCGTTATCGCCTATCTATGTCCAATGTCGTATTTTTGGACTCCATTCTCTCAAAGTTATCCTACGTGTCTACAAGCTTAAATTGTTGAAATTCCATATTGGCTATATATATATACAGGAGTGGATGTCAAATATACATGATAAATGCCGGCGCATATAGGGCCCGATCTGGTCCTGGGAGGAGCACCCGAAAGTACTTGTGCCCATGGGAGTTGAATGATAATGTATCTGGCATTATACCGAGTGCATGACTAGCTTGATTGGACATTCCACACAAATCTTGTACTTGACTCGTACTTGACTTGACATGACTTGCGTGACCTGAAAAAAAAGGGTAATTACTTGTTTGCTTGACACATGATAGCCAAAGTTCTTGACATGACTTGCTAAAAAGTACTTGCTTGAATATCTGTTATCTTTTCTTGAAAGCTCATGACTAGTTCATCTTGCTGTCTTATTGATAAATTCTTTCTCTATCTTGTCGTTTTATGCGTGCATGCATAGCTATAGTACATTCATGAAAAATGTAATTACTTAAACCCCTTGCTAAGCGCTTGAGATATAATTTCCTACTGAGCGTTCGCTCACTCCGTGTGTTCCCTACTTTTCAGGTAATTCCGACGACGAGGGAAGTCAATCGGATGGGAATGGTCAAGAGTGAAAGAGATAGAACTTTTCCAAGTGTCATCTAGTCTTTTTCCTATTTTCTTGAGTCAACTATGTACTTTTCCTTTTTAATTGAATAGAGTACTAGATTTGTAATAGTCTATCCATTATGAAATAAAGGATTGGGTTATCTTTCTATTTTGCGCATCTCTGTTTTGGTGTCGAATACACTACTACTCTGATTGACATGATTGATATAAACTCGTCGCGCACATCCGAGTATCTTCCGCGCTCGGGGCGTGACAGTTTTTGTGGTATCAGAGCCTAGGGTATTCAATTCCTAGGAAAATCCAAGTCCAAGGATAAGTTTTAAACCTTTAACCAGTGAGATTGGGTAGAACCAAGGGTTAAAATTAACATAGAAATATTAGTCTTTAAATACAAATCACGTATTAATATAGTTATGGTAATTGTAGGATAATGGCTGCCGAACGTGATCAATGGCGCAACATGCAGCGTACACTGCAAGGCATGACTCAAGTGCTGCAACAAGTAACACAAGGAGGTGGACAACGAGCAGGAAGTCTCCACCAGACTTTCAAGAACATGAACCCGCCCAAGTTCACGGGTTCTACTGATCCAGATGACGCTGAACACTGGATTAGGGAAACAGAACGAATATTCCGTGTTATGCAATGCACGGATCAAGATAAGGTCTTAGTAGCTACTTTTCAGTTAGAAAGGGATGCTAGATGCTGGTGGGAATCAATAGAGGCTACTATAAATCAAGATCAGGTTTCGTGGGAGGAATTCGTTGAACACTTCAACGTGAAATATTTCTCGGACCGAGTTCAGGAAAAGAAGGCTGCAGAATTTGCTGCGTTAAAGCAACGATCTTTGTCAGTGGCCGAGTATGAGGCCCAATTCTCTAGATTGTCTCGGTATGCCAAGTGGTGAGGACACACGGCGCTATCCTCGACGGAGCACCCGGCACACCGCTACTTCCTTGTGGCTCGGCGATGGCGGCATCTTCTAGCTATCTTCTCTGCTTGCTCAGGCCATGTGGGCCTTGGATTAGTCCCTGCGTGGACATGTTATCTAGTTTTATTGCTATCAGACTATGTGTAGGGATAATGGGTCCTTTTTTTTCTTTTACTATTGGGCTTGGCCTTGGCCCATAGTGTTTGGATTAGGGTTAGGGTTTGGGGCGCATTCCCCCTTCCCCATCCAAGGTGGCTGCGCCACCTTCCCCACCTTGCCTCCTCTTCTTTCCTTTTTGGGCACACCCCTTTCCCATTCCACCTCCCTCACCTTTCTTCTTTGGGCGCCCCCCTCCCCTTGATCCCTCCTTGATTGGAGGAGGCTTGGCCGCCCCCCCCCCCCCCCCCTTGAATGGGGAAGGTCCTGGTCGCACCCCTCCTCCCTTGGCTGGGTGAAACCCTAATTCCCCTCCCCCGATATATAAGGCATGTAATTTCCTTTTGTGAGAATTAATGAATGAATGAATTTTGAAGATTGTGCTTGAAGGTGGCTGCGCCCCCCTCTCTCTTTCTCTCTTCTCCTGCGACGGGAGATCGGCGAGGTGCGACGCCTCAGCCCCCGGTGGACTCCGGGGTTCCCCTTTACCCTCTTCTTCTTCGTCTACGGTTCGTGTGCGGAAGATCAGATTTCTACACCGACTTGCAGCAGATCTCGCCCCCTCTCTTGGACGAGTTTGGCTCCCTCCTATTTTCTGGAGATACGTTGGCGGATCAGCTTCGCGTTGGCGCTGGTTTCGCGTCAATCGGAGGTCGGCACCGCCCGTACCGATTTTCTCCGTCGACCTGCGCCAGCACCCCCTTCTCTGCTCGCCCAGCAGGGAGGCCCTTCTTGCGAATTTTCCCCAGGCCTCCACGCTGCGCCTTTTACCCTGGTTTCTTCAGGGTTCGTAGATCTCCAGGTCCTCTGTCCGACGCCGCCGACGGCGTCACGTTTCGACGTCGTCACCGTCCGTGGCAGTCGTTCTAGTGGGCTTGCGCCGGCGGGCCTGCACAGTCCGGCCAGCGAATCAACACCAACTTCCAGCGGCTCCTGCGACTAGTACCGGCGTCATCTGCCCGCGCCGTTTGACCGAGGACGACTTCTACCAGTCAGCTTCCACCTCCAACCGGCCTGGACCTGTTCGGATACCAGAAGGCCGTTTTCCGGATTTTACCGTCGGCGTGCGCTGTTCTGCGACCCCAGAACCAGACCTGAGTTGCAGCAGCGCCCACGGCCACCACCGGCGGAACCAGCGCGTCCCCTCTGACCGGAGCGTACCTGCAGCAGTCAGTGACACGTCCTCCCTGACGGCACCTCATTCGGACGTCGCCTCAGTCCGTGGGACCCATCTTCGTCCAGGCGCGCGCGATACCGATTCTGCAGCATCGTGCCGTCACCGAGTGCGGCCCGTCAACCCGTGCCCGGCAACCCGAATACTTTGTTTGTAGCCTGTTACCTCCCTGCGAGGAGTGGGCCGTTATTGGATTGTATTTTATTGGTCTTCAGTGTATCGGGTTGTTGGCCCACGGCCGGGGTTCCTTCCCCACGCCTAGGCGTGGAGGTACGCGTTCCGACTCCTCTCTTGTGCTTGCTCTTTTAGTATGCTTTTGACTATGCCGCGTGAGAGAGAGTAGGCGCCTAGCTATTTGTTATCATCACTGCGGGTTGTGAGTGAGAGCATCCTTCCCTAGCACTAATCAAGCATCGAGTTAGGACTCGATTCCCCTAGTCTTTGGGGTTTGACTACACGCCTAGGCACGTGCGCCTCCCTCATTGGGACGGCCGCGGTCGGAGTGTCTGTTGAGAGACGTCCCTCCATCTGTGGGATATCACGGTGGTCAGCCATTTGGCGACCCTTGTGCGTACTATTGCTGGCCCAGTTAGAGTCTTTGTGACTCTTAGTCCGTGTCGGTCCCCGTCCCCCATCAAAGTGGTATCAGAGCTTAGGGAACCAGTTTGTTCTAACAAATTGGGGTCTTAGGTGATTTGAGTCTTTAGGTTGTCTAGGTTGCATTGAGTCTCTTAGTCATGTAGGTAACCTACCATTGCATTGTCATTTTAGGTTTGTGTCTAGTTCCCTTAGTCGTCCCGCATGTCAATTCTATAGGTTCCCCTCATAGTTTCTCATGAATTCCCAATCGTTTAGCCCATATGATTTATGGCATATCTCTCAGGGGCATGGGTACCACCCCATCCCATTCCGTAGGCCCGAAGCGCCTACATTTGACGGCTCCCATGACCCGAGTGTCTACCAAACTTGGGAAGCCGCCATGGATAGATATTTTGACTGTTATCCTATGTCCGGAGCCACACAAGTCTCTTTTGCTAGAGAGAAGCTTCTGCATAAGGCCAAGGATAAGTGGAGACATATTGAGGGTTTGAGAGGCATTAGGTGGCAAAAGCCCATCGAATCGTGGTGGGATATGAAGAAAGAGCTTAGGAGGGTCTATGTTCCCCAATCGATCACCTCCAACCGACCCCACCCAATTACACACGAACAAGTGGGTCCTAGTCGGAGGCAACGAGCCCCACACATTGAAGAGCCTAGACCCAAGCCCAAACCAAATGACTACGGGAAAGTCCATCATGATCTTCCTACTCCAACCCACACCATTGCCCAGCTTGTGCAAATGATTTCGGATCGGTTGGATAGGAGGGACGCTTATCTTAACTCACTGTGGCCCTCTAGCCCACAGTCCGCTCCGCCTCCGAGCTCACGCCTACCACCACCCCCGGAGTCCACCCCTGTGACCCCCTATAGTGGGAATGCTCGGTTCTCTGACCGACGTCCTTCACATTCCCCTATCTTGGAGGACACACATTCGGAGGGGGCCCCACCTGGGTTTATTCCAGTGACTTATGAGGCAGGACAGGAGTTGGTTGAGGAGTACCTAGCTGACGTTGAGGAGTTAAGGAGTGAGCCTATGGAGCTTCTAGTCGTGCCTATACCTATGGAGGTTGGGGCTGACACTTTCAGCCTAGCACCCTTGATAGAGAGCCAAGGCCCCACCCACTTCATAGAGGACTCATTTTCCTCACTTGAGGACAATGCTTTTGCCCCTCATCTGGAGCCATCCTTGTCTCTCGAGGGTGAACTTGTCGTTGGAGAGCCTCTAGATAGCTGGTTAAGGAAGAGTCCTCATCTGGATGTCTTGATTCCTTACTACCCACCCTTAGAGCCAGCCCTTCCTATTGTCCCCATTAACTCCTTTCACACAACTTTTCAGTCCTTCAGGTTTATAGAAGATGTGAGGGAGTTTCTTAGGAGCTTGGATTGCCAATGGGAGTTGACCTACATGTTGGCCTTAGGGTCAGACCAACCTTATAGTCATAGCTTTATATTCCCTGCCTTGGGCTCCATTACCTCGGTTTACACCATAGGTCATATCACCTCTGAGGTTCTTTTATTCTTTCCCGTCCTGGATGAACTCGATTGCGTCCCCTCTTATGGCAATACGATCTTGAGGAAGGAACAGTGCCTCCCTTACCTTTCATGTGAGCCCCTTGCCCCATCCATCCTTTTGCCTGAGGGTGGCTATCTGCACCAGGGTGAATGTCACACTTGGGCAAGTATTGTGAAGGGACCTGTCGGGAGGGGGTATCATTTCTTTGACCCTTTCGATCCCCTCCCTAGTGAGCCTCCCGATTCGTATTCTTCCCCCCCCCACCTTATCGAGGAGGTCCTTTATCACACCCCTTCCACCCATGCTCGCCAACGTCTCACCCAGCCTACATTCACACCTCAGAGCTTGGTAGGAAAGGATCATCGGTCTTCGTCTCATGCATCTTCAGGGTCATTTAGGGGTTGGTCTCATATAGGGGATGTCATGAGAGAGTTTGGGCAATCTAGTCCCCATGAGTCTACCACATTCTGTAGGGCACCCATGCACGATAGATACAACTTTGGTTGCCCAGGTCCTCCCTATGTTGCTCAGTCAAGTAGGTGTCATAGCCATGCTAGGTCTGTTTTTGGATGTCCAGGACCACCATTGCATTCATACAGGCATCGATCCACTCAGCTAGTTCGGAGTCTACATCATCATCACCATCTCGAGGCCAGCAACACTCGTTACAAGGAGTTAGCCGACGTGCACAGACGCACACGTGAGTTCCGCGAGGGAGAGTACGTCCTGGTCCGGGTTAGACCGGAGCGGTTTCCTTCGGGAGCCGTCAAGAAACTCCAGGATCGCGGTGCAGGACCATTCAGAGTGTTGAGGCGTATTGGGTCGAACGCGTATGAGATCGAGCTTCCAGACGACTACGGGATCAGTTCGACATTCAATGTCTCTGATCTGGTAGCTTATCAGGATCCCGCGGTGATACCCAGCGAGTTATTTGGGCCTGACCCTCCTGTTGTGAGTGATACACCTACTGAGAGTCCACCTCCTCCAGCCCCACTACAAAAACGCGAGCATATAGATTGCATACTGGATGAGCAGGTGACTACTACCAGGAGCGGAGCCTACCAACGCTTCCTAGTGCGTTGGAGAGGGCGCCCCGAGTCGGACAACACCTGGATTACACGCGGAGAGCTGGAGCGGATGGATCCGGACCTGCTGGAGCGGTACCTCAGCGATCGTGACCCTTACTCGACGGGGTCGAGTTCTTCCCACCCGGGGAGAATTGGTGAGGACACACGGCGCTATCCTCGACGGAGCACCCGGCACACCGCTACTTCCTTGTGGCTCGGCGATGGCGGCATCTTCTAGCTATCTTCTCTGCTTGCTCAGGCCATGTGGGCCTTGGATTAGTCCCTGCGTGGACATGTTATCTAGTTTTATTGCTATCAGACTATGTGTAGGGATAATGGGTCCTTTTTTTTCTTTTACTATTGGGCTTGGCCTTGGCCCATAGTGTTTGGATTAGGGTTAGGGTTTGGGGCGCATTCCCCCTTCCCCATCCAAGGTGGCTGCGCCACCTTCCCCACCTTGCCTCCTCTTCTTTCCTTTTTGGGCACACCCCTTTCCCATTCCACCTCCCTCACCTTTCTTCTTTGGGCGCCCCCCTCCCCTTGATCCCTCCTTGATTGGAGGAGGCTTGGCCGCCCCCCCCCCCCCTTGAATGGGGAAGGTCCTGGTCGCACCCCTCCTCCCTTGGCTGGGTGAAACCCTAATTCCCCTCCCCCGATATATAAGGCATGTAATTTCCTTTTGTGAGAATTAATGAATGAATGAATTTTGAAGATTGTGCTTGAAGGTGGCTGCGCCCCCCTCTCTCTTTCTCTCTTCTCCTGCGACGGGAGATCGGCGAGGTGCGACGCCTCAGCCCCCGGTGGACTCCGGGGTTCCCCTTTACCCTCTTCTTCTTCGTCTACGGTTCGTGTGCGGAAGATCAGATTTCTACACCGACTTGCAGCAGATCTCGCCCCCTCTCTTGGACGAGTTTGGCTCCCTCCTATTTTCTGGAGATACGTTGGCGGATCAGCTTCGCGTTGGCGCTGGTTTCGCATCAATCGGAGGTCGGCACCGCCCGTACCGATTTTCTCCGTCGACCTGCGCCAGCACCCCCTTCTCTGCTCGCCCAGCAGGGAGGCCCTTCTTGCGAATTTTCCCCAGGCCTCCACGCTGCGCCTTTTACCCTGGTTTCTTCAGGGTTCGTAGATCTCCAGGTCCTCTGTCCGACGCCGCCGACGGCGTCACGTTTCGACGTCGTCACCGTCCGTGGCAGTCGTTCTAGTGGGCTTGCGCCGGCGGGCCTGCACAGTCCGGCCAGCGAATCAACACCAACTTCCAGCGGCTCCTGCGACTAGTACCGGCGTCATCTGCCCGCGCCGTTTGACCGAGGACGACTTCTACCAGTCAGCTTCCACCTCCAACCGGCCTGGACCTGTTCGGATACCAGAAGGCCGTTTTCCGGATTTTACCGTCGGCGTGCGCTGTTCTGCGACCCCAGAACCAGACCTGAGTTGCAGCAGCGCCCACGGCCACCACCGGCGGAACCAGCGCGTCCCCTCTGACCGGAGCGTACCTGCAGCAGTCAGTGACACGTCCTCCCTGACGGCACCTCATTCGGACGTCGCCTCAGTCCGTGGGACCCATCTTCGTCCAGGCGCGCGCGATACCGATTCTGCAGCATCGTGCCGTCACCGAGTGCGGCCCGTCAACCCGTGCCCGGCAACCCGAATACTTTGTTTGTAGCCTGTTACCTCCCTGCGAGGAGTGGGCCGTTATTGAGTTGTATTTTATTGGTCTTCAGTGTATCGGGTTGTTGGCCCACGGCCGGGGTTCCTTCCCCACGCCTAGGCGTGGAGGTACGCGTTCCGACTCCTCTCTTGTGCTTGCTCTTTTAGTATGCTTTTGACTATGCCGCGTGAGAGAGAGTAGGCGCCTAGCTATTTGTTATCATCACTGCGGGTTGTGAGTGAGAGCATCCTTCCCTAGCACTAATCAAGCATCGAGTTAGGACTCGATTCCCCTAGTCTTTGGGGTTTGACTACACGCCTAGGCACGTGCGCCTCCCTCATTGGGACGGCCGCGGTCGGAGTGTCTGTTGAGAGACGTCCCTCCATCTGTGGGATATCACGGTGGTCAGCCATTTGGCGACCCTTGTGCGTACTATTGCTGGCCCAGTTAGAGTCTTTGTGACTCTTAGTCCGTGTCGGTCCCCGTCCCCCATCACCAAGCATCTAGTTAGCACCGAGAAAATGAAAGCTAGGAGGTTTCTTAATGGGCTCAGGCCCCAAGCTATTACTCAACTGGCGCCGATGGACATTCAAGTCTACTCGAAGATAGTACGCCGAGCTCAACTATTAGAAGATGCCACGGAACTGTCTGATAGGATTCGTGGTAAGGATAAGAAGGAACAAGTTATAGGATCGGGTTCCTTTAAACCCAACTTCAAGAAAAGGCCTAGCAATGGAGGAGCATCCTCACAAGACCAAAAGTTCAAGAAGACCAAGCCCTTCTCTATCACCACTACCTCTCCAAATACAGTGTGCAAACATTGTGATAAAGCGGGTCATAGAGCATAAGAATGCTGGAGGAAACTAGGAGCATGTCTCCGTTGTGGGAGTCGTGAGCATCGGATTCCTGATTGCCCATTACTTAACGATCAAGTCGATGTCGGGAAACGCCCAGTAACCAAGAATGCTCGTCTTCATGCAATCAAGGAGACCGAGCAAGAAGAAGAAGGCGGCTTAGTGGAAGGTACATTGAAAGTTTGTTCCAGGAATGCATATGTCTTAATTGATACTGGTGCATCGCATTCTATTGTTTCTAAGAAGTTTGCTGACCCATTACCCCTAGAACCGGAATGGATAAAGTTAGTTTTGTCTACTCCTCTGGATGATGAGACTGATATTACACATCATTACCAAAACTACGAAGTATTGGTTCAGGGTAGAAATCTCCCTATTGATCTCATATGTTTAGATCTGAAAGAGTATGATGTTATACTAGGGGCAGATTGGTTATCCAAGTATCAGGCAACGGTTGATTGCCGCAATAGTAAGGTTACATTCAAGGAATTTCCAGAACTAATCTTGACTAGCCCCAAGGGTCGGAGCAGATCCCCTCTTATTTCAGCTCTCCGAGCTAGCAAGCTCATCAGGAAAGGATGTGCATCTTTCCTTGCCTTTGTCACAGTTAAAGAAGCTAAGGAAGCTAAGCTAGAAGACATTCCAGTGGTACAATAATTTCCGGACGTGTTTCCAGAAGATTTGCCGGGATTACCCCCGTAAAGAGAAGTGGCCTTCACCATTGACTTAGTCCCTGGTGCTGGTCCGATTTCAAAGACACCTTATAGGATGTCACCTGCTGAACTCAAGGAGTTAAAGGAGCAATTGATGGAACTCATTAAGAAAGGATTCATTAGACCAAGTACTTCCCCATGGGGAGCGCCTGTATTATTTGTAAAGAAGAAAGACGGATCCATGAGGTTATGCGTCGACTATCGACAGTTGACTCATCTCACTATCAAGAACAAGTATCCATTGCCGAGAATCGATGAATTGTTTGATCAAATTTTAGGATCCACGTACTTTTCCAAAATTGATCTTAGGTCAGGATATCACCAACTAAGAATCAAGGACGAGGATATTCATAAAACCGCATTCAGAAGCAGGTATGGCCTTTATGAATTTGTTGTTATGCCTTTCGGACTAACGAATGCCCCTGCTGCCTTTATGCAGTTAATGAATAGTATATTCAGGCCTTATTTGGATCAATTCGTGGTGGTCTTTATTAATGATATATTGATTTATTCCAAGACCAAGGAAGAGCATGAGGAACATTTGAGGATTGCATTACAAATATTGAGGACAAACCAATTATATGCAAAACTTAGCAAGTGTGAATTCTGGCTTGAAGAAGTGACTTTTCTCGGACATGTTATATCAAAGGATGGCTTGTCTGTAGACCCATCAAAGGTTGAAGCTGTAAGGAACTGGGAAAGACCGACCAATGCTAGCGAGATCCGAAGTTTCTTAGGTCTTGCTGGCTATTACAGGCGATTCATCAAGGATTTCTCAAAAATCGCCGTGCCGCTTACGAGGTTAACTCGCAAGGAGATCCGTTATGAATGGGATGAGGAATGTGAAAGAAGCTTCCAAACTCTCAAGGATCATCTTACTACAGCTCCTATCTTAGCATTGCCAATTGAAGGAGAAAAGTTCGAGGTATACACTGATGCTTCTGGCATTGGCCTCGGGTGTGTTCTAATGCAACAAGGGAAGGTTATAGCCTACTCTTCTCGTCAATTAAAGAAGCATGAAGAGAACTACCCCGTCCATGACTTAGAATTGGCCGCGGTAGTATTTGCACTCAAAATATGGAGACATTATCTTTATGGAGTACAGTTTACTGTATACTCCGATCACAAGAGTCTCAAATATCTTTTCTCACAGAAGGAACTAAATATGAGGCAAAGACGATGGCTGGAATATCTCAAGGACTTCGACTTCAATATACGGTATCATCCCGGAAAGGGTAATCATGTAGCAGATGCCCTTAGTCGAAAGCCGAGAGCACTGTTAGCCAATTGTATGATTCAAGAATGGAAATTGCTGGAACAATTCTCTGAACTCAATATAAGCATGGACACGGACCCTAGATGTGTCACATTATCTCATGTAAGCATACAGTCAGATTTATTGTCTGAAATACAAGCACTTCAGAATGATGATCCTACATTAGTAGAAATCAAGGGCAGATTAGAAGGACAATCGGATTTCCAATTAGCTTCTGATGGAAGATTAATGTTCAAGAATAGAACTTGTATACCGGACTGCCCAGAATTGAAGAAAAAGGTCTTAGATGAAGCTCATAGGTCAAGGTATACGATTCATCCAGGATCTACCAAAATGTACCAAGATGTAAAAAGAAATTTTTGGTGGCCCAACATGAAAAGAGAAATAGCGGACTACGTATCACGCTGTCTCACGTGCCAACAAGTCAAGGCGGAACACCAAAAGCCTGCTGAAAAACTACATCCTCTAGATATCCCTAAATGGAAGTGGGAGGATATTGGTATGGATTTCATCATGGGTTTATCTAAATCAAAAAGAGGACATGATGGAATATGGGTTATCATTGACCGATTGACTAAATCAGCGCATTTCTTGCCAATCAAGAGTCGATGGTCAGTTGATGTCTTAGCTGCACTATACATCAAGATAATTGTCAGATTACATGGTATTCCTATTTCAATCGTGTCTGACAGAGATCCCCGTTTTACTTCTCATTTTTGGAAAGGACTACAACATTCGTTGGGAACGAGACTTAACTTTAGCACAGCCTTTCATCCTCAAACGGATGGTCAGACCGAGAGAACCAATCAAGTAGTCGAAGATATGCTAAGAGCATGCATTACTGATTTTGGTGGAAACTGGCATGATCACTTGTCTCTAGTCGAATTTGCATACAATAATAGCTACCAGGCAAGTATACAACTGGCACCTTTTGAAGCCTTATACGGAAGGAGTTGTCGATCACCCTTATGCTGGGATGAAGTTGGAGAGAAACAACTATTAGGTCCAGACATGGTAAGGGACACTACCGAGAAGATACAATTGATCAGAGAAAGACTGCAAGTTGCTCAGTCTAGACAAAAGGCTTATGCTGACACAAGAAGGAGAGATCTTGAATTCCAAGTTGGAGATCATGTATTTCTCAAGATATCGCCTGGACATGAAATACAGAGATTTGGTGTTAAGGGCAAGCTTACACCAAGATACATCCACTACAAGAAAAAGTGGCTATAGCGACCGACTTAGAGACCGATTAAATCGGTCGCTAGTCGGTCCCAAATAGAGACCAATTCGGCGACCGAAATAATCGGTCGCATATGTGAGACCGTTTTGGCGACCGAATTTAGTTCGGTCTCCAATCGGTCGCTGTTCTTGCGACCGAATTTACTTCGGTCTCCAATCAGTCGCTGATCCCGTTATACTCCCCACTGCGGCCCCCGCCCGCCCGAGCCCCTCTCCGCCCGAGCCCCCCCTCCCGCCCGAGCCCTCCCGCCCGAGCCCCCGCCCGAGCCCCCTCCCCCTGCGGCCCCCTCTCCGCCCTAGCCCCCCCACGCCCCTCCCGCCCGAGCCCCCCTCCGCCGGAGCCCCCCCTCCCCCTGCGGCCTCCCGCCAGAGCCCCCCTCCCCCTGCGGCCTCCCGCCCGAGCCCCCTTCCGCCGGAGCCCCCCCTCCCCCTGCGGCCTCCGCCCCCCTCCGCCGGAGCCCCCCTCCCCCTGCGGCCTCCGCCCCCCTCCGCCGGAGCCCCCCCTCCCCCTGCGGCCTCCCGCCCGAGCCCCCCTCCCCCTGCGGCCTCCCGCCCGAGCCCCCCTCCGCCGGAGCCCCCCCTCCCCCTGCGGCCTCCCGCCCGAGCCAACCTCCGCCCGAGCCCCCCTCCCCCTGCGGCCTCCCGCCCGAGCCCCCCTCCGCCGGAGCCCCCCCTCCCCCTGCGGTCAAAGCACAGTTCACCTTGGAGGTCGACTCCTCGGACACGATCGACAACGTGAAGGCTAAGATCCAGGGCAAGGAGGGCATTTCCCCGAACCAGCAGCATCTCATCTTCGCCGGGAAGCATCTGGAGGACGGCCGCACCCTCGCCGACTACAACATTAAAGGTTCCACCTGGCACCCTCTCTCTCTCTGATCCCTCTCTCTCTGTGTCACCCCCTCCGGCACCCGAACCAGCAGAATCGACTTCAAAGATTTATGCATAGTCATGCATGGTTATGTACTTAGGTGTGGAATTTTTCTGTGAAAGCTAGCACAATCCACGTGCAGAGGTGATTACATGTCTCCCGACAGTTTACGTGCCAAATTCATAAAACAATAAATCTTTGTTCAAACAACTCAACTCTCTGCAAACTATCAGTGGACTGTAGAAGTTACATATTGATTTTAGCTGAAGAATTCAAAACTTTGACTTAAGGTTTAATTTGCTTTATAGACATTGTCATTTCCACATGCATGCATGGAGACTGCCTATAGCATTCTGAAACTGAAGGGTTTCACTATCTTCTTTTTTTTTTATGTGAAAGCCCTGCCTAGTGGAAAGGTTGAGAGAAGAACTCTACCACCTAACCACCAGTGGGTATTTTATTGAGTAAAAGCAATTGTAAAGATAAATTACATCAAGCGGACACTGGGCATACCCAGTTTATCAAGCCTAACAGCACCTCTAATGAGAGTAGGAAGCTCAGAGGAGGAATAGGATGCATTACATTTCAACTTACAAGCTAAAGAAGCTAAGGAATCAGCCACAGTGTTCCCTTCTCTAAAGATGTGATTAATGGTATCTGCAGGATTAAGGAGGCTCCATATCTCCCTGACATAGGACAATATCGACCAAGGGCAGGTGGCTTTCCTTTTGATAATATTGACAATAGTTTGAGAGTCACATTCAATTATTGCTGCTGTGGAACCAGTGATTTTGATATACTTCATTCCATCTAATAGGGCAGGGGCCTCAGCAATGATGCTATTTGAGAATCCATAGTAGTGGCTGAAAGCTAGGATGACATTTCCAAGGTGATCTCTTATGACCCCACCTCCACCAGATTCACCATTGGCTTTAGATGCTCCATCAGTATTTAGTTTTAAAGAAGGCCAAGGAGGGCAAAACCATTTAATGGCTATAGCTCTAAGCTGCTTTGGTTTAGCAAATTGAATTCCTAGAGCATCCAGAATTCTGATATGTTCCTGATTGGCTTCGGGTAGTGAGGAAATCTGACATATTTCTTTGACTTTGTATCTGATTTTGTGGAGGAGACCCTGGCAGGAAGTTTTGGAGTCATCATATTTGTCTGAATTTCTAGCACACCAAATCTCCCACATACTAACTCCGACAGCAGCTAGACCAAATAGGCCAAACATTGATTTTTTCTGAGTGGAGCATAAATTGTTGAGTATCATTGAGGTAGCTGAATTTTCTTCAATTTGCAACCCCTTAGATCTGAAATATGTCCATATGTAAGAAGCCCAATCACCGAAAATAAATAAGTGGTTATAATTTTCAGTCTGTGGGGTCTTGCAGCAGCAGCATTTTGAACAAATTGGAATCCCTATCTTCTGAATGTTGCAATCCAGAGGAAGACACTTGTTGATAATTTTCCACAGATGAATGGAGATCTTGGAAGGCAGCCATGGTGACCAAATGCTAGTCCACTGATTGAAAGTCTGAGTCTCTTGGTTCCTGCTAATAGCCTTTTGGGTGGATGAGACTGAACAGTTCCCCGAAGAAGAAAGGCTCCAAGCAGGTAGGTCATGTTCCTGATTGAGTTTAACATGCTTCAAAGCAGTGCTAATTTCTTCAGTAAAAAACCTGTTAGGCCAATTTGTGTCTTCTGAATTCATCTGTACAATAAAGTCCCGAACAGAGAGCATAGGGTTGATGGTGTTATCAGCCAATGCAAAATCAGCAAGGGTGTGTTGGCCTATCCATCTGTCATACCAGAAGCTTGTCCTGCTGCCATCTCCAATAATGACCCTCTTATGCTGAATAATTAAATTTTTTGCAGTGATCCACCTTCTCCTTTCAAAACCCTTCATATTTGTAAACTGAACCTGGATGAGAGGACAGTTCCTAATATATTTGGCTCTGAAATACTCGGCCCATAATGAATTTGAATGAAGAGCTTGCCACAACATTTTAACACTTAAGGGAGTTTCCATATTCCTTAGTGATATAATACCCAGTCCACCTTAAGAGATAGGAGTGCAGATTTTGTTCCATTTTCTCCAGTGCTTCCTGTGACCATGATCAGATGAACCCCAGAAGAAATTGGCAAGTGATTTTTCAATAGCTTGGTGAGTTCCAATATGCAGTGAAGAAGATGTAAGAAAGTATATGGGCAATGAGATCAGGACATGCTTGATAAGGACTAGTTTTGCTCCCTAGGAGAGCATCCCACATTTCCAACCTGAAATCCTCCTCTGAATATTGTGTAGAATACCAGTGTAGTGAATTTTCTTGCATCTTCCTTTGATCAGGGGAAAACCAAGATACTTATGAGGGAAGGAGTGTTTAACAAAACCAGTGACATCCTGAATTTTCCTGGCAGTAGAGTTATTATTCCTGGAGTGTATGAAAAAACCACTTTTACCTGTGTTTATTGACTGCCCTGAAGCTCTTTCATAATCTTGTAGTATCTTAAGGAGATTCCTTATTGAAATAAGATTGCCATTGCAAAAAATGATGGTATCATCCGCAAACAAAAGATGTGAAATATTCGGGCAATGTCTAGGACTAGCATACCATTCTATGAGGCCACATTGGAAGGCTTTTGTCAGAGATCTACTGAGTACCTCTTCTGCAATGATAAATAGTGAGGGAGCAATTGGATCACCTTGACGCACCCCTCTTGAAGATTTGAAGAATCCAGCAGGGGTACCATTTATAAGAATAGAAAACCAGTTATTGTGCACCATTTTTCTAATAAGCCTGATGAACTGGTCATTAAATCCAAACCTGTTAAGAACATTGAAGAGAAAATCCCATTCAAGCCTATCATAAGCCTTAGCCATATCAATCTTTATCATCACATTAGAGCCCCTTATTTTCATGCCAATTTCATTGGTAAGTTCCTGGGCCAAAGCAATATTCTCAATAATATTTCTGCCTTTGACAAATGCAGATTGTTCAGGAGATATGATCTTAGGAAGAATGCTGGCAAGCCTAGTATTAATGATAGAGGCAATAATTTTGTAAAAGAAGTTGCACAGGCTAATAGGTCTAAACTCAGAAATTCTGGTAGCATTTGTTTGTTTTGGAATGAGAGCAACCAGGGTAGCAGTGACAGATCTGGGTAAGTCTTCATGGGAAGTAAAGAATTCCTGCACAGCTCTTATCACAGTGGAGGCAATTATCCCCCAAGCAAATTGGTAAAATGCACCTGTGAATCCGTCAGGGCCCGGTGCACTATCTTGGGATAGCCTGAAGACATAAGTCTTGGATTTCTGCGGCAGTAGGGATTGAGCAGAGGGTGTCAGTGTCTAACTGATCAACCAGAGAGGGAATACAGTCAAGAACAGTACTATCTGCTAAATGATGTTGGGAAGAGAAGGCTTCCTGAAAATGTGTCACAGCAATTGAAGTCATTTCCCCAGGGTCCGAAGTGAGAAGGCCTGCAGAGTTTTGAAGTTGAGATATGCACATTTTTTTCCTCTTAGCTAAAGTGGTAGAGTGAAAGAATCTGGTATTTCTATCCCCTTCAGTGAGCCATCGGACTCTAGATTTCTGTCTCCAAAAGCATTCCTCCTGAAGCAACATTTTGGACAGAACAAGTTTAGCCTCATCCAGGGCAGTCTGATTTGTAGTGGAAGGCTGGGTGTCATAAGCGTGTTCTGCCTTAATAACATCATCCTCCGCTTTTGCCACATTATTATGAATATTACCAAAGACTTGATAATTCCAAACTTTAAGCATTTGCCTGAGACTCTTGAGCTTAAGATAAAGGGTTAAGGTAGGTGAAGAAGCTAAAGGACTAGTATCCCAACACTTTTTAACATCAGCAAGAAGATGGTCATGATAAGTCCACATTTTTTGGAAACAGAATCTGGTTTTCCTTTTAATCTGGGGAGTCTGCAACACAAGTAGAGGGGCATGATCTGAGACTTCCCTGGAAAGATGTTCAACGGAGAAGGCATAATGAGCCATCCAATCAGAATTGGTTAGAATTCTATCCAGTCTGGCCCAAATACCCCTGCTTCCTGATTGATTGTTATGCCAAGTGTAGGAAGATCCTTTGAAACCAGTATCCAAAAGTGCACAATTTGATATACAGTCCTTAAAATCAGTCATTGCAATCGAATTAGGATCATTACCACCAATTTTTTCCTTTGTATCAGTAATGTAGTTGAAGTCTCCTGCCACCATCCAAGGACCAGAAATGTTAGAGTGGACGTTAATTAAAGAAGTCCAAAGACCCTTTCTCTCAATCACATTGCATTTTGCATATACTGCAGTTAAGTGAAAAGGGACTTGACCATTAAGACCCATGAGAAGAGTAATTTGCTGATCATCTCTAGTAACCAGAGAAACATGCAGATGGTCTTTCCATAATACCCAGATGTGGGCCATTTCATCAGAATTTGCAATAATTTTAGACATACCCCTACGAGATAATATCTTCTAGGCACAATAGTTGAGGACTGTCGAGACGTTGCAAATCATGTAAACCCGCGCCTTTTTAAAATGGGGAATCTGTCAATGGAAGCTACTAGTCATCTTGTAGATTTTCAAAAAAAAAAAAGATTAGCAGTCGTGGTTGACAACCTCATAAATTATTGATATGTTTAAATTTACATGACATGAGTATTAGAGAAACATTGACATTTTAGAATTGTAGCTCAGTTTCTTAATTTTAGAATATCTAAAACATGTCATTAGCTAAGAGTACTGTTTGGATAGTGTTGGATGAAAAGTAAAGTGTGTTTTATTATTGTCTTATTCAGTGACGATACTATCAATTTCTTTACTTGATTTCTGCATAGCTAGTGACAGTGTTGTCTTTAAGCTAAAAAGTATCATGCTATATTTTATTTCTGCTAAATAGCTAGTGAAAGTGTTGTCTTTATGTTGGATGTTAAAATAAAATTCATGTTTTCATTGTGTACATGTATTGCCAATTTCACATGTTACTGCTATGTTTTTAGATTGTGTTATTATCTTGTCAATATTTAATTAGTTGGGTGTTGTATGTGAGCTGAGATGCGTGGGTGCAACCTAACATTGCACGCATCTTAGGAGAGCGTGTTAAGCCCGTGCCAATCAACCTACCCGTTCAAGACTTTGGGATTGATATGCACGTTCTCATTTTGAATGATGAGAATGTGTATATCTAACTCAAAGTCTTGAATTGTCCCGTTTGGACAGTCTGTGAATGTTTGATCGCACTTAGGTGGTTAATTACTATATGTGTTTGTGTTGTTTGTTAAAAATTTTGGCTGCGTCTTCTCACTCCTCTCTGATATACCTTTATTGATTTTGATTATTTTCTTAACCACTTATTAGTAAGTGTTTAAGAAAATTTCTTAATCAATAAATATTTTGTGGTATATCGGAGAGGTGTGGGGAGATGCTGCCGAAATTTTTAGCAAACAACACAACACATATAGTAATTAATCGTGCGATCAAACCTTCACAGATGGGTTAAAAAGTGAAGATCTAAATGATATTTCCGTCCTATTTAAAATGGCAGACATGGACGATGTGAGGTAAGGGTTGTACTTTTTATTTTGTTAAACATGTTAAAGTTTTGTGTGTTTACATTTCATTCGCATAGGGAAAATGTCTGAAGATCGTTCATGGATGTACCGTAGAGTAGTTGATCAGGTGGTGTCTATAGAATTTAAAAATGGAGTTGAGAGATTCATTCAGTTTGCTTTGAGAAATTCTATTGAAGCTGTAGATTGTGAGGGTCGTATCCGATGTCCTTGTGTAGTCTGTAAGAATTTGAAGTGGCTGACAACATGGGATGTACAACGTCATTTATACAGAAAGGGGTTTGTTAAAGATTATACAAACTGGATATGTCATGGTGAAACATTGTGGTCGACCTACGAGCCTGCCAATGTTGGAAGTGGAAGTTCATATGTTGATATGGTCATAGATGCTGCTGGTCCAGGATTCAATGTTCACGAGGAGCATGTACATAATGAAGAACCGCCAAACAAGACAGCTGAAAGATTTTATCAGCTACTCAAAGATGCTGATGAGCCATTGTGGACTGGATGTCAAAATCACTCTCGACTGTCTGCGGTGTCACAATTATTGAACTTGAAATCTGAATTTCACATCAGTGAGATTTGTTTTGATCGTTTGTTACTGATTATCAAAAGTATGTTGCCACAAGATGAGAAATTACCTGAAAATTTTTATCGTGCAAAGAAGATGGTCACTGACTTAGGGCTTGGATATGAGAAAATAGATGCATGTCCTAATCATTGCATGCTATATTATAATGAGGCTAAAAGTAAGGTATCATGTTCCATATGTGGTCATGATAGATTCAAGCCTAAGAAAGGGGACAATTCAAAGCAAAAAGATATACCATATATGTCATTGCGGTATTTTCCTATTGCACCGAGATTGCAGAGAATGTATATGGCACCAAAGATAGCTCAACATATGAGATGGCATGCGGAAAGAGTACGTCGACAACATAATGTAATCAGTCATCCTGCAGATGCCGAAGCTTGGAGTCACTTTAACCGTGCTCACCCTACTTTCTCAAAAGAGTCGCGTAATGTAAGGCTGGGTTTATGTACTGATGGATTCAATCCATTTGGAGGTTCAGTGACTTCCTACTCTTGCTGGCCAGTTTTCGTGACACCATATAATATTCCGCCAAATATGTGCATGAAACGAGAGCATTTATTTCTATCATTATTGATCCCTGGTCCAAAAAGTCCTGGGAAAAAATTAGACATATATCTCAGGCCGTTGATTGATGAGTTGAAGTTGTTATGGACTGATGGGGTTACTACCTATGATGCATGCAGAAAACAAAATTTCACTATGAAGGCTGCATTGATGTGGACAATAAGCGACTTTCCTGCATATGGAATGTTATCTAGCTGGAGCACTCATGGAAAACTAGCATGTCCTTACTGTATGGACAGTTCCAAATCATTTGTACTTAAGCATGGTGGCAAGTCATGCTGGTTTGATTGTCATCGACGATTTCTACCAAGGGACCATCCGTTTAGAAGGCAAAAAGATGCATTCTTAAAGAACAGAATTGAATTGGAAGAAGCTGATTTTGAACGGTTGTCTGGTCCACATTTAGCAGCACGTGTACAGAACTTACCAGATATAGCACAATTGTCGAGCAGCACAAGACAACTCCCTGGATTTGGGAAGGATCACAATTGGGTCAAAAAAAGTATCTTCTGGGAATTGCCTTATTGGTCAACTCTTCTTATACGACATAACATCGACGTCATGCATGTTGAGAAGAATGTCTTTGATAATGTGTTCAACACTGTTATGGACATAACAGGCAAAACAAAGGATAATGTGAATGCCCGTTTAGACTTGAAAATACATTGTAAACGTCCAGAACTGTACCTTATTGATAGAAATGGTAAAACAGTTAAACCGAAAGCAAGTTACGCCCTTGGAGCTGCACAGATTAAAGAAGTATGCTCTTGGCTAAAACAGTTGAGATTTCCAGATGGTTATGTGTCTAACATTGCTCGTTGCGTGAATACAAATGAGGGGAAAATATATGGAATGAAAAGTCATGACTGTCATGTGTTCATGCAGAGGTTGTTACCTATTGTATTTCGTGATATGATGCCGAAGGCGATATGGGGAGCAGTGACTGAGTTAAGTCAGTTTTTCAAAATTTTATGTGCATCAGAGCTCAGGTATGAAGATGTGGAAACTATTGAACAGAATGTGATCACGACAGTTTGTAGATTGGAAAAGATATTTCCACCATCATTCTTTGATTCAATGGAGCACCTGCTTATACACTTACCATATGAGGCTAAAGTAGGAGGGCCAGTACAATTTAGATGGATGTATCCATTTGAGAGGTAATATATATATATTTTCTCCTCATAATTCAATTACATGGTGATGTGTTTTTCATTATCTTATGAACATTCTGGTAGGTGTATGCATGAATTGAAAATGAAAGTTCGCAACAAGGCAAAAGTAGAGGGTTCCATTGCCGAGGCGTACATTATGGAAGAAATATCAAATTTCTGTTCAATGTACTTTGAACCTGAGGTACAAACTCGTCGAACTCGGCCACCACGTAATGATGATGGGGGAGACTCCGTTCACTCTGAGCGACTGTCGATATTTAAGTATCCTGGACGTGCGTATGGACGTTCCTCGAGTCGGATGCTAAATGATAGAGAATTGCACTGTGCAGAAATTTACATCCTTTTAAATTGTATGGAGGTTGAACCTTATGTTGCGTAAGTTCTCTGCTCAAATTACATTGTGTCTATAACTTATTATTTTTCATTCCATCTATAATGCTCCAATGGTCGTAATACAGACAATTTGACTCAGAATTAATCCAAAGATGTCCATATCTCACTGACATGGAGGTTGAAAAAGAACGAGAAAAATCATTCGCTTCTTGGCTGAAATATCGTGTAAGTATTATTACTACTCTTTCTCCTTGTTGGGTCAATGACAAATTCTGACTAGTGTGCTGTCCATATGTAGGTTGAAAATGATTTTATTACTGATCAAAGAATTCGAGTGATCAGTTATGGCCCATCGAAAGTTGCACGTACATATCCAGCATTTATTGTGAATGGGTATAGATTTCACACTAGACAATATGGGCAGAATAAGTCAACAATGAACAGCGGGGTATGTGTGAAAGGAAGTACATATAATGAAAACGAATGTGATTATTATGGTATTATTGAGGAGATCTTAGAATTGCAATATCTCGGAGATGACAACCATATATTTCTGTTAAAGTGTCATTGGTTTGATCCTAATTCTGTTCGAAATGACACAACATATGGGATTGTCGATATCAGACATAAGTCTAAATTGAATACTTATGATCCATTCATTTTGGCCGCACAAGCCCAGCAGGTCTATTATACAAAGTATCCATCGTCTAGAAATAAAGAAAGAAATGATTGGTGGGCAGTTTGCAAGGTTAAGACAAGGCTTTTCCCGGATTATGAGTTGGATTTGACTGAAACAGAGCAGTTGGATGTGAATGCCGAATTCTTTCAATCAGACTTGGGTGATGATGTAGACTTGCCTGCTTCTAGTGATGAATCTGTGGAGGCACCGTCTTTATCTAAAGAGAATGAAGTGGAGGAAGTCGATCCAGAACAACCAGAAATACAGTTGGGGGACTCCGAAGAGGAGGAATATATTAGTGATCAAAATGAATCTGATAATGAAGATGTGAATGCTGAATTTGTTATATCTCCAACATCTGAAGAAGAAATGGAGAATGTTTGATTAATGGTATACAATTTTATCTGGGAATTTTAATACTCTGTAACTTTCTTTCTTTCACTATTTGATGAATATGCATGTATTTTATTACCAGTTGAAGATATGGTTCGAGGACGGCGTGGGACTCCCAGAGGTGGGAGGGGAGAGGGTAGCGGGAGGAGATTTACTTCCGTTTCACCACCGGTAGTAGGTATGTATACTTTCCCTTCATAATGCATTGTAGTATTTGTTGAAAATAATTCATTATGTATTTGTGTTATCTGATTATTATTTTCACAGGACCCACGACCTCTACACCGTTACGACCGACCTCTGCACCACTACCACCGGTAGTAGGTATGTATACTTTCATGTATAATGCATTGTAGTATTTGTTGAAAATAATTCTTTATGTTTTTGTGTTATCTGATTCTTATTTTCACAGGACCCACGACCTCTGCACATATACCACCGACCTCTGCACCGCTACCACCGGTAGTAGGTATGTATACTTTCCCTTCATAATGCATTGTAGTATTTGTTGAAAATAATTCATTATGTATTTGTGTTATCTGATTATTATTTTCACAGGACCCACGACCTCTACACCGTTACGACCGACCTCTGCACCGCTACCACCGGTAGTAGGTATGTATACTTTCATGTATAATGCATTGTAGTATTTGTTGAAAATAATTCCATTTGGGAAGCGGAGAAATGGAATGCCAATTCAAACAAAGCAAAGCAAAACAGAGCAGCGCATCCTGAAGCGAATTTACACACGGGTGGCTCTGTCTCCTTTGCAACACATAAAGCGAGATTAGTAAGTACACTTCTACATATATAAATTTTTTGTTTCTATTATGAAACTGTGATTTATTTGAATAACAGGAAGCACAGTTAAAGCGGCCAGCTCAATTTCATGAACTTTTTGATCGAACTCATAAGAAGAAAGGGACAAATGCTTACATTAGTGAGAAAGCTCGGGAGGTAGCGGTAAGTGTATACATTAATAGTTTTCATTTAAGATTAAATTGTAGAATAATTTGGTTTTGTTTTTTTTTTGGTTTTTGCAGGACTCATATAGTAGACGAATGGATGAGAGGTACGGGGATGACAGTCAGCGTCCAGAGTTGGATCCTGCCATTTGGGTTGCAGCATCTGGGGCACCCAAGAAAGGACATGTTTATGGTTTTGGACATAGCTTGGGCACGACTAGGGTGTTATCATCATGCTCGAGTTCGGTCTCACATGCGACCTCTCCATTTACCACACCAGCAGCCCCAGATGGTTCTTCCAGTGCCGCCCCGACCATGACTCCAGATATGTTTAGGCAGATCGTCAACGAGACCGTCTCTCAGAATATCTCTCAGAATATCTCAACCATCGTCGCTCAGACCGTCTCCCAGATGCTCACATCCTTGGGAATTGATAGTAGTAGAGCACCTCCTGCACCTCCTGCACAGCAGCCTTCGGTAAGTATTTTATTTGATTGATTTTCTATTTGTTAACTCTAAATATCATCTTACAAAATATAAGAATTTAGATTGAGGAGGGGAAAATATCATTTTCTTAACTCTAAATATCATCTTACACCTATCCTCTGGATATTAGAATCAACAGGCAGACTGTTCTGCAGGATTTTCCATAGGTGTATAGAGATTTTGGTTAGAACTGAAAGTGAAAAGATATGTATAAATTCTATTCACTTGAGTGGGGGAGGATACAGATCTATAAATATTCATAAAGCTAGAATAATATAAGGAAAGTAACATGTAGACATGAATAAAATATGCCAATTTAGGTGAAAAGATCTCCCCAAAGTCTGGTAACTGTCATGGCAGGAAGCCAGGAACAGCACCTCTAAGCAAAGGAAGGGCAGTTCATACAAAGGAGCATAGGTCATAAGTTACAAGAAGTTCATTTTCAGTGGGGAGATGAAAGTGACTTGTCAGAACTGACGGAATCCAAATCGGATGCCCGGTTTGAGCTCGGCGCTCAAACTTCATTTTTAAAATACACTTAGTTCAAATGAACTGTTAGGATGGGGCATTTGGTTCTAAAATCTGAAATACCGGTCGGATGGCCGTGCCGATCATTCCAATACGACCGGGGAGATGAAAGTGACTTGTCAGAACTGACGGAATCCAAATCGGATGCCCGGTTTGAGCTCGGCGCTCAAACTTCATTTTTAAAATACACTTAGTTCAAATGAACTGTTAGGACGGGTCCGGGGGTCTAAAATTCGAAATACCGGTCGGATGGCCGTGCCGATCATTCCAATACGACCGGGGAGATGAAAGTGACTTGTCAGAACTGACGGAATCCAAATCGGATGCCCGGTTTGAGCTCGGCGCTCAAACTTCATTTTTAAAATACACTTATTTCAAATGAACTGTTAGGACGGGTCCGGGGGTCTAAAATCTGAAATACCGGTCGGATGGCCGTGCCGGTCATTCCAATACGACCGGGGAGATGAAAGTGACTTGTCAGAACTGACGGAATCCAAATCGGATGCCCGGTTTGAGCTCGGCGCTCAAACTTCATTTTTAAAATACACTTAGTTCAAATGAACTGTTAGGACGGGGCATTTGGTTCTAAAATCTGAAATACCGGTCGGATGGTCGTGCCGATCATTCCAATACGACCGGGGAGATGAAAGTGACTTGTCAGAACTGACGGAATCCAAATCGGATGCCCGGTTTGAGCTCGGCGCTCAAACTTCATTTTTAAAATACACTTAGTTCAAATGAACTGTTAGGACGGGTCCGGGGGTCTAAAATTCGAAATACCGGTCGGATGGCCGTGCCGATCATTCCAATACGACCGGGGAGATGAAAGTGACTTGTCAGAACTGACGGAATCCAAATCGGATGCCCGGTTTGAGCTCGGCGCTCAAACTTCATTTTTAAAATACACTTATTTCAAATGAACTGTTAGGACGGGTCCGGGGGTCTAAAATCTGAAATACCGGTCGGATGGCCGTGCCGGTCATTCCAATACGACCGGGGAGATGAAAGTGACTTGTCAGAACTGACGGAATCCAAATCGGATGCCCGGTTTGAGCTCGGCGCTCAAACTTCATTTTTAAAATACACTTAGTTCAAATGAACTGTTAGGACGGGGCATTTGGTTCTAAAATCTGAAATACCGGTCGGATGGCCGTGCCGATCATTCCAATACGACCGGGGAGATGAAAGTGACTTGTCAGAACTGACGGAATCCAAATCGGATGCCCGGTTTGAGCTCGGCGCTCAAACTTCATTTTTAAAATACACTTAGTTCAAATGAACTGTTAGGACGGGTCCGGGGGTCTAAAATTCGAAATACCGGTCGGATGGCCGTGCCGATCATTCCAATACGACCGGGGAGATGAAAGTGACTTGTCAGAACTGACGGAATCCAAATCGGATGCCCGGTTTGAGCTCGGCGCTCAAACTTCATTTTTAAAATACACTTATTTCAAATGAACTGTTAGGACGGGTCCGGGGGTCTAAAATCTGAAATACCGGTCGGATGGCCGTGCCGGTCATTCCAATACGACCGGGGAGATGAAAGTGACTTGTCAGAACTGACGGAATCCAAATCGGATGCCCGGTTTGAGCTCGGCGCTCAAACTTCATTTTTAAAATACACTTAGTTCAAATGAACTGTTAGGACGGGGCATTTGGTTCTAAAATTCGAAATACCGGTCGGATGGCCGTGCCGATCATTCCAATACGACCGGGGAGATGAAAGTGACTTGTCAGAACTGACGGAATCCAAATCGGATGCCCGGTTTGAGCTCGGCGCTCAAACTTCATTTTTAAAATACACTTAGTTCAAATGAACTGTTAGGACGGGTCCGGGGGTCTAAAATTCGAAATACCGGTCGGATGGCCGTGCCGATCATTCCAATACGACCGGGGAGATGAAAGTGACTTGTCAGAACTGACGGAATCCAAATCGGATGCCCGGTTTGAGCTCGGCGCTCAAACTTCATTTTTAAAATACAAGATGAAATTTGAACTTATATTGTGTGTGTGTATTTATATATATGAAAATGAGCTGGCTTAAACTATTGGCATACTCTTGTTAATGCTTGATTTCTTTATTAAGTCTTGTTAATGCTTGATTTCTTTATTAAGGATTTGATTATAATTTTTTTAAATGATATACAGGATCATCCGTCGCGAGATGTTGGACGAGACGACGACCAGGATGATGTTGGACGAGACGACGACCAGGATGAGACATATGTGGAGGATTTGTGATTTTATTTTAGTTGTGTATGTTGTCATTTTATTATTATGGATGTATGATTAATTTGTGATTTTATTTTAATTGTGTGTAATTTGAGGTTCGTGGAGATTGTGATCCGTGTAGTTGATTTATTATTGTTTTATGAAATTGTTATTTATCAGGTGTTTGTATGTGATGAATTTGAGATTTGTCGATATTGTTGTCTGTGTAGTTGATTTTATATTTATGTTATGAATTTGTTATTTATCAGGTAATTTATTTATCAGTTTAAATAAATTTTTAAAAAAAAAATAATGCAAAATTAGCGACCGCATGGAGACTGAATTGCGACCGAATAGCGACTATACGTTATATTTCTTTTATTAAATAATTATACTTGGCGACCGACTGGCGACCGACTAGCCACCGAATCAATCCGATAGTTTAATTTTATTTTTAAAAATACAACAAATTTAGCGACCGACTGGCGACCGAATTGAGACCGAATAAATCCGATAGGTTAATTTTATTTTTTAAAAATACAACATAATTAGCGACCGAATAGCGACCGAATTGAGACCGACTTAATCCGATAGGTTAATTTTATTTTTTAAAATACAACAAATGTAGCGACCGAATAGAGACTGAATGGCGACCGAATTATTAGCGACCGGACAGGCGACCGATTATAATCGGTCTCTGGTAACGACTGATACTGCGACCGAATTATGTCGGTCGCTATATAGCGACTATTATATAGCGACCGACATATTCGGTCGCTAGATAGTATCTGTTCGGTCGCAATGTATATTTGCGACCGATCTACGACTGAATAGCGACCGCTAGGTCGGTCGCTATCCGCGATTTTTCTTGTAGTGTCGGACCTTTTGAGATACTCGAAAGAGTTGGCGAGGTTGCTTATCGCATCGCATTGCCACCTCAATTGACCGACGTACATGATGTGTTCCACATATCTATGTTGAAGAAGTATGTACGTGACCCATCACATATTATTGAGTATGGAGATCTAGTGATCCAAAAAGATTTCACATACGAGCAGAAGCCCATAAGAATACTAGATCGAGAAGTACGAATCCTAAGGAATAAGGTTATTCCCATGCTAAAAGTATAATGGAATAAGAATTCAGAACATGAAGCCACATGGGAGATCGAGGAATCTATGAGGAAGCGATTTCCAGAGTTATTTTAGAAGGTATGAACTCTACACTCTCCATATGTAAATATATGCTAGGAATTTGGGGACCAAATTCTTTTTAAGTAGGGGAGGGTGTAGCAACCCTGATAAAATAAAAAGAAATAAATAAATCAAAATAGATTAAAAGATTTAATAAAATAAACGAAAGAGCTTGGAAGAAAAAGAATTAAACCCTGATGAAAATAACGCCTCAGAGAAAGGCGCTACCTTACAAGAAACGCCCTCACCTAAGGCGTGATTTAAAGAAAGGACGCCCAAATAATAAGGCGTCAAATTTCAAACGACCAAAATAAAATAAAAAGGGTAAGATAGTGTAACGCCGTTTGAGTGGATGCGTTTCAACAAGTAACGACGCTTCACAAGGCGTCAATTTAAATTCGACGCCCTTACTTAGGACGCGAATTCAGTTTGAGTTCCGTTCGACCCAGGAGTCTATCCAGGGTAAGTTGATAACTATGAGAAAGAGTTCGAATGTAGTAATAATTCTATCTTGGAAGTATTACTTCCAATCAAACACTACCTTTGTTAGGATTTCCAAAGTCCCTATAAGTAACCCCCGTCGAACCCTAAAGATCTATTTGGACGACCTACTGATGTTACAGTATGTGAAGAACAGTGAGTTCTTCTTGTATCTTTCCCTCTGTCTTTTTGATTTCATGAAGGATATTAATCTTTCATCTTCTTCCTCTAATACAGGTTAAGCGATCAATTGCGTACGTAAAGAACAAGGTAATGTTCTTCAATCTTTTCCCTAACTTCGGATATATTCTCATCATCCTTCCTTTTTCTTCCCCTACAGGTTGATCGAAGATCATCATCTTCATCATCCTCATCAAACGTCTTCTGTATTACCATCTTCTGTCTTGCTGCTGACTGTTAGAAGCTTCAGAGCATCAGTTTCTAACCAAGCCTTCATCCGTTCATCAGATAATTCTCATAAGGTAGGTTTTCTCAAGCACTGTAGCCCAAATCACCATAATACAGAAGACCTAATTCCACCTAGTTTCATCGTTCATCGTGATTGTACCGTCATTATCGCCTATCTATGTCCAATGTCGTATTTTTGGACTCCATTCTCTCAAAGTTATCCTACGTGTCTACAAGCTTAAATTGTTGAAATTTCATATTGGCTATATATATATACAAGAGTGGATGTCAAATATACATGATAAATGTCGACGCATATAGGGCCCGATCTGGTCCTGGGAGGAGCACCCGAAAGTACTTGTGCCCATGGGAGTTGAATGATAAGGTATCTGGCATTATACCGAGTGCATGACTAGCTTGATTGGACATTCCACACAAATCTTGTACTTGACTCGTACTTGACTTGACATGACTTGCGTGACCCGAAAAAAAAGGGTAATTACTTGTTTGCTTGACACATGATAGCCAAAGTTCTTGACATGACTTGCTAAAAAGTACTTGCTTGAATATCTGTTATCTTTTCTTGAAAGCTCATGAATAGTTCATCTTGCTGTCTTATTGATAAATTCTTTCTCTATCTTGTCGTTTTATGCGAGCATGCATAGCTATAGTACATTCATGAAAAATGTAATTACTTAAACCCCTTGCTAAGTGCTTGAGATATAATTTCCTACTGAGCGTTCGCTCACTCCTTGTGTTCCCTACTTTTCAGGTAATTCCGACGACGAGGGAAGTCAATCGGATGGGAATGGTCAAGAGTGAAAGAGATAGAACTTTTCCAAGTGTCATCTAGTCTTTTTCCTATTTTCTTGAGTCAACTATGTACTTTTCCTTTTTAATTGAATAGAGTATTGGATTTGTAATAGTCTATCCATTATGAAATAAAGGATTGGGTTATCTTTCTATTTTGCGCATCTCTGTTTTGGTGTCGAATACACTGCTACTCTGATTGACATGATTGATATAAACTCGTCGCGCACATCCGAGTATCTTCCGCACTCGGGGCGTGACAAGCTGCCTTGATCAAGTCCGTACAGCGAGCAGCGTCCTTGTGTTTCAAGCCATTCGCCAAGTCTATACAATGGCTTCGGCATGCTAAGTCTATACAACGGCTTTGGCATTCCAAGTCTATACAACGCCCAAGTCTGTACAGCCATCAGTGAACCCTCCAAGCCTATACATCCAGTTGAACGCAAAGTCTACACATCACTCCACATCTTTTCCTACGCTTGGCCAAGTCTATACACTCATACATTTTCCTACGTTCTGGCCAAGTCTACACAACGCTTGCCTGACTTCTGTTTCAAGTCTATACATTCATTCATCTGAAGCTTCATCAAGTCTGTACAACGCTGCTTTGTCAAAGCCTATACATCGCAGCTGTGTTGAAGTCCGTACAACTAATCTCTTGCCAAAGTCTATACATCCACAGTGGAACGCCAAGTCTGTACATTGGCCTCAAGCTTCACAGGTCTACACATTGTCTTCAGCTTCAAAGTCTGTACAGTGGGTCAACCTGCCAAGTCTATTCATTGGACTCTGTTTCACAAAGTTTATACACTGGTCCTCAGATGTTCCAAGTCTATACATCGCTGACTGGGCTAAAGTCTGTACAGTCGTTTGGAAAGTCTATACTTTGTGAAGTCTGCACATTGGCTTCTCATTTGCATCAGAGTCTATACACTGGTTCAAGCTGTAAGTCTATACATTGGCGATTGGGGTTCCAAGTCTAGACATTGATTTACTATTCAAGCCTTGATTCGAAGTCTGTACATTTGATCATCTCACTCAGCGTCTCATGCTTTCAAGTATATACATTGGCATATGCATTCACATGTAAAGTCTATACAGCATCTGCGTCTCATTCAGTGTCTCTCTCAAGTCTATACAATGTTGCATTCACATATGAAGTCTATATAGCCTGTGGCTTGTACTTCGACTTAACGTTCTTCAGCAGAGTATATACTCTTCAGAGGTTAAGTCTGAACATCCATCCTTGTAGACTGTACACACTTCAGCACATGTTCATCCCCTTCAAACGAAGTCTATACACTCTCTCCTTCACGCCATCAAGTGTGTACACTGCCTTCCCAGGGACTCTTTCATCAAGTCTATACAAACTTAGCGAAAGCTCAGCAAGTCTGTACACTAGTTTGTCTGGCACGTTAACATGAAGTCTGTACACTGGTTTCTCTGGCACGTTAACACTAAGTCTATACACTCGTTCGCTATCATGAAGTCTATGCATTCATTTGATAAGCTTCAATTATATACACTCAATATCAAGCTTCAGGTCTATACACTGTGTTGCATTACATGCTTCACCCAAAGTCTGTACACCCGATTCTCTCATGCACTTCACAGAAGTCTACACATTCTATCTTGTGATGATAATGCATTCATGTTACAAGTCTATACACTGAGAGCGCATGTTACAAGTCTATACACTCTCAGTGTACATACTTGATCATCTGCTGTTCTAAAGTATATACATTCGGTTGCTTATCACGCTGCATCTTTTAAGTCTGTACACTGCTGCTTTTACATTAAGTCTATACATTCTGCTGATCGACTGAAGTATTGTTTCATTAAACCTACAGAGTCTGGGCACGTGACACTAGGCTGGCATCTGGCACGCAATCCAAGATGCTGAGAGGTCACCACGTGGACTGAAGCTTGGGCGGGAATCGAAAAGAGCACGCCTTAGCACATGCTGAACCTGATATAAATAGAAGCCTCCGTCCATTGAAATAAGAAGTAGAAGAAGAGATAACAGGATCTGAAAGAGAAAGAGTGATCGAGATAGACTGACAGTGCAGCAGAGAGGCTGTGAGCAGAAGAAGAAGAAAGAAGAAAGAAGAGACAGAGAGAGAGCCTGCGAAAGAGAAGAAAAAGAAGAGTGAGAAGAAGAGAGAGCTATAGCAAATGAAGCTTCAACTGAAGATCAGTTTATGCTGGACCGTGGATCAAATCCAGGCCAGCCAGCTCCTGCGATAGCCTTTGTGCATTTTATTCTTCCAGCTTTCTGTTGCTGCGTTTTTTGTTTTTCCTTTTAAACCTTCAACAGTTGTTCTTCCGACTCTCTTGTGTGAGGTCGGGTTCCCTCCGGTTGGGAGGAAGAGAGGTCCGAGACCTCTAGTTTGCAGGTGGCTTGGTGTCACCTGTGCTTCCCTCTGGGTTTCAGAGGAAGAGAGACTTAGGTCTCTAGGTTTCCCTCCGGTTTGGAGGAAGGGAGGATTGATCCTCCGGTTCTAGTCTTGTGGTTGCAAGACTAGGTGCTCCCTCCTGGTCTGGAGGAAGAGAGACTTCCGTCTCTGGTTTCCAAGTGGCTGAGAGTCACTTGGGGTGTCTCTCCGGTTGGGAGGAAGAGGGGAGGTTGTTCCCCTGGTCAAGCTGTGTGGCAGCAATTTGTTGCAGACTGAGTCTGCAGTTTCTAGCCTAGCTAGTGGAAGCCTCACTCCGGTTTGGAGTGAGGGGTGGACGTAGGTCTTTGGACCGAACCACCTAAAAATCTTGGTGTTCTCTTGTGGTGTGTTTTTCCTTATATGTTATTTGTTGTGTAGTGGACAGCGGATCTAGAGGGGAGGGGTGAATAGATCCGCCCCACTTTTCGCAATGCGGCCCTCTAAACGGCTAGTTAAAATGAATTGCAGCAGAATAGAAACTAGCTTCTAAGAATGCTATGATTCACTTAGCAAGATAATCAAGATATATAATAATTCGATCCTAAGCATGCACCTAGAACGATTCAATCACACAAGCAAACCACGCTAGACAGGATTTTTAAGGTGGTTCGGACTGAATCCTCAGCCCTACGTCCACCCCTCACCAAAACCCGGTGAGGCTTCACTTGTGCAGCGCACCAAACCGCAAATCGGAAACCACCGATTGCCTTCCTACTCACCACCTGGTAGGGACGTCAACCGCAAATTGGAACACCCTCCAATTGCCTTCCTACTAACCACCGGTAGGGATGAATCACACTTTCAATGTTTAAACAATAATGAAAATGAAACAAGATGTGAATGAACTAAAACAAGAGATTGAGTTATGAGTGAAAATGAATTGGCCCTTGTATGGAATGTTGATCAGTAACAAGGCTCCTCTTAGCTTCAACTCAATCTTCTTGATTCACCCTTGATTGGATGAATGTTCTTCACGGAGTACTGTTCACGTGAACAGTACCTCTTCCTTCAATTCTTCTCTCTTGATCTTCTCTTTGAACTTCTTTGAATGAATGAAGGAGATGATGAAGCTACCTTGAATCTTGATTGCTTCTTTAGCTTCTAGGAGTTTGAATGCTTGAAATATCACCTTGAATGAACTTGAAAGAACTTGAATGGATGAAGATGATTTCCCTTGATAGTGAGCTTCAATGGATCCCCTTGAGATGATGAAGAGGATGGAGGATGCAGCTTTCTCTTCTCTTGGCCTTGATCTTGATCTCCACTTGAAGAGCTTGAACACTTGAGGATGAAGATCTTCTTCACGGAGTACTGTTCACTGCTACAGTGCTCCAAATTCCTCTCCCTTGAACACACTCTAGCAGCCTCCCTTGTAACCCTCTTGAAGCCTTTTGGGTTTTCAACCCTCTTGTATTGATTTTATAGACCTTGAATGGTCTATAGACAAGCCTCAGACCAGATCCACAATTTGTGGGTGATTAGGTGACTTTAGGATTAAACAAATCAAGGTTGAATGGCCCTTTTCGAAGTTGGAAACAAAGTCAAAATTGAAGGCTCGGGGCTGGCGGTCGACCTACAGCTTCTGGCGGTCGACCGCCACTGTAAAACACTATAGACGGATGATCCCTGGGACTAGCGGTCGACCGCTACTGGCTGGCGGTCGACCGCCAGCTGAAACCCTACAAACTGGCCATCCCTGGCTGGGGCGGTCGACCGCCCCTGTGCTGGCGGTCGTCCGCCAGCTGGGCAGAGCCCGGGTCACCCCGGGTCAGTCCGTTGGCCGCACAAGCTCCGTCGCTTGAGTCCGTTAGCCGCCCGTTCATGTCTGTGGCATCGACCTTGTTGGTCTAGAACGTATCAACTCAGTCTTTAGGCTTGGATTCTCTTGGTTATACGTCTTCGTGCATTGACCTTGGAATGCCGACGTTTGCTTGTACAAGTGATGATATTTGTATCCTTGCTTGGGCGCGATCAATGAGCTTTCACTTTGGCCATTGCTAGGTGATTCCTTGGGCATTCATTGGTATATCTGTCATGAACAAAATATCACATATGTCAGTCATAAGGGCGTGGAAAATAACAATGACTAATAGTGTTAAGCCATTATCAAAACCAAGAATACACAAAACTCATATGACTATAAAATGATGTCGAAAGACCCATGTGACCACAGAATGACTCAAATGACCTCAGGGACACAACATTCTCCCCCTTTTTGATGATGGCAACACTGTGAGTCATTATGTGATATGAATGTCTAAAATGGCATATGTTATAACAAATGCAAGATATGCAGCTCAAGATTCATGATAGTAGCATGTGAATGCAGATATGAATTCAGATATGAATGTTATTCTATGTGACATGTGCAGCTCAAGATCCATGAAGTAAAGCATGTGAATACAATTATGAATGCTACGCTATGGGACATGAGCAGCTCAAGATGTGTGAATGCACATATGACACATGACAATGCGATGAAATTATGCAAACCCCATCACATGCACAAACGCACATAAAGGTTTCTCTCCCTTGGACTCAATGCACTCTCCCCCTTTGGACAACACTTATGACATAGCTCTTAGCTCTAATGAAGGACTCACACAAAGAATTCTCCCCCTTTGCCAACAGCAAAAAGGAGTGATTAAGGAAACTGTTTGTGAGACCAGAGCTGAAAGGAGTGAAGAGCAAGCCATTATATGCAAAACTGAAGCATGCCATAAGCAACATATATGGTTCAAAGCTAATGAAATCCGAGATCATCAAAAGAGTTCGAAAAGTAGCTACATCCAAGATTTAATAGAAATGAACCAAAGGTACATATCATGACAGTGCTTAATCGTCCCGTGTCTTATATATCCATATTCAATAACCACTTAGGGAAGAACACAAGAACTAGTATTGAGGCTAAACAATCATGACTAAAGCATGGAATTCTATGATTGAAGCAAGAGGTTTCATATTTTGATTTCTAATATCTTTTGAATTTGAAGGCACATGACTCATATTGTATGAACAATCAAGTCTAGTACACGCCTCCTAGCCGTAAGAATACACGTTGTTTAGACGCCAGTATTCCTAGGTATTTGGCAAGACTGACTGTCATGCTGCAAGATGAACAGAGATAGCAAAGTCACGTCATGACATATCCAAACTCATTTCAGTGATGAGAAGATATGTTTCTCAGCAATTATGCCATTGCTCTGCCTAGAGTCCAAAAGTTTTAAGACAGAGATAACAGGGGCACATCATGACATATGCATTTGTCACTTGATTTGATGACATGACATGTTTCTCCGTGCAGCAATATCATTGCTCTGTCAGAATGATTTTCAGGAATTCCAGCTCATCAAGATGTTTAGAAATAATACTAAACTCTAGAGTTTCACCAAGATTGCCATAAAGTCTGGATTTTCAGATTTCAGGATAGTCATGCAAAGCACAATATGCAATCGTTAGTTAAGGTCTATTAAATCCACATAACATAGATGATTTCAAAAGAGATATCAGAACTTCAAGGAAATCATTAAATCTGAACCATTGTCATTGAATGAACAATCATCAAGGCACATAATAGAAGGCTCTTACACCGTGTGTTCGTCAGGCTCAAGAACTCAAAGTCAGACTGAAAGCCAAGAAGTGTAGATTGCAAGAGGTGAACAGAATCAGCAAAACTCCCCCTACGAATATGTAATGGATGCTCGAAGTAGTGATGTTTACAAGCAAGTGGAATGATAATTGTTATGAGGAGAATGACCGGAAACATGCATGGGTTGACATGAATTTGACAGACATGAGATGCATGACCCACACATGGTTATATACTTATTAAATGCAATAGAATGAAGATGAAATATATGCATGAATGCTGCACAAGGACAACTCCCCCTTACTATATGGCCTATATGCGACATTGACGCATGGTACTTGGCAGAGGTGAAACCTCACGCATATTGAGTGCTTCGTGACAAGCATAACTTACCCTGCCATACATCAACATTTGATATACCATTGCCATGCGAGAATGATGCTATGTGACACCATATGCAACACAAACCGTATAATGCATTATGAACATGAACTCAATTCATTATTATGCATCTACATGCAATGTGACACCATATGCAAGATGACATATAAACAATGCATGGACAAATGCAACAACACACAACTAAATGAAATAAGATTATCATATCAAGGTTTGTTGGCCTGAGGTCGGCAAAGACCAAGCTCCCTTCTGAGTGTTGAATACCTGTCATTACACAAGGGCTTGGTAAAGATATCAGCAATCTGATTCAATGTATCAACAAAATGCAGCTCAAAGTTTTTCTTACCGACCTCATCTCTAATGAAGTAATGCCTAATCTCAATATGCTTAGTCCTAGAGTGCTGGACTGGATTTTTGGCAAGGTTGATAGCACTAGTGTTATCACACAAAATCGGGACACAACTAACATCCACCAAGTAGTCTTGGAGTTGGTGTTTAATCCACAACACTTGGGTGCCACAGCTCCCCGCAGCAACATATTCTGCCTCCGCGGTTGAGAGGGCAACCGAGTGTTGTTTCTTGGAGGCCCAAGAGACTAAACACCCACCTAGAAACTGGCAATAGCCACTAGTACTCTTGCGATCCAGCTTGCATCCAGCGTAGTCCGCATCAGAATAAGATATAAGAGATAAATCACATGATGACGGATACCACAATCCCAAATCTTGAGTGCCGGCAAGATATCGAAGGATACGTTTGATGGCAGTCAAATGGGATTCTCTAGGACTAGCTTGAAATCTAGCACAAAGGCAAACACTAAACTGGATATCTGGTCGGGATGCAGTCAAGTAAAGCAGAGAACCAATCATACCTCTATAGACCTTTGCATCCACCAATTTACCATTTTCATCCGAATCCAGTGCAGTTGAGGTGCTCATAGGAGTTGCAATGATTTTACTATTTGCCATGTCAAATCTTTTCAACAGCTCCTTAATGTATTTGGCTTGACTTATGAAGCACCCATCTTCTCCTTGGTTGACCTGCAAACCGAGAAAGAATTGAAGTTCTCCCATTAGGCTCATCTCAAATTCGCTAGTCATGAGGTTAGCAAATTCCTCACACATTTCACATTTAGTAGAACCAAACACAATGTCATCAACATAAATTTGAACAATCAAGATATTTTTACCTTACTTCTTGGTGAAAAGTGTTTGATCTACCTTACCTCGTGTGTACCCTTTTTCAATGAGGAATGAACTTAGCCTTTCATACCAAGCTCTTGGTGCTTGCTTAAGTCCATAAAGCGCCCTGTCTAGCTTATATACAAAATCTGCATTGTTAGAGTTCTCAAAGCCAGGGGGCTGCTCAACATAGACTTCTTCTTTGATCAAGCCATTCAAGAAAGCACTTTTAACATCCATTTGATAAAGCTTTATTCTAAGGGAGCATGCAAATGCAAGTAAGATTCTGATGGCTTCAAGTCTAGCAACTGGGGCATAAGATTCATCAAAGTCTACCCCAAACTCTTGATTATACCCTTGAGCCACCAATCTAGCTTTGTTTCTGATTATCTTGCCTTCCTCACTTAATTTGTTCCTAAAAACCCATTTAGTGCCTATGACAGATTGTGATGATGGTCTAGGAACAAGATGCCAAACTTTGTTTCTCTCAAACTGGTTTAACTCTTCTTGCATGGAATTTATCCAGTATTCATCTTTTAAGGCTTCATCAATGTTTTTGGGTTCATGCTGTGACACAAGAGCAAGTTGATCTAATTCTTCCACAATCTTAAAATGTGACCTTGTTCTAGGTGGGTCATTCAAGCTACCAAGGACATTCTCCAAGGGATGATCCTTAAGGATTCTAATGTTTATAGAATCGTTACCTTCTCCTGGAGCTTGATTCCTTGCACTGCTTGATTCAGCTAGGTCACCGTCTTCTTTTATTTCTTCTTGTGGAGAATCACTCTTGTCCTTCATGCTTAGGAATTCCCCATCTTCATCATTTTTCCTGCAAGAATTATCATTGTTAGAATCATGATATTCATCAAAGGAAACATGGGGTGATTCTTCCACAGTTTGACTTTTAAAGTTATAAATTCTATAAGCCCTAGATCTATCAGAATATCCAAGAAATATACCTTCATCGCTCTTGGGCTCGAATTTATCTAAATCTCTTTTGTCATTATTGTGAATGATGCATTTTGATCCAAAAACTTTCATATGATGCAGAGAGGGCATTTTACCTTTGAGCAACTCATAGGGAGTCTTTTTGGTGTGAGACCTTACCATTGACCGGTTGATAATGTAACACGCCGTATTTACCGCTTCGGCCCAAAACTTCCTTGGAAGTTGCCGTTCGGCGAGCATTGTCCTTGCCATCTCTATGAGTGTTCGATTCCTTCTTTCAACAGTCCCATTTTGCTCGGGGGTTCTTGGTGAAGAGAATCGGTGTGAAATACCTTCTGACCTGCAAAGATTATGGAAATTAGTATTCTCAAATTCACCACCATGATCAGATTGAATGTTGGAAATTTTAAACTCACCGTCTTGCTTTATCTTCAAATAGAGTGCCTGAAACTGATTAAAAGCATCATTTTTGTGTGTGAGGAAGAAAACCCATGTGAACCTAGAGAAATCATCCACCAAGACATATCCATATTTTCTACCACTTAAACTAGAAGTTCTGGTTGGACCAAACAAGTCCATATGAATTAGCTCGAGTGGTTTGGAAGACAAATATGAGGATCTAGCCTTGAAGGATTTTCTAGTTTGTTTACCAAGGGCACATGCATCACACAATTTGTTTTCTTGTTTAAAAGATAATTCAGGCAACCCTTTCACCATTGAATGCTTTAACAATTTATGTAGAACATTGTAGCTAGCATGTCCTAGTCTACGATGCCATAACCATGCAAGTTCAGATTTTGGTGCAGCAAGACAAAGATTTGCATGAGCAGGATCATCTAAGTCAATCATGTAAACATTGTTGACTCTCTTACCAGAAAATTTTACCTTGTCAGATTTTGGTTCAAGGATCTTACATTCAAGAGAATCAAACAATACTTTGTGACCTTTATCACATAATTGACTTATGCTTAGTAGGTTATATTTCAAACCTTCAACTAACAACACATTTGCTATGGAGTTGGAAAGGTTCTTATCTACATTACCTGTTCCAATAATTTTTCCTTTGTTGTTTCCTCCAAATGTGACGTATCCTCCTTCCTTTTCCTCCAAGAGACAAAATTTTGATTTGTCTCCCGTCATGTGTCTTGAACAGCCGCTATCAAGGTACCACCTGTTATGCATGGCTGCAAGACACTCCTGCACAAAGAATTAAGCAATGGGGTTTGGCACCCAGCAAAACTTGGGTCCCACCAACTTCTTCAAGTTTTCAAAACATGATACCATCTTTTTTGGAATCCAAACCTTTCTAGCATTCATGTTTTCTTTGCTTAATGCACGAATTTTCTTTTCAACTTTGACATTCATTTTTTGTTTGGAGGTTCTTTGTTGAACTTTGTGAAAGTTTGAAAAGGTTTGTTGCTTAAACCATTGAGGCCGTTGGCTGGTTTTAGATTGAAAATGATTGTTTTGCCACCTAGGGGATTGGTGCAAACAGAAATCACAATTACCCCACAAGTGAGGTGGTGTTGGCCTAAGTGATGGAGCACCCCAGTTATAGTGATACCTAGAAGGCTGAGCAGGTAAAGGCCAAGAATGTGTTGACCTATGCTGCTGGGAAGATTGGCCTTTCTTAGGCTTTTGGGTAGTTTTCTTGGGGGTTTTGGTGATTGCCTCTTCAATCTTTTCTTTCCCTTTCTCCTTTTGTTTCTGCTGATTTTGTGTGGGAGTTGTGTTCGAGTTGGAGGCTTCGGAAGATGAAACAAAAGTGACAGTTTTGAGCCCAATTGGCCTTTTGTTTGTTAGTTCAAAACCCAACCCTTCCTTGTTGAAATTCATTCTAGTACCTAGCAATGTATCTAGGTTTTCTCTTCCATCCACAAATTTTTCTAAGGACTGTTGTTTATCCTTCAACTCTTTTTCTATGTTTTCAATGTTTTGCAAAAGTTGAATGTTAACTTGTTTGACAGCTTCATATTTCTCATTGCTCAGTTTGCTATCCTTTTCATAGGTTTGCATTTTGAGTTTCATGCTATCAATTTCATTTCTCAAGTCCTCATTTTGAATTTCCAAGTCAGCCATTTCTTTTCTTCCTTCCTCCAAATTTTCAATCATTTTCTTAAGATCTTCAATTTCAGTCTCAAGTATAGCATTCTTATGATTGGTTTCATGATCATGCACAAAAGAATTGATTTTTTTTTCAATGATTTATTTTCCTTTTTGTACATGTTATATTTTTCCATTAGTTGTATATATGCTTCCTCCATATCATCAACAGTATAACCTTCAAATGGAGAAGTTACCTCGGTTTCTTCGTCACCTTTGGCCATAAGGCAAAGATCTCCTCTTTCCTTGTCTGAAGAGCTGGTTTCATCATCACTTTCTTCCTCGTCGCTCCAAGTCGACACCATGGCCTTGTTCTTCTTCTTGCCTTTCCATTTGTCACCCTTTTTAAGTCTGTCAGGACAATCATTCTTGTAATGCCCTGGTTTATTGCAAGAGTAACAAACGATTTTGTCAGGTTTCTTGAAATTTTCGGAATTAGTTTTGAAACCATTTCTCACCTTAGATCTTCCTCTCAAGAACCTCTTACCTTCCTTTCTCAGAAATTTTCCAAACTTACGGGTAAGCATAGCCACGTCATCCTCATCTCGCTCGCTTTCCGAATCCTCACCTTCATCGGAAGAGCCTTGACGGCTGGGCCCTGCTTTAAGAGCTAGGGACTTCTTCTTAGGTGTCTCAGCCTCTTTGTTCTTGAGGTTAATCTCATAGGTCATTAATGACCCAATGAGTTCATCTACCTTGGTGGTTGCGAGATCTCTCGACTCTTCAACCACGGTAGCCTTTGTGTGCCATGCTGCAGTCAGTGATCTGAGAATCTTTCTTACAATTTCCTATTCTGAATATTTCTTTCCCAAATCAGTCAAACTGTTAGTAAGCACAGTTAATCGAGCATACATATCTTGAATTGATTCATCAGGCTTCATGCGGAACATTTCATATTCAGAAACTAAAATGTTTGCTTTTGTTTCTCGTACCCGAGACGTTCCTTCGTAGATTACCTCTAACTTATCCCACATTAGTTTTGCAGATGCGCAGGTAGCCACTCTTGAGAATTCTACTGGATGGAGTGAGCATTGCATGATGTGTTTAGCATTCCAATTGACAGTGGATTGCCGTATCTGTTCTTTAGTCCACAAGTCCTCATTATCCGTAAGCTCATACGGACCTTTGTTGATTACTCGCCAAAGTTCGTAGTCTTGGGCGCGAATGAACACCTGCATGCGATGTTTCCAATAAGGATAGTTAGTTCTAGTAAAGTAAGGAGGCATATTCACAGCATGTCCTTCGGGTAGAAAACCCTTGGACGCTGATCCACCATTTCCCTCAAGGTCGTTGGACCCCATAATGAGAGATTAGGCTCTGATACCACTTGTTGTGTAGTGGACAGCGGATCTAGAGGGGAGGGGTGAATAGATCAGCCCCACTTTGGACAACACTTATGACAACACTTCATCGCTTGAGTCCGTTAGCCGCCCGTTCATGTCTGTGGCATCGACCTTGTTGGTCTAGAACGTATCAACTCAGTCTTTAGGCTTGGATTCTCTTGGTTATACGTCTTCGTGCATTGACCTTGGAATGCCGACGTTTGCTTGTACAAGTGATGAGATTTGTATCCTTGCTTGGGCGCGATCAATGAGCTTTCACTTTGGCCATTGCTAGGTGATTCCTTGGGCATTCATTAGTATATCTGTCATGAACAAAATATCACATATGTCAGTCATAAGGGTGTGGAAAATAACAATGACTAATAGTGTTAAGCCATTATCAAAACCAAGAATACACAAAACTGTCACGCCCCGAACAAGGCGGAAATATCGGGACGTACAGTTAGGGACACGCTGGCAAGAGAGAGAACTAATCTAAAATAATACACAAGTGCTACAAGATGGAAATACTAAATGATCATTAACAAACCACAACTGATACAATAACCTCAAGTTCAACTTAATACAACTGGAATAATCAACCACTAAAACTCAATAACATGACTGAGACTAAAAGCTCTCCAAAACACAACTAAAGAAAGATAACACACTACTAACACACTAGAACTGATACACTCAAGACATCACTCCTGCCCTTCCCCATCGGTAAACGCGTCACCTGAAAAGCCTGGAAAGGGGGTAAAACACCACTATGAGCTGACGCTCAGTAGGAAATAACAGACAGGTATAAGTGATTAATAGTTTAATTACATTTTTAAAATGTCATGCTACAAATGATAAAAATAATAAAAAGATAACGGTGATATCACGAAACAGAATTCAAAGATCTTGCAAGGTCAAGAAATATAATGAATAGAATAGTAAGACAAGAATTTACTACAGGAGATAACGATAAAAAGTTGGCCATATCAAGACAATTCAAGTCATGTCAAGCACGTATGTAATTTCATTTCCACGTCCAAGTAATAAGCAAGTAAAGTAACCATAAGTAGAGTATAGAACAGTGAAGAGTGGAAAGTGAAAAGTAGTAGAAAGTAATGCAGAGAGTAGTGGAGAGAGTAGTGGACAGTCCTAGATTTAACACATGTCAAGTACTGGTGCCAAATGCCACACCTAGTCATTCACCTCCTCGGGGGTACACGTAGTGTTCGGGCGCTCTTCCCAGGACCAGACCGAGCCCTTAATTGTTTGCCAGGCATTGATTTCTTTGGATCAAAGATCCCACGAATCTAGACTTCCACAGTTTATGGCCAGAATTCCAAGGTTTAAACTAAGTAGCAATAACAACTTCACGTAGGAAAGAGATTCATTTCCAGAATTTCAAGGTAAGTATAATCATCAAGGAGATTGAAATCAAGTCACAACAAGTGTTAATCGTGCTGCACTACTGTAAAACAGTAGCAATCAAACAAGCTAAACATATTAATCCTAATCACCAAGTTAGGATATCATGATTAACCATTATCATTTGCATTAAGACAATTGCCAAGAAGCTGATTCAAGATGATAAGGTAACGAACAACTCCCACAGGAGTGAAATAGAATGCATTAACAGAGATTTAGTTACACCATTAACCACTAATTATGTGGGTTTCTATTTAATCTTGTATGCATTGAAAATGAAGATGATAAACGGTGTGTTTTTACACTAAGTTTGCATGTATGGACCTATGTTAATTGAAACTAAAAAGGGTACATGAATAGGTCATTAGTTCCTCAAAAATGTAGTTTTCAATGTGATTAGGTTGAATGGATTGATCCCCCGATGATCCGGATTGATCCCCGGGTCAAAACATCATTAAAACGGGTCGTACGGGGCATGGGTCGACCCTTTGGGTCGACCCCTGGAAAAACTCCAGGTATGGGTCTACCCATTGGGTCGACCCCTGGCTTCCAGGAGCCTTCCTGGCTGCATGGGTCGACCCATGGGTCGACCCCTGCAGGCTGTGGGTCGACCCATTGGGTCGACCCATGCAAGGCAGCATTGCTGCTTGCAGGGTTGAAATGGGTCGACCCGTGGGTCGACCCCTGGGTTTCCAGACCCAAAAGGCTTCAAAAAAAATATGAAAAACTCCAAGAATTGGGGGTCTAAATGTATTGGGATCTTAACCATATACTCTAGGGTTATTAATATGCATCCTAGGGTTATGAAACACAATTTTAAATCACGAGTTTCGATAGGAATCCAATGAAATACAACATATTCTATGAAGAACACAAGAAAAGTCTAGCTTGCTAGCATGCTTCTAATAACACACGAAATACTCTAGGCATGATCTATAAAAATTGGAGATTTTGATGTCAAAAGAAAGCTAACATGCTATTGATTACATTCATATATGTTAATTAGAAGTTGGGTTGTTATAACCTACCTCAAATTGAAGAGGGAACTCGAAACCTAGAATAAAGAACAACTTGACAGCACCTCACTAAAACCTCGATATCTCCACGGATACCTAATAAAAATTAGGGCTTTTGCCACCAATGGAAAGAGCTCGATGAGAGGTACAATTTGCTATATTCATAAGCTGATTTTGGTTAAGGAAACCTACCTCAATCGAAGGAAGTAGAAAGGCCTAAGAAAAACTCACGAACTTGGACCCTCCTCCAATAATCACAAGAGATCTCTCCAGATCTGAATTCTCTGCGAACACCTGAATCCTCAGCCCTACGTCCACCCCTCACCAAAACCCGGTGAGGCTTCACTTGTGCAGCGCACCAAACCGCAAATCGGAAACCACCGATTGCCTTCCTACTCACCACCTGGTAGGGACGTCAACCGCAAATTGGAACACCCTCCAATTGCCTTCCTACTAACCACCGGTAGGGATGAATCACACTTTCAATGTTTAAACAATAATGAAAATGAAACAAGATGTGAATGAACTAAAACAAGAGATTGAGTTATGAGTGAAAATGAATTGGCCCTTGTATGGAATGTTGATCAGCAACAAGGCTCCTCTTAGCTTCAACTCAATCTTCTTGATTCACCCTTGATTGGATGAATGTTCTTCACGGAGTACTGTTCACGTGAACAGTACCTCTTCCTTCAATTCTTCTCTCTTGATCTTCTCTTTGAACTTCTTTGAATGAATGAAGGAGATGATGAAGCTACCTTGAATCTTGATTGCTTCTTTAGCTTCTAGGAGTTTGAATGCTTGAAATATCACCTTGAATGAACTTGAAAGAACTTGAATGGATGAAGATGATTTCCCTTGATAGTGAGCTTCAATGGATCCCCTTGAGATGATGAAGAGGATGGAGGATGCAGCTTTCTCTTCTCTTGGCCTTGATCTTGATCTCCACTTGAAGAGCTTGAACACTTGAGGATGAAGATCTTCTTCACGGAGTACTGTTCACTGCTACAGTGCTCTGAATTCCTCTCCCTTGAACACACTCTAGCAGCCTCCCTTGTAACCCTCTTGAAGCCTTTTGGGTTTTCAACCCTCTTGTATTGATTTTATAGACCTTGAATGGTCTATAGACAAGCCTCAGACCAGATCCACAATTTGTGGGTGATTAGGTGACTTTAGGATTAAACAAATCAAGGTTGAATGGCCCTTTTCGAAGTTGGAAACAAAGTCAAAATTGAAGGCTCGGGGCTGGCGGTCGACCTACAGCTTCTGGCGGTCGACCGCCACTGTAAAACACTATAGACGGATGATCCCTGGGACTAGCGGTCGACCGCTACTGGCTGGCGGTCGACCGCCAGCTGAAACCCTGCAGACTGGCCATCCCTGGCTGGGGCGGTCGACCGCCCCTGTGTTGGCGGTCGACCGCCAGCTGGGCAGAGCCCGGGTCACCCCGGGTCAGTCCGTTGGCCGCACAAGCTCCGTCGCTTGAGTCCGTTAGCCGCCCGTTCATGTCTGTGGCATCGACCTTGTTGGTCTAGAACGTATCAACTCAGTCTTTAGGCTTGGATTCTCTTGGTTATACGTCTTCGTGCATTGACCTTGGAATGCCGACGTTTGCTTGTACAAGTGATGAGATTTGTATCCTTGCTTGGGCGCGATCAATGAGCTTTCACTTTGGCCATTGCTAGGTGATTCCTTGGGCATTCATTGGTATATCTGTCATGAACAAAATATCACATATGTCAGTGATAAGGGCGTGGAAAATAACAATGACTAATAGTGTTAAGCCATTATCAAAACCAAGAATACACAAAACTCATATGACTATAAAATGATGTCGAAAGACCCATGTGACCACAGAATGACTCAAATGACCTCAGGGACACAACATTATTTTCTCTGCTGTGATCTTTATATGTTTGGTTAGGAGCGTGTGAGAGCTAGTAGATTTGTGTTGTCTTGCTGAGTTGCTTCTAAGTATTTTCAGCACATTTCATCAACTGCTTTTAATTCCACATACTTGAGCATTAGAGTTTTAATTGGGCGATTTTAGAGCAGGATACATTCACCCCCCCCCCCTCTGTATCCAGGCCTTGCATCCTATCAGGGAAGCCGGCTACAAAAGTCAAAATTGGGGAAATATGAGAGCCCAAATCGAGGAAGCGGACTACGAAACCCGAAGTTAGGAGATTAGCAAGCTGCAAGGGCAGGAAGTAGGCCGCGAGGGCCAAGATTGGGCTGTACGAGCCATAACTGGGAAAGCAGGCTACGATAGCCGAAATTGAGTTTATTATTTTTCATTTATTTATTTCTTTATTCAAGCATGCAGGCACTCGATAGCAGGCATAACATAAGTATAAATAAGGCAGCTCCCTCTATAGGAGATGGGATAGGGACATCGCCCATATTTCATAAACGCGGTGCGGGCCACGAGACACGACTAAGGGGTGGTGCACCCGTCAAGAGGATATCGCATGTCTTGCATGCATAGCTTAAATTCACGCATTTCACCTGAGGTAATTCTCTATGGTGTGGAGGAGCAAACATGTGAACAAAAGGCCCTAAACATAGGGATATGCAGGTTTTCTAAGTAACACTCGAGGGTTACTCTAGCGCCTGCACATAGGTTTCAGGCTTTCGATTTTGGTAGCTTCGCACAGCCCCCATCTATTTATTTTGGTAGCGGATTTCACCGTTCGGCGCGAGTCTCCTCATGTGTCTCAATGGGGATTCCCGGCTACTAGGATTCGTCCTTGTCAAAATTTTATTGCGGATTCCACCGTTTGACGCGAGTTTCCTCATGTGTCTCAATGGAGATTCCCGACTACTAGGCTTCATCCTTATTGTAATTCGCTTCACCATTTCACGCGAGTCTCCTCATTTGTTTCAGTGGGGATTCCCGGCTACTCGGATTCACATTTCTCTCCTTTTTTTACAACATTTTTCTTTTCTTTCTTTTTTTAGTGGGGGTAGGAAGCTTTTTCCTCACAATTACCTTTCACGCGAGTGCAGAAATTCAAGCATCCGTAGAGTGCTGAGAAGAAAGTCAGGCAATCCCTATGGTTGAAGACCATTGAACACATTAAACGTGAAGTGTGGGAGTGTTGCCTCAGGTTTATTTTATGAGTTGGGCTTAGCAGTTTAGCCATGACTCTTCCCCTTGACGTGTGCACCCGCCATAATTGGGTTCCCTTTGAGCGTATGCCGTGACGCACATGGATCCGGAATCAGGGTAGCATTATTATTTAGCAAGGAAAAAAGGTCCTAGAAAATTCCAAGGATGTGCGTCTTATTTTATATTATAAGCAAGCATGCAAGCAGGGCAGCCAAGCATTTTTTGTCTCTTTTGTTTTCCTTTTTCTTTTTCTTTTTTTTTTGTAAGAACATACTGTTGTTACGTATGAGTGTAGTGGTAGAAAAAGTATTAGGGGAGCAGACCACAAAGGGCCGAAAGGATATTAGGGAAGCGGGCTATAGAAGCCAAGGGGCATTAGGGGAGCGGGCCATGAGAGCCAAAAGATGTCGGGAAGTAGGCCAGAAAAGCCTAGGGGCATTAGGGAAGCAGGCCGTAGAAGCCGGGAGATGCTGGGAAGCGGGCTACAAAGGCCAAAGGTTGGAGGAGCAGGCATCGAGAGCCAGAATTGGGAAGCATGCCACGAAGGCTAAAGGGAAGCAGGCTACAAGAGCCAGAATTGGGAAGCAGGCCACGAAGGTCGAACGGAAGTAGGCTACGAGAGCCAGAATTGGGAAGCGGGTCGCAAGAGCCGAAATTGAGAGAGCAGGCTATAGAAGCCAAAGTATGGGAAGCGGGCTGCGAGAGCCGAAAAAAAGGGGTCCCTTTTTGTTCTCTGGTCGGGGAAAGATTCGAACCAGAGTGAAAGGATTTCTTTAATTCTCTGGCCGGGGAAGGACCCGAACCAAAGTGAAAGGGTTATTTTTGATTCTATGGTCGGGAAAGGACCCGAACCAAAGTGAAAGGTTGATTCTTTAATTCTCTGGCCGGGTGTAGATATATCTCTCCTCTCCCTACTCAATGGACGATGTGTTGCGAATAAAGCAATAATATCACGAATGGACCAACGAAGCACAGTGAGAGGGGGAAGAAAATAGGGAATGACCGTGATCGCCACCAAAGCGCAGCACGTGACTGGCGTACCGTACTTTGGAAAGGAAGGGGAGACACTCGCCTGGATGCAACACTGGTAGGATGCGCGGTCGGTGAAGAACCGCCTTAACGATACACGGTCCTACGATAGACCGCCTAAGAGTGCTGCCGAACGCGCGGGAAGAAGAACTCCTGGAGGATGGACGGCTTTAAGTGAACTGCAGAAGGAAGAAGGGCGGTGCAGAGGATGCCGCTCGTCTCCTTGAACGGGCCTAAAGGAACCGCGCAAGCCCACCACGCCAAGAGTTGCAAAAGGGTTCACCTCCACCCTCTTCAGCCGGCCAAAGGGGATGGGCCTCGTGCTGATGAAGTGCTGACCTGCAAAACAGTGTGAAGACAAAGAAGAACTACCCAGATTAGAACTAAATGACGTAGTATGTGTTCATGTAAGAAGAATCAAGCATAAATAAATGGAAAGGGGAATACCTGGGGGGTTTTAAACCCCTAGGGTGATAAAAATGTGGGTGGGTGTGTGCATGATAATGAGAACGAAGGAGGACGTGGAGGGGAAACAATGCATGCAATGAACAATAACGAAAGCTATAAAAAACACAGACGACTCAAACATCAACTACTCCCTGGACCGGAGGCTCGTATGGACGTAGAGAGCCTCCCTCCTTGGTGCTAGATCGCTCAAGAATACGGCAGGGCTTCGCCGTCGACCAAAATTCCCCCCCCCCCTTTCGACGTCCGGCCACTAGGGTCTATTTATAGAGCCTAGAAAGCTAGCCTCGAAATTAGGGTTTTTAGGTATTTTCAGGTCGAGATTATAAAAGATAAATTATAGATATTATCATAATCTCTTATCCAGTCGAAACGGCATCAAAAATGGTTAATTATCCACGGAGAAATCATCAAAACAAACTGGGGATAAAGCCATGAACAAAAGAGATAAAAGTCTGTTAAAAAGCCTCATCCGACGGGATGAGCGGTCTTATGATAGACCGCGCAACATTTGGGCGGCCTGGTTCAGACCGTCCAAGCTGTCGGTGGAAATTCGGATAATCAGAAAATCAACCCAATTATCTCTCTAACTGGCTGAAACGCCTACAAAAGAGGGGGCCATTAAACTAAATGAAACAAATCGACAAGACCGACCTCATGGGGGACATAATCCCGTGGTCCAATGAGGGGGCCACAAAAGAAACAGGCTAAAACTCCAGACGGGGACCTTTCAATCAACCGGACCAAACAAATCGACCAAAGAAAACCTTCCAACTCAGAGTGGAATTAGTTCCTCTTACTCAAGCATTCGAACGCACAGTTGACCATCACTGATGGGACATTCTTCAAGCAAACCGTGGGGCATGAAAGTTCAAAAGGATGCATATGATGCATGCTAGGCTAAATGAAAAGGAAATCATTAAAACAAATGCAAAGAAAGATTAAAATATAAAATACTTGAGAGTAATAATGCTAAGCTTGGGAACATCAGAGTCAAGATACCATCCGCAACCACGGCGTGCAGATAGAACCGTCCTCCTCGTGACATCCCAACTTAACGGCCTATCCGAAGGTTAGATACATGAGCCTGGATCATCATCGTTTTTGTTGAAGGGGAACATCAGATCCTGGGACACGTAGATAACCTGCCGGCTCTCGAAATAATATAACATAATACCATATAATTAATGCAATAAGGGTTTAGGGATAGAAGGCCATACCTGACTTACCTGTGCAGGCGAAATGGCATTTTTTTGATTTTTATTTTTTCATATATAAGACAAATATGATAAACAAGCAAGTGTAAACATAGAGAAAATAACATAACTATCAACTGAACGACAAACAACACGACATAACATATCGGTCAAATGAAATGGGAGACAATGCAACATAGCATAACAAAGGCACACGAGCACATATGCAATGGCATGAACAAATAACATGTATGCATAAACACGGTGTGACAAGACAACAATGCGGTGGGACAACACCCGGTTGGGACAAGAACATGACGGATGACCACACGGTTGGGACAAGAACATGGGACATAAAGGGGTGACTAACAACATGTGCAAGACAACTAACAACACTCGGTGAAGGATAAAACAACATGTGTGGGACAACACGGTGGGACATAAACACGTGACAAGGACATGGCGGGATAAAAGACATAAACAGATACGCCCTTCAATCAAAACCCAAGATCAGAATGAAGCAGAACCGCCAGGTTCATAATCGTGAGGTAAAGCCCTCTCATAAAGATATGATCATTGCAAACAAAAACTGAGAAGGACATGAGCTTCAGAACAGATCGAGAGAGTGGATCGAAGAAGGAAAGAACAGATCAAAGATGTGGACAGGAGGCAGAGCACAAAGATATAGCAAGGAATGCCTGAGTACTTGCAACCTGCACACTTAGCAAACAGATTACGTATCTGTCCTTAAAACAAATGCAAATGTATGAAAAAGACACATTTTTTTGGATTTTTGTGATCTTTTTTTATTTTTTTTGAAATTTTCAATAGTATTTCATTTTTCTGGATTTTTTGAAGTATTTGATTTTTTAGGTTTTTTGAAATATTTGATTTTTTTTTAAGATTTTGAAGTATTTGATTTTTTTGGATTTTTGATAATATTTGATTTTTTGGATTTTTTTGATTTTGACATAGCAATCCGCAGCACCTAAAGACGGGCTCAAACTACTGCCGAGGGATCGTCGTTCCTACCCCTTTCACTAAAGGCTTCCCTTAAGCAGGGTGTGCATGTGAGGGTGGCTTAACACAACCAACTGCTTCTAAAGAACGGTGCCCCTACTAAGGCCATACCCGGGATACAACCCAGTCTAAGAGGGAGAAGCAGAAGATAAATTGGAGACAAGCTTCGTGCAGGATGGGAGATATCAAGGCTCGAATTCCTTCCAGGGCACTACCCCTCAAAGAGATAGCCTGTTGCGCCAGGGCTTTGTGTCTCTGATTTTTAGACCCATATTTATCAGGGACACATGCGACCGGGCTCATGACGTCCCGCGGGGAACTGTACTGCCACTCTTGCCATGCCTTTGATTCATAATTTTGCATTGATTCATTTTCTCATTTTGGTAGCCCTTATTGGCCAGATATAGCATGAAAGCTTACTTTTGAGGGTCAAGACTGCCCCTATTTGAGACCTCTCTCGTATTAGGGAGCGCCTAGGTTAGTCATCTCATCCATCCATCTCTTGCCCCTGCACTTGGCCGAGCAGAGAAGAGAAAAGGCCTTCGTGCATACCCAAAGTATGGCCAAAGCAGCAACGTTGTTGCACTAGAGGGGTCGACTATGGCTTGCCGTGAAGTGTGTGAAAAACCCATGCCTAAAGGTCACCCTCCACAATCGAGGAAAGAAACTAGACTCCCAGCGCGGAGCTATCACCAGCCTAAGGATGCTGCAGAAGATAACCTTTTTTATTTGACACAAAGACTCTTAAAGCCACTCAATCAGGTTAAGGAATTAACATTATAACCATGTGCAAAAACAATAGAAATAATGGAAATGAAAGCATGTTTCTTTGCACAAAATAAAGATACCTTTGCAAATCCATGGCGTGGAAACCGGCATCCTTAAGCGATCTCGATCATCAAGCTTTAAGGAGCGCGAGTAGTTTTGTATCCCTTGCTTGCCAGGATAAAGGATGAAAGGAGAGCAAAGGATTGGATTCCTCGACACAGAGGAGTGGCAGACATCATACTGGACGAAGAAGGGATAAAAAGGAAGAGAGACGAGGGCTAGAACTCCCTCGTTAAGGCACTGAGGCCCTGATAACAAGGAACTAGATACAGAATAAACAGGGATTAACTGAGATCAAGGTGGGCTAAAGCCTCGAAAATAGCAAGAAAAAGGGTAAGAACCCCGAAAGGGCGAGGAGGAGAAAACAGAAAGACGACGCAAGGATAGTTGCGAAGATAAGGGAGAAGAGGGGTGATCATCCGATGTGGTCGGAGAAAAGGAATAACGATCACCCGCCAGAGCCGGGGAAGGATATGCATGAACACCCGACAAGGTCGGGGAAAAGAAATGGAAACCACCCGACAAAGTCGGGGAAGGATCAGAAAAACCACCCGACAAGGTCGGGGAACGAGCGCAAGGAATCCCCAATAGGGTCGGGGGAAAAGATGAGAAGCAGAATCCGGATGTATCTGGGGAGAAAAACTAGAAGATGCCCCCGGATCAGGGGAAGAGGAGGACATAGGCAGAGACCTAGAATGGTGAGGACAGGAGAAGATGGTAGAAATATAGTCAGGTGGTGGAAGGTACACCACCCAAGGATAAGAACTAAGCAAAAGAAAGGATGAATGGACGGAGGAACGAGAGAAGGAAGTGGACCCTCGAATGCACAACTGACGGCCTTTATACTTACGTCGCCTCCTCTTCTTAGCCGAAATCTTCTTGAAACAACTCCGCCTGGCGCGGGCTCGACTTCTCGGGCTCCTCAATCTGTAATGTCTTCTCAAATAGCGGGCCCACCTGGTAGATGGCCTGGCCCAATCATGAATATGCAGCTTCATTGGAGCGGCTGCCCCTAGACCCCCAATGCTAACAAGATGCAGACATTCTTGGGCAAACAGCTTCTCAACTGAATGAATATCATGCAGCCACGGAGTTTCGTCTCTTGGCACTAGAACATAGAGGTTCGGCAACTCCACTCGGCAATCAGGCTTGAAGCATAACTCCCGTACTAGAAGAGCAGGACAAAGCTGAGGGAGATCAATGCGCGGCGTTGACGTGGCCGGCATGCTAATAAATTGGGGAGGTTGCACAGCAAGTGCAGAATGTCCTTGGAAAGTGCAGAAGATGCAGCTAATTGCCCCTTGAATAGGGAATCCATCATGCTCCGGGCGGCCGTATGTGTTAGCATAATCCGAGTAGAGAACCCCTCTCGGCCAGTGAACTGAACAACAATCAAACGAGAGGTGATAACAACATCAACAGTGAATTCTCCGGCGAGCAAAGAGATTGCCACCGGCCTCGCTTTAGAAGGAACTGGCGCCAATGCTAGAGAACTCTTCTTAGTGACCGTCTTCATAGAAAATGTGGGCTCATTGTCCCTAGAATAGCCAGGGACCAGGGCTCGGACCGGCATGTGGCAAATGAAATCTTGAAGCTTGTAATGCACAGTCAAACCCTGATTCAGCTCTTTATCTCCCTGGGGACTAGACCCAAGGGGCACCCTAGGTAGCGTGTACCTGCTCCGCGAAGTGGGAAGTGGTAGAGGAGGGTTAGAAGGAGGAGGTTTGAAGGGCGCTGGTGGCGATGGTGCAAGTGATGGGGGAATAATGATGCTGATGCGCACGGGTGGAGGTAAAGGAAAAAGTGGAGGTATGGGTTTAGGGTCGGCCTGCTCGGGCTCAGAGGATGATGGCGAAAGAAGTGGCATCGGTGAAGGTGACGGAACAGGGATTATTACAAGGGTAGGTGATGAAGATAGTGGTGACGGTAATGGGGATAATGGAGAAGGTGATGATGGAGGTGTGGCCAATGGAGGCGGCGAAGGTGGATGTGGAGAAGGTGGTGGCAAAGGGGGTGATATGGTTGATGGAGATGGTGAAGGGGAAGAAGGAGGAGAGGGAGGTAGTGGCGTAATGGAGGAAGTGGCGAGTAGTGGCGCTCTTCGGCTTATCTTTACAACACGTCGAGAGGTGTTGGGGACAGGTGTGGTGATGGAACCGGAGGGTGAAGGATAAGTTACCCGAGCAGAGGCTGAAGTAGGTAAAAGTGGTGGAAGAGATGGGATAGAGGAAGAAGTGGGTAACAGAGCAGGTACCTTATCAACTAGAGAAAGACCAGGGTGCCCCTGGTCTTGAAATGGAGACGGTTGCCTAGGCGGCGCGGCTTGCTGCTGCTGCTTCTTGCTGCTGAGTTCTGCAATAACTTGGCGCATGCTAGCCCAATCAATCATCTTCTTATCTTCCAGACTGTAAACAATTTCCTGGAACTCGGGGCAATTCTCAATCAAATGCCCCTGTTGACGATGGAATTCACAGAAATGGAGCAAATTCCCGACCGCAGGTCGGCAAGGCATAACCGGAGGGAGCTGCAACGCATGGGTGGCCAGCAAAGCCCTGAAAATGTCTGTAAAAGACTCCGGCAATGGGGAGTGAGAAGTCCGCTTAGGGCAAGGTGGATGCCGAGGGGTGTGAAAAGGTAATGGAGATGGTAGCGGGGGTTGCGTAGGCAAGGGCGGAGGGTTATAATGATGTGGAGTCGTGGAGGGAGTTGGAAGGTAATGAATGGCATCTACCCATTCTGGGTGTAGTGTTTCCTTGACCGAAGGTGGAGGGGTGTGGTGAGATGAAATAGCGGAGGGCTGACTCATGGAGGGATGTAAGGTGTAACACATGGAGGTATAGAGGTGTGTGGGGGCGGAAGGCCGACCCGTGGAGGGATATGTAGTGGAGGGCTGACTTGCGGTGAAGGGCGGAGGGGAAGTGTATGTAGGAGGAGGCTGATGGTCAAAGGAAACTAGGAGTTGTTGGTTAACAAAGCGGGCTCTATTGTAAAGTTGTTGCCATGATGTAATATCATTCAGGGCTAAAATGCACCTGAGCTCGGGCATTGCATTAGAAATAACCATCTTGATCTGCTCGCCCTCTGGAATATGCCCCGGGACTTGCGCGGATAGGCGACGCCAGCGGTCGGCAAACACGGAGAATTCTTCACCAGGCTTCATCTTCTCTTGGGCCAGATCAACCATAGAATATCTGGGCCCCACCTCGTCTCGGTACTGCTGAATAAACATTGCTTGGACGGCTTCAAAATTCATCATCTGCTCTTGCAGTAATGTGAAGAACCAATCCTTGGCCGAGCCCTCTAAAGATAGGCCAAACAAATAGGCCATCAAGCGTTGATCATGTTGAAACTGGGCCGACTCATATAATAACTCCTTCAAATAGGTATAGGGGTCACCAACTCCACCATAGCGGCGATATGTAGGAATCTGTGAACGCGGTGGAAGTTGAAGATCTCGAAAGGTAAGTGGGATATCCGAAGAAGTTTGAGGATTGATTCGGCGTTGCAGTTCATCAAGCTGGCGTTGGGCCCGAGCGAACATCTCCTCGGTAGGAAGAGTCCGAGAAGGATATGAGCCAGCCTGAGCAAGGGATGGTGAATTTAAACCAGGGTAATGATGATGGGCCGGATAAGGGGATTTGGCCTGAGAAGAAGGAAAGCCCATTCCGGGAATGAGGGAATGCATTGGCCTGGAGGAATTGTGAAGATTGGGATGAGAATTGACTGGGCTAACAGCAGAACGGGCGGGATAAGAAGGCCCGTTTAAAGAATAGGGTCCAATAGAAGAATAAGGAGGTGGGCCCGCACGGGAAGAGGAATCCACACGGGGGTAAGAAGATGGAGGGGTATAGGCATAAGGTACAGGGGAAAAATGTTCCATGGGGAGAATGGAGACTTTATACAGTGAATTTCAAATGAATATAAGGACGGGAATGAACCTAAGATACATGTAGCTAAATGGAGACACACAAAGATGAACTAGACCTAATGAGCCTAATCCGAACAAAAGATGCGAATGACGACACTATGCAACATACAATGGAGAAGAGAGATGAGAAAAGAATCAACCAATTAGCCAAACAAATTCCAAATGATGCGCGAAGATTTTTATAAGTTCTCTTAGGACCTTAGTGGATTAATTAAAATGTGAGTTCACTCAACCACAAGGTACCTAAATAGGGTGAGAATGGAGAACTGGAAGATTCTAAAGGACTCTCACTCGCACGAATGCAGACCCTAGACTGGGGGGTGGTATGGTACAACCTGCCCGGCATCCATGTGGGAATCCACGGCTCACGGGGGCTTACGGAGGTCCTCAGCAAGGTCCCCTAGTCGGCTCCAAGGAGTATGGAGGCGAGAGGAAACCCTACCTCGGTAGGAATGCAGCTAGATGTAAATGAAATGCATGAGTCCTATGTGCACCGGAGTGCATGCAAATCTGGCCTAATAAACTAGCAACCAATGATCAAAATAAACATGCAAAGATGAGAACAAGTATGCACAACAATATATAACGAGGGGGAGATCAATAAGCAGCACAAAATATCATGAATATCATGGAACATGACAATCAAAAATGAATCATGCATGCACTGCAGCACCACAAGGACGGTCTATATGAGACCGCTCAAAGGGACAAACGGTCTGTACAGAACCGCATAAGCCAGTGAGCAGAATAACTGTAAAAGAAAACCACAGGATGCTGGAGATGAATGACGGCAGAGATAAGAAACGCACCAGGAAGAGTGGTCTGTGGACAGCCGCGTAAACACTGGGACGGATCTCCAGCAACCGTGCCGCTACAACCAAAACACCCAGAAGCGTACCTAGCCAGCAAGATGGACGGTTAAGGATGAGTCGTTTAGAGATATGGACGGCCGACGGGAGGCCGTCTATGACAGGACCCTTGCAGGACAATGGGCACTGTTGGCAGAGATGGGCGGTGGACGTATAACCGCACGAATGGTGAACGGCTCTGGGAGAACCGTTCACACTCCAGAAGGTAGAAAACGCACCCAACCTGCAATCACTCCAACAAGAGGACTAACACAACGAAAGGGGGGGGGTCAGCAACTCACTAGCACGATGGGCACTAGGGGTCCCACCGTGATCGCCACAAAAGGGGTGTAGATATATATTTCTCTCCTCTCCCTACTCAATGGACGATGTGTTGCGAATAAAGCAATAATATCACGAATGGACCAATGAAGCACAGTGAGAGGGGGAGGAAAACAGGGAGACCGTGATCGCCACCAAAGCGCAGCACGTGACTGGCGTACCGTACTTTGGAAAGGAAGGGGAGACACTCGCCTGGATGCAGCACTGGGAGGATGCGCGGTCGGTGAAGAACCGCCTTAACGATACACGGTCCTACGATAGACCGCCTAAGAGTGCTGCCGAACGCGCGGGAAGAAGAACTCCTGGAGGATGGACGGCTTTAAGTGAACCGCAGAAGGAAGAAGGGCGGTGCAGAGGATGCCGCTCATCTCCTTGAACGGGCCTAAAGGAACCGCGCAAGCCCACCACGCCAAGAGTTGCAAAAGGGTTCACCTCCATCCTCTCCAGCCGGCCAGAGGGGATGGGCCTCGTGCTGATGAAGTGCTGACCTGCAAAACAGTGTGAAGACAAAGAAGAAATACCCAGATTAGAACTAAATGACGTAGTATGTGTTCATGTAAGAAGAATCAAGCATAAATAAATGGAAAGGGGAATACCTGGGAGGTTTTAAACCCCTAGGGTGACAAAAATGTGGGTGGGTGTGTGCATGATAATGAGAACGAAGGAGGACGTGGAGGGAAACAATGCATGCAATGAACAATAACGAAAGCTATAAAAAACACAGACGACTCAAACATCAACTACTCCCTGGACCGGAGGCTCGTATGGACGTAGAGAGCCTCCCTCCTTGGTGCTAGATCGCTCAAGAATACGGCAGGGCTTCGCCGTCGACCAAAATTTCCCCCCCCCCTTTCGACGTCCGGCCACTAGGGTCTATTTATAGAGCCTAGAAAGCCAGCCTCGAAATTAGGGTTTTTAGGTATTTTCAGGTCGAGATTATAAAAGATAAATTATAGATATTATCATAATCTCTTATCCAGTCGAAACGGCATCAAAAATGGTTAATTATCCACGGAGAAATCATCAAAACAAACTGGGGATAAAGCCATGAACAAAAGAGATAAAAGTCTGTTAAAAAGCCTCATCCGACGGGATGAGCGGTCTTACGATAGACCGCGCAACATTTGGGCGGTCTGGTTCAGACCGTCCAAGCTGTCGGTGGAAATTCGGATAATCAGAAAATCAACCCAATTATCTCTCTAACTGGCCGAAACGCCCGCCGTTGGACCCTCAAAGGTGAACGGTTCTAGTGAGACCGTTCTAGTGTAGAGCGGCCAATAGCCAACCGTTTCACCCTGTCGGTGATAATTCTGATAATTGGATAATTATCTGAGAAAATGGGCGTGCGTAGGACTCTGAGGTATAGGCGGTTGTAATAAGCCCGTCCATTGGTTTGAACGGTCCTAATAGGGCCGCACCACAGCCTGTCGGTGAATATTCAGAAAAGACCTCAGAAATTAACAAAATGTATGAACGGTCCATATTCAACCGCTCATCTTCTGAACGGCTGAGGTTGGGCCGTTTATGCTGTGAAACGTTCAATTGACCAAAGCCAAGGCCCATTAAGCCCTGAATCGCCACGGACTTCACCAAGGAGGGAGACGACCCATAAAATGAGCCCAAGACGTGCCACAAAAAATGGCCCAATGAATGATGGACAACTCGAGGCATCAACTAATGGGAGTAAGAGAAACGACTCAAATTATCGGTATAAAATGGGTGTCAACACCGGGAAGGACCCAAACCAAAGTGAAAGGTTGATCCTTCGATTCTCTGGCCGGGGAAGGATCCGAACCAAAGTGAAAGGTTGATTCTTTAACTCTCTGGCCGGGGAAGGATCCAAACCAAAGTGAAAGGTTTATTCTTTGATTATCTGGCCGGGGAAGGACCCGAACCAAAGTGAAAAGGTTGATTCTTTAATTCTCTGGCCGGGGAAGGATCCGAACCAAAGTGAAAGGTTGATTCTTTGATTCTCTGGCCGGGGAAGGACCCGAACCAAAGTGAAAAGGTTGATTCTTTAATTCTCTGGCCGGGGAAGGATCCGAACCAAAGTGAAAGGTTTATTCTTTGATTCTCTGACTGGGGAAGGACCCGAACCAAAGTGAAAAGGTTGATTCTTTAATTCTCTAGCCGGGGAAGGATCCGAACCAAAGTGAAAGGTTGATTCTTTGATTCTCTGGCCGGGGAAGGACCCGAACCAAAGTGAAAATGTTGATTCTTTAATTCTCTGGCCAGGGAAGGATCCGAACCAAAGTGAAAGGTTGATTTTTTGATTCTCTGGCCGGGGAAGGATCCGAACCAAAGTGAAAGGTTTATTCTTTGATTCTCTGGCCGGGGAAGGACCCGAACCAAAGTGAAAAGGTTGATTCTTTAATTCTCTGGCCGGGGAAGGATCCGAACCAAAGTGAAAGGTTGATTCTTTGATTCTCTAGAAGAACCCGAACCAAAGTGAAAGGTTGATTCTTTGATTCTCTGGCCGGGGAAGGACCCGAACCAAAGTGAAAATGTTATTTTTTGATTTGGAAGCTGTCGGCTAGGAGTTGATGATTAGGGTAGCTGTCGGCTCGAAGGCCGATGATTAGAAAGCTGTCGACCCAGAAGTCGATAATTGGATAGATGTCGGCTCGGAGGCCGATGATGGAGAAGCTGCCGGCTAGAGGCCGATAATTGAATAGCTATCGACTCGGGGGCCGATGATTGAATAGTTGTCGGCTCAGGGGCCGATGATTGAATAGCTGTCAACCCGGAGGTCGATAATTGAATAGCTGTCGGCTCAGAGGCCGATGGTGGGATATCTGTCAGCTTGAAGCCCCGATGGCTGAGTATCTATCGGATTGAAGCCCCGATGGCTGAGTATCTGGTCGGTTAAGCGCCCCATTGGCAGAAGATCTTGTCGGCTTAACGCCCCGTCGGTGGAAGGTTTAGTCGGTTTAACGCCCCATCGACGGAAGGTTTAGTCGGTTTAACGCCCCATCGGTGGAAGGTTTTATCGGTTTAACGTCCCGTAGGTGAAAGGTTTAGTCGGTTTAACGCCCCATCGGTGGAAGGTTTTGTCGGTTTAATGCCCCGTAGGCGAAAGGTTTTGTCAGTTTAACGCCCCGTCGGTGGAAGGTTTTGTCTATTTAACGCCCCGTCGGCGGAATGTTTAGTCGGTTTAGCGCCCCGTCGGTGAAAGGTTTAGTCGGTTTAACGCCCCGTCGGCGAAATGTTTCGTTAGTTTAACGCCCCGTCGGCGGAAGGTTTTGTCGGTTTAACGCCCCGTCCGTGGAAGGTTTAGTCAGTTTAACGCCCCGTCGGTGAAAGGTTTAGTCAGTTTAACACCCCGTCGGCGGAAGGTTTTGTCGGTTTAACGTCCCGTCGGCGGAAAGTTTTGTTGGCTTAGACGAAAAGTCGTGACACCAACTGTAGCGACCCGAGAATCCGATTACCGGGAAGGCCCGATAATCTGAGACTCGAACTGCCGCCCACGAGCCGGGAGGGCTCGGAAGGGCTAAAAGAGTGTGGAGGCACAAAGAAATAGGAAATAAAGCAGGACAATCCAACAATTAATAGAAATAAATAAACAACTACAGCTAGAACAGAGTCCAGTCTAACAGAAAGTACAGTCTAAAGCAGTAAAACGTACCACATGCCAAGTGAACACTCGGCCCGGCAAGCTGACAACTGAGAACCTCCGCTCCGCACCCTCGAACCGCGAGGAAGAACCGCTACCACTGAAAAGCAGGGAATGAGTCTCCAAAACAGAGACTCAGTAGGGATCCCGCGGAACCCCAACCGGAAACAACGGCGGTAGCGGAAAGGAGAGCTACAACTACAGCAGGAACAGTAAACCGGTGGCCGGTCAAAAACTCGGCACTACAGCTACTCCTACTGCCAGAAGGCACACCTCGACCACGAAGTCGAAGCTACCAAACCATGCTAGTACCACCTACCGAAGTAAAAACACACGGTAACCACGCCGTAGAGGCCTGTCCCCCGGACAGCCAACCTGGACATGCTGTCCAAGATGCAACCCCGACCATCCGATCGTGGGTACCGCACCACAAGACGCCACCTCGGTAAAGCCACTAGCACTAGTCTCACGGCGCAAGAACCGACACACGCACCAAGGTGAAACAACCGAACTCACCGGTCAACACGACCGAAAACCCGAAGGTCAAAGACACAGAGACTGACAGTCTGTCACTCCGTACTCGACAGGAGTACCACCCACTAGAAGCACAGCCGGTAGCGTCTCCTGACGCCTTACACCGCACCGCAGGTGAACCGCCTGACGTGGTAGGTCCTACCCGAGGCGCGAACACCGTACAAGTAACCACAAACAAGTGACTAGCTGGGGTCACGCCCGTCGACGTGCGTCCACTGACCCCAACCACGTGTGCACACACAGACCACGCGTCCTAGGTCTGGCCCTCTGACTGGTTTTCCCCTGGCACTGGACTCTGATTTGACGAGGGGCCCGACGGTAACCAGTCTAAAACCGTCCTCAGGGTAAGCCCGTACACCACTCCCTGGTGCGACCAGCACACGCGTACTGGTAGGCTACGACTAGTGGAGGGTCACTGAAGGAGTAGACTCTCAACTCAACGGAAAACAACGTTCGAATCCGACGACGTACGGGGACCACCCCACGTACCGGCCCCGTCGCACGGTGACCACAGTCGGAGAAGAAACAGGACTCGCAGCCCTCAGCCACGCACGCACCCTGCACGAGAGTCGAGAAAACTCAAGTGGCACTAAGCCACTGGACTCTGGGCAGTCCTCTAGACGCACTACACCCAATGGTCCTTGAGTCACAAGACTCGGGGTCAAGACCATTGTACGCAACAGCACAAGGCCGTCAATCTAGTCCAATCTTTAGGTCTAAAACCACGGTAGCACAAGTACCGAGACAGCTCACGAGCCGTCAAGACCACTCCCTCGGAAAGGGAATGCAAAGGACTAAGGCCACCCACACGGGCCACACGGAAAACACAGAAGCACTATTCCCAGGGCAGCACACAAGGCTTCACGACGATTTCCCATCTTGGAGCAAGCGGGAAACCTCCAGCCCCCGGCCGGATAACTGGACTCGCAGTCCAAGGCCAAGCACATGGCCCACATGGGAATCGCCTTCCAAAGGAAACCCACGACATGCGGGGGAGACCCCACCGCACGCACACCGATACACGGTGACTCGATTGAGCGTAACACGAAAGGCCGGAACACATGAGGTCACCCGGACCCACCACACCTACGGGCACACTAATCGAGGCAACACGGTCCCTCCCGACACCCCAAAAATATGGACACAGAACCCATGGGGTGTCCGGGATACTCACAAGGCCGTAGGTCGACCACTAGGTCACAACCGGGTCGACCGGAGACCAAAACAACACAATCGGAGCGCTAAAAGGTCACCTGGACCCTTAAACTTGTGGCACGCAAAATGAGGTAAGTGGGACAACCTCTGAACACCCAAAGACATGGTCACGGAACTCCACGGGGTGTCCGAGACACTCACGAGACCTAAAGTCAACCATTGGGTCACAACCGGGTTGACCGGAGGTCCAAACAGCGCAAACAGGAACCAGAACGTGGTAGTGGTCACCTGGTGACCGCGACCAGATAGTGGTCGACCGGGGACCGCGACCAGATGGTAGCGGTCGACCGGAGACCGCGACCATGCTGTCACGGTCACCTCACGACCGCAACTAGCCACGCGCAACCCCGCTGGTAGCGGTCGCCCGAGGACCGCGACCAGATAGTAGCGGTCATCCCATGACCGCGACTAGACCAAAGCGGTCTATCGCACGACCGCGACGTTCGAAGGCCTCCTCGACCAAAACACAAAGGATGAACGCGGTTCTCCCAAGACCGCGACCAATGAACGCGGTTTCTGGTGGACCGCGACCATTTCGGAAAACCGAGAACGGCGGGAAAACCCCAAAAATCCACGCCACGCCCCCAAACATCCACGGATGAGGGGCAAAACATAGGGTAAGCCCCCAAATAACCCCTAGCATGCATCTACGGCCTCGGATCGGCCAGAAACGCAATGAAACGGGAGATCGGCCCACAAGCCCTAAAACATGGATTTTGCCCAAATCACCCCGTTTGGCCCGCTCGGCTCACCGTGGCCTACGAAACTTGCGGGAAAGGAAGTGCACGAGCTGGGGGTCCATCACCCTACCTCCACCGAAGATTTAGTGCACCGTGGACGCCGATCCACGAAGAAAACGCCGTTGAAGCCTCGCCGCTCCACGAACTCACGGCCGAGCTTCACCGCGCCCTCGAGCCTCGATCCTCGACCCATCCTCGCCGTCCTCCTCGCCCGCATCACCCCGCCTCGCCCCCGCCTCGATCCGTCAGCCGCCGGAGAGGAGAGAGTGAGAGGAGAGAGTGGGAGAAGAGAGAGAGGTTGAGAGTGAGAAATGAGAGGAAGAGAGAGGGTGGGGGGTATATATAGGAAAATCCGGAAAATCGGAAAAATCCCAAAAAATAGAAAATCACACCCTCGCAATCCTCGGAACGCACCGATCGTAACGGTACCACACTCGCCTAGGTGAACGGCCCGGTTCACCCGCAACGAGGTTCCGAAGGGAAAGCCGAAACCCACGCCGGGAATCGGAAAACACACGCGGAAAAAGTCACGGAACGCCTCCGGGCCTCCGAAACGACTCCGGATCGCGCCGATCCGAACACGAAAGATGTCCGAAACAAAATTTCCGACACAACGGAGTCAGACGCTCTGAGAAACCAGATCCGAGACCCACGAACGAGGATCCGAAAAACCCGGGGCGTTACACCAACCCCATGAGAAGTCTATTTGTTGGATGGCTGGAGGTAGAAGGTGAAAGGCCATGTCTGCCTCAAGGCTTACTTTCTTTTCTTCTCTTCTTCTTTTATGTGGGGAGGCGAGTGGAGAGACCACGTATGCCTGATGACTGTTCTTTTCTTTTCTGCTCTTCTTTTTATTGTGAAGAGGCGGGTTCAAAGACCACGTCCAGTTCATGACTGTTCTTTTTGTTCTGCTCTTCCTTTCTCATTGATGCCCCCGGACTGGGGTGTATTCTTTTAACGTGCCCCCATGTTGGAGTGTAGCTTTTCTTCATCTGCCCCCTAGGTTGGGAGGTAGGCCTCTTTGCTTTTGTGCCCCCAGGCAGGGGTGTATTCTTTTGGCTTCTATGCCCTCGTGGCGGGGTATATTTCTCTTCACGTGCCCCCAGGCCGCACTACAAGAAAAAGTGATTTTAGCGACGGCCATATTCCGTCCCAAATTCGTCGCAAAATCCGTCGCTAAACGTTTTTGCGACGGACTGGCGATGGACTTCGGACGGAATATGGCCGTCTAAAAAAAAGGGTAACAAATGACCGATGAATTTTATTCCGTCCTAATATCCGTCCCAAAGTAGCGACGGAAAAATAATTCGTCGCCAATTTCGTCGTTAACGAGACAAATTCGGACGGAAACTTCCGTCTCCAAATCCGTCTAAATATTGCGACGGGGAAAATCCGTCTCAACATCCATCAACAAATTGCGACGCAAAATAGTTCTCGTCGTTATTTCCGTCGCAACGTATACACTGCAATAGAGACGGACTAAATTACGTCACCCTATCGGTCTGAAACTTCCCAACATAAATTGGAGACGGCCTAATTTTCGTCGTTATTTACGTCGCCAATTTCGCACGGTTATCATTTCCGTCCCTAAATCCGTCTAACGTTTGAGAGGAATCTGTCTCAAAATCCGTCCGAAATTTATTTTCTTCTTTTTTAAAAAAATTTAAATTTTTATTAAAAACATGTTTACATAATCATCGAAAATAAAAATACATACGAACAAAAATCGAAATCAAACTTAATTAAAATTACATCAAATATCAGAATAAACTCATCAACGTTACATAAAAAAAATTTGGTGACGAAATCAACAAATGTCCTCCATATCGTCCATATCTTCATCCCACCGCCCTGCTCATCCCCTCTGGTACCGCTCGCAGAAGGATCCTCCTATATTAAAAAAACATACATAGATAAAAAGATTAGTATAAAGATAAATTAAATATTTTATTAGATTACATGAATTTAAATCAAACATAATATCAAAGACTGTAAAGATATCAATTGTAGAACCTACTTCTTTGAATTATTCTAAACTAAAATTTGAAAACTAACATAGTTTTGAATTGAGTTACTTGAGCGTGGGGCTCGAACCGGATGTCCGATTTGGAATCCGTCAGCTCTGACAAGTCACGCCTACCTCCCAGGTCGTGTTGGAACAATCGAAATGCCGGTCGGATCAGTATTTCACATTCTGGACCCCCGGACCCCGGCTGCTTTGATTTGAAACCAAGTGCATTTACAAAATGCACTTTTGAGCGTGGGGCTCGAACCGGATGTCCGATTTGGAATCCGTCAGCTCTGACAAGTCACGCCTACCTCCCAGGTCGTGTTGGAATGATCGGAATGCCGGTCGGATCAGTATTTCACATTCTGGACCCCCGGACCCCGGCTGCTTTGATTTGAAACCAAGTGCATTTACAAAATGCACTTTTGAGCGTGGGGCTCGAACCGGATGTCCGATTTGGAATCCGTCAGCTCTGACAAGTCACGCCTACCTCCCAGGTCGTGTTGGAACGATCGGAATGCCGGTCGGATCAGTATTTCACATTCTGGACCCCCGGACCCCGGCTGCTTTGATTTGAAACCAAGTGCATTTACAAAATGCACTTTTGAGCGTGGGGCTCGAACCGGATGTCCGATTTGGAATCCGTCAGCTCTGACAAGTCACGCCTACCTCCCAGGTCGTGTTGGAATGATCAGAATGTCGGTCGGATCAGTATTTCACATTCTGGACCCCCGGACCCCGGCTGCTTTGATTTGAAACCAAGTGCATTTACAAAATGCACTTTTGAGCGTGGGGCTCGAACCGGATGTCCGATTTGGAATCCGTCAGCTCTGACAAGTCACGCCTACTTCCCAGGTCATGTTGGAATGATCGCAATGCCGGTCGGATTAGTATTTCACATTCTGGACCCCCGGACCCCGGCTGCTTTGATTTGAAACCAAGTGCATTTACAAAATGCACTTTTGAGCGTGGGGCTCGAACCGGATGTCCGATTTGGAATCCGTCAGCTCTGACAAGTCACGCCTACCTCCCAGGTCGTGTTGGAATGATCGAAATACTGGTCGGATCAGTATTTCACATTCTGGACCCCCGGACCCCGGCTGCTTTGATTTGAAACCAAGTGCATTTACAAAATGCACTTTTGAGCGTGGGGCTCGAACCGGATGTCCGATTTGGAATCCGTCAGCTCTGACAAGTCACGCCTACCTCCCAGGTCGTGTTGGAAGGATCGGAATGCCGGTCGGATCAGTATTTCACATTCTGGACCCCCGGACCCCGGCTGCTTTGATTTGAAACCAAGTGCATTTACAAAATGCACTTTTGAGCGTGGGGCTCGAACCGGATGTCCGATTTGGAATCCGTCAGCTCTGACAAGTCACGCCTACCTCCCAGGTCGTGTTGGAATGATCGGAATGTCGGTCGGATCAGTATTTCACATTCTGGACCCCCGGACCCCGGCTGCTTTGATTTGAAACCAAGTGCATTTAAAAAATGCACTTTTGAGCGTGGGGCTCGAACCGGATGTCCGATTTGGAATCCGTCAGCTCTGACAAGTCACGCCTACCTCCCAGGTCGTGTTGGAATGATCGAATGCCGGTCGGATCAGTATTTCACATTCTGGACCCCCGGACCCCGGCTGCTTTGATTTGAAACCAAGTGCATTTACAAAATGCACTTTTGAGCGTGGGGCTCGAACCGGATGTCCGATTTGGAATCGTCAGCTCTGACAAGTCACGCCTACCTCCCAGGTCATGTTGGAATGATCAGAATTCGGTCGGATCAGTATTTCACATTCTGGACCCCCGGACCCCGGCTGCTTTGATTTGAAACCAAGTGCATTTACAAAATGCACTTTTGAGCGTGGGGCTCGAACCGGATGTCCGATTTGGAATCCGTCAGCTCTGACAAGTCACGCCTACCTCCCAGGTCGTGTTGGAACGATCGGAATGCCGGTCGGATCAGTATTTCACATTCTGGACCCCCGGACCCCGGCTGCTTTGATTTGAAACCAAGTGCATTTACAAAATGCACTTTTGAGCGTGGGGCTCGAACCGGATGTCCGATTTGGAATCCGTCAGCTCTGACAAGTCACGCCTACCTCCCAGGTCGTGTTGGAATGATCGAATGCCGGTCGGATCAGTATTTCACATTCTGGACCCCCGGACCCCGGCTGCTTTGATTTGAAACCAAGTGCATTTACAAAATGCACTTTTGAGCGTGGGGCTCGAACCGGATGTCCGATTTGGAATCCGTCAGCTCTGACAAGTCACGCCTACCTCCCAGGTCGTGTTGGAATGATCGAATGCCGGTCGGATCAGTATTTCACATTCTGGACCCCCGGACCCCGGCTGCTTTGATTTGAAACCAAGTGCATTTACAAAATGCACTTTTGAGCGTGGGGCTCGAACCGGATGTCCGATTTGGAATCCGTCAGCTCTGACAAGTCACGCCTACCTCCCAGGTCGTGTTGGAATGATCGGAATGCCGGTCGGATCAGTATTTCACATTCTGGACCCCCGGACCCCGGCTGCTTTGATTTGAAACCAAGTGCATTTACAAAATGCACTTTTGAGCGTGGGGCTCGAACCGGATGTCCGATTTGGAATCCGTCAGCTCTGACAAGTCACGCCTACCTCCCAGGTCATGTTGGAATGATCGGAATGCCGGTCGGATCAGTATTTCACATTCTGGACCCCCGGACCCCGGCTGCTTTGATTTGAAACCAAGTGCATTTACAAAATGCACTTTTGAGCGTGGGGCTCGAACCGGATGTCCGATTTGGAATCCGTCAGCTCTGACAAGTCACGCCTACCTCCCAGGTCGTGTTGGAATGATCGGAATGCCGGTCGGATCAGTATTTCACATTCTGGACCCCCGGACCCCGGCTGCTTTGATTTGAAACCAAGTGCATTTACAAAATGCACTTTTGAGCGTGGGGCTCGAACCGGATGTCCGATTTGGAATCCGTCAGCTCTGACAAGTCACGCCTACCTCCCAGGTCGTGTTGGAATGATCGAATGCCGGTCGGATCAGTATTTCACATTCTGGACCCCCGGACCCCGGCTGCTTTGATTTGAAACCAAGTGCATTTACAAAATGCACTTTTGAGCGTGGGGCTCGAACCGGATGTCCGATTTGGAATCCGTCAGCTCTGACAAGTCACGCCTACCTCCCAGGTCGTGTTGGAATGATCGGAATGCCGGTCGGATCAGTATTTCACATTCTGGACCCCCGGACCCCGGCTGCTTTGATTTGAAACCAAGTGCATTTACAAAATGCACTTTTGAGCGTGGGGCTCGAACCGGATGTCCGATTTGGAATCCGTCAGCTCTGACAAGTCACGCCTACCTCCCAGGTCGTGTTGGAATGATCGGAATGCCGGTCGGATCAGTATTTCACATTCTGGACCCCCGGACCCCGGCTGCTTTGATTTGAAACCAAGTGCATTTACAAAATGCACTTTTGAGCGTGGGGCTCGAACCGGATGTCCGATTTGGAATCCGTCAGCTCTGACAAGTCACGCCTACCTCCCAGGTCGTGTTGGAATGATCGGAATGCCGGTCGGATCAGTATTTCACATTCTGGACCCCCGGACCCCGGCTGCTTTGATTTGAAACCAAGTGCATTTACAAAATGCACTTTTGAGCGTGGGGCTCGAACCGGATGTCCGATTTGGAATCCGTCAGCTCTGACAAGTCACGCCTACCTCCCAGGTCATGTTGGAATGATCGAATGCCGGTCGGATCAGTATTTCACATTCTGGACCCCCGGACCCCGGCTGCTTTGATTTGAAACCAAGTGCATTTACAAAATGCACTTTTGAGCGTGGGGCTCGAACCGGATGTCCGATTTGGAATCCGTCAGCTCTGACAAGTCACGCCTACCTCCCAGGTCGTGTTGGAATGATCGAATGCCGGTCGGATCAGTATTTCACATTCTGGACCCCCGGACCCCGGCTGCTTTGATTTGAAACCAAGTGCATTTACAAAATGCACTTTTGAGCGTGGGGCTCGAACCGGATGTCCGATTTGGAATCCGTCAGCTCTGACAAGTCACGCCTACCTCCCAGGTCGTGTTGGAATGATCGGAATGCCGGTCGGATCAGTATTTCACATTCTGGACCCCCGGACCCCGGCTGCTTTGATTTGAAACCAAGTGCATTTACAAAATGCACTTTTGAGCGTGGGGCTCGAACCGGATGTCCGATTTGGAATCCGTCAGCTCTGACAAGTCACGCCTACCTCCCAGGTCGTGTTGGAATGATCGGAATGCCGGTCGGATCAGTATTTCACATTCTGGACCCCCGGACCCCGGCTGCTTTGATTTGAAACCAAGTGCATTTACAAAATGCACTTTTGAGCGTGGGGCTCGAACCGGATGTCCGATTTGGAATCCGTCAGCTCTGACAAGTCACGCCTACCTCCCAGGTCGTGTTGGAATGATCGGAATGCCGGTCGGATCAGTATTTCACATTCTGGACCCCCGGACCCCGGCTGCTTTGATTTGAAACCAAGTGCATTTACAAAATGCACTTTTGAGCGTGGGGCTCGAACCGGATGTCCGATTTGGAATCCGTCAGCTCTGACAAGTCACGCCTACCTCCCAGGTCGTGTTGGAATGATCGAATGCCGGTCGGATCAGTATTTCACATTCTGGACCCCCGGACCCCGGCTGCTTTGATTTGAAACCAAGTGCATTTACAAAATGCACTTTTGAGCGTGGGGCTCGAACCGGATGTCCGATTTGGAATCCGTCAGCTCTGACAAGTCACGCCTACCTCCCAGGTCGTGTTGGAATGATCGGAATGCCGGTCGGATCAGTATTTCACATTCTGGACCCCCGGACCCCGGCTGCTTTGATTTGAAACCAAGTGCATTTACAAAATGCACTTTTGAGCGTGGGGCTCGAACCGGATGTCCGATTTGGAATCCGTCAGCTCTGACAAGTCACGCCTACCTCCCAGGTCGTGTTGGAATGATCGGAATGCCGGTCGGATCAGTATTTCACATTCTGGACCCCCGGACCCCGGCTGCTTTGATTTGAAACCAAGTGCATTTACAAAATGCACTTTTGAGCGTGGGGCTCGAACCGGATGTCCGATTTGGAATCCGTCAGCTCTGACAAGTCACGCCTACCTCCCAGGTCGTGTTGGAACGATCGAATGCCGGTCGGATCAGTATTTCACATTCTGGACCCCCGGACCCCGGCTGCTTTGATTTGAAACCAAGTGCATTTACAAAATGCACTTTTGAGCGTGGGGCTCGAACCGGATGTCCGATTTGGAATCCGTCAGCTCTGACAAGTCACGCCTACCTCCCAGGTCGTGTTGGAATGATCGGAATGCCGGTCGGATCAGTATTTCACATTCTGGACCCCCGGACCCCGGCTGCTTTGATTTGAAACCAAGTGCATTTACAAAATGCACTTTTGAGCGTGGGGCTCGAACCGGATGTCCGATTTGGAATCCGTCAGCTCTGACAAGTCACGCCTACCTCCCAGGTCGTGTTGGAATGATCGAATGCCGGTCGGATCAGTATTTCACATTCTGGACCCCCGGACCCCGGCTGCTTTGATTTGAAACCAAGTGCATTTACAAAATGCACTTTTGAGCGTGGGGCTCGAACCGGATGTCCGATTTGGAATCCGTCAGCTCTGACAAGTCACGCCTACCTCCCAGGTCGTGTTGGAATGATCGGAATGCCGGTCGGATCAGTATTTCACATTCTGGACCCCCGGACCCCGGCTGCTTTGATTTGAAACCAAGTGCATTTACAAAATGCACTTTTGAGCGTGGGGCTCGAACCGGATGTCCGATTTGGAATCCGTCAGCTCTGACAAGTCACGCCTACCTCCCAGGTCGTGTTGGAATGATCGGAATGCCGGTCGGATCAGTATTTCACATTCTGGACCCCCGGACCCCGGCTGCTTTGATTTGAAACCAAGTGCATTTACAAAATGCACTTTTGAGCGTGGGGCTCGAACCGGATGTCCGATTTGGAATCCGTCAGCTCTGACAAGTCACGCCTACCTCCCAGGTCGTGTTGGAATGATCGGAATGCCGGTCGGATCAGTATTTCACATTCTGGACCCCCGGACCCCGGCTGCTTTGATTTGAAACCAAGTGCATTTACAAAATGCACTTTTGAGCGTGGGGCTCGAACCGGATGTCCGATTTGGAATCCGTCAGCTCTGACAAGTCACGCCTACCTCCCAGGTCGTGTTGGAATGATCGGAATGCCGGTCGGATCAGTATTTCACATTCTGGACCCCCGGACCCCGGCTGCTTTGATTTGAAACCAAGTGCATTTACAAAATGCACTTTTGAGCGTGGGGCTCGAACCGGATGTCCGATTTGGAATCCGTCAGCTCTGACAAGTCACGCCTACCTCCCAGGTCGTGTTGGAATGATCGGAATGCCGGTCGGATCAGTATTTCACATTCTGGACCCCCGGACCCCGGCTGCTTTGATTTGAAACCAAGTGCATTTACAAAATGCACTTTTGAGCGTGGGGCTCGAACCGGATGTCCGATTTGGAATCCGTCAGCTCTGACAAGTCACGCCTACCTCCCAGGTCGTGTTGGAATGATCGGAATGCCGGTCGGATCAGTATTTCACATTCTGGACCCCCGGACCCCGGCTGCTTTGATTTGAAACCAAGTGCATTTACAAAATGCACTTTTGAGCGTGGGGCTCGAACCGGATGTCCGATTTGGAATCCGTCAGCTCTGACAAGTCACGCCTACCTCCCAGGTCATGTTGGAATGATCGGAATGCCGGTCGGATCAGTATTTCACATTCTGGACCCCCGGACCCCGGCTGCTTTGATTTGAAACCAAGTGCATTTACAAAATGCACTTTTGAGCGTGGGGCTCGAACCGGATGTCCGATTTGGAATCCGTCAGCTCTGACAAGTCACGCCTACCTCCCAGGTCGTGTTGGAATGATCGGAATGCCGGTCGGATCAGTATTTCACATTCTGGACCCCCGGACCCCGGCTGCTTTGATTTGAAACCAAGTGCATTTACAAAATGCACTTTTGAGCGTGGGGCTCGAACCGGATGTCCGATTTGGAATCCGTCAGCTCTGACAAGTCACGCCTACCTCCCAGGTCGTGTTGGAATGATCGGAATGCCGGTCGGATCAGTATTTCACATTCTGGACCCCCGGACCCCGGCTGCTTTGATTTGAAACCAAGTGCATTTACAAAATGCACTTTTGAGCGTGGGGCTCGAACCGGATGTCCGATTTGGAATCCGTCAGCTCTGACAAGTCACGCCTACCTCCCAGGTCGTGTTGGAATGATCGGAATGCCGGTCGGATCAGTATTTCACATTCTGGACCCCCGGACCCCGGCTGCTTTGATTTGAAACCAAGTGCATTTACAAAATGCACTTTTGAGCGTGGGGCTCGAACCGGATGTCCGATTTGGAATCCGTCAGCTCTGACAAGTCACGCCTACCTCCCAGGTCGTGTTGGAATGATCGAATGCCGGTCGGATCAGTATTTCACATTCTGGACCCCCGGACCCCGGCTGCTTTGATTTGAAACCAAGTGCATTTACAAAATGCACTTTTGAGCGTGGGGCTCGAACCGGATGTCCGATTTGGAATCCGTCAGCTCTGACAAGTCACGCCTACCTCCCAGGTCGTGTTGGAATGATCGGAATGCCGGTCGGATCAGTATTTCACATTCTGGACCCCCGGACCCCGGCTGCTTTGATTTGAAACCAAGTGCATTTACAAAATGCACTTTTGAGCGTGGGGCTCGAACCGGATGTCCGATTTGGAATCCGTCAGCTCTGACAAGTCACGCCTACCTCCCAGGTCGTGTTGGAATGATCGGAATGCCGGTCGGATCAGTATTTCACATTCTGGACCCCCGGACCCCGGCTGCTTTGATTTGAAACCAAGTGCATTTACAAAATGCACTTTTGAGCGTGGGGCTCGAACCGGATGTCCGATTTGGAATCCGTCAGCTCTGACAAGTCACGCCTACCTCCCAGGTCGTGTTGGAACGATCGGAATGCCGGTCGGATCAGTATTTCACATTCTGGACCCCCGGACCCCGGCTGCTTTGATTTGAAACCAAGTGCATTTACAAAATGCACTTTTGAGCGTGGGGCTCGAACCGGATGTCCGATTTGGAATCCGTCAGCTCTGACAAGTCACGCCTACCTCCCAGGTCGTGTTGGAATGATCGGAATGCCGGTCGGATCAGTATTTCACATTCTGGACCCCCGGACCCCGGCTGCTTTGATTTGAAACCAAGTGCATTTACAAAATGCACTTTTGAGCGTGGGGCTCGAACCGGATGTCCGATTTGGAATCCGTCAGCTCTGACAAGTCACGCCTACCTCCCAGGTCGTGTTGGAACGATCGGAATGCCGGTCGGATCAGTATTTCACATTCTGGACCCCCGGACCCCGGCTGCTTTGATTTGAAACCAAGTGCATTTACAAAATGCACTTTTGAGCGTGGGGCTCGAACCGGATGTCCGATTTGGAATCCGTCAGCTCTGACAAGTCACGCCTACCTCCCAGGTCGTGTTGGAACGATCGAATGCCGGTCGGATCAGTATTTCACATTCTGGACCCCCGGACCCCGGCTGCTTTGATTTGAAACCAAGTGCATTTACAAAATGCACTTTTGAGCGTGGGGCTCGAACCGGATGTCCGATTTGGAATCCGTCAGCTCTGACAAGTCACGCCTACCTCCCAGGTCGTGTTGGAATGATCGGAATGCCGGTCGGATCAGTATTTCACATTCTGGACCCCCGGACCCCGGCTGCTTTGATTTGAAACCAAGTGCATTTACAAAATGCACTTTTGAGCGTGGGGCTCGAACCGGATGTCCGATTTGGAATCCGTCAGCTCTGACAAGTCACGCCTACCTCCCAGGTCGTGTTGGAATGATCGAATGCCGGTCGGATCAGTATTTCACATTCTGGACCCCCGGACCCCGGCTGCTTTGATTTGAAACCAAGTGCATTTACAAAATGCACTTTTGAGCGTGGGGCTCGAACCGGATGTCCGATTTGGAATCCGTCAGCTCTGACAAGTCACGCCTACCTCCCAGGTCGTGTTGGAATGATCGGAATGCCGGTCGGATCAGTATTTCACATTCTGGACCCCCGGACCCCGGCTGCTTTGATTTGAAACCAAGTGCATTTACAAAATGCACTTTTGAGCGTGGGGCTCGAACCGGATGTCCGATTTGGAATCCGTCAGCTCTGACAAGTCACGCCTACCTCCCAGGTCGTGTTGGAATGATCGGAATGCCGGTCGGATCAGTATTTCACATTCTGGACCCCCGGACCCCGGCTGCTTTGATTTGAAACCAAGTGCATTTACAAAATGCACTTTTGAGCGTGGGGCTCGAACCGGATGTCCGATTTGGAATCCGTCAGCTCTGACAAGTCACGCCTACCTCCCAGGTCGTGTTGGAATGATCGGAATGCCGGTCGGATCAGTATTTCACATTCTGGACCCCCGGACCCCGGCTGCTTTGATTTGAAACCAAGTGCATTTACAAAATGCACTTTTGAGCGTGGGGCTCGAACCGGATGTCCGATTTGGAATCCGTCAGCTCTGACAAGTCACGCCTACCTCCCAGGTCGTGTTGGAATGATCGGAATGCCGGTCGGATCAGTATTTCACATTCTGGACCCCCGGACCCCGGCTGCTTTGATTTGAAACCAAGTGCATTTACAAAATGCACTTTTGAGCGTGGGGCTCGAACCGGATGTCCGATTTGGAATCCGTCAGCTCTGACAAGTCACGCCTACCTCCCAGGTCGTGTTGGAATGATCGGAATGCCGGTCGGATCAGTATTTCACATTCTGGACCCCCGGACCCCGGCTGCTTTGATTTGAAACCAAGTGCATTTACAAAATGCACTTTTGAGCGTGGGGCTCGAACCGGATGTCCGATTTGGAATCCGTCAGCTCTGACAAGTCACGCCTACCTCCCAGGTCGTGTTGGAATGATCGGAATGCCGGTCGGATCAGTATTTCACATTCTGGACCCCCGGACCCCGGCTGCTTTGATTTGAAACCAAGTGCATTTACAAAATGCACTTTTGAGCGTGGGGCTCGAACCGGATGTCCGATTTGGAATCCGTCAGCTCTGACAAGTCACGCCTACCTCCCAGGTCGTGTTGGAATGATCGGAATGCCGGTCGGATCAGTATTTCACATTCTGGACCCCCGGACCCCGGCTGCTTTGATTTGAAACCAAGTGCATTTACAAAATGCACTTTTGAGCGTGGGGCTCGAACCGGATGTCCGATTTGGAATCCGTCAGCTCTGACAAGTCACGCCTACCTCCCAGGTCGTGTTGGAATGATCGGAATGCCGGTCGGATCAGTATTTCACATTCTGGACCCCCGGACCCCGGCTGCTTTGATTTGAAACCAAGTGCATTTACAAAATGCACTTTTGAGCGTGGGGCTCGAACCGGATGTCCGATTTGGAATCCGTCAGCTCTGACAAGTCACGCCTACCTCCCAGGTCGTGTTGGAATGATCGGAATGCCGGTCGGATCAGTATTTCACATTCTGGACCCCCGGACCCCGGCTGCTTTGATTTGAAACCAAGTGCATTTACAAAATGCACTTTTGAGCGTGGGGCTCGAACCGGATGTCCGATTTGGAATCCGTCAGCTCTGACAAGTCACGCCTACCTCCCAGGTCGTGTTGGAATGATCGGAATGCCGGTCGGATCAGTATTTCACATTCTGGACCCCCGGACCCCGGCTGCTTTGATTTGAAACCAAGTGCATTTACAAAATGCACTTTTGAGCGTGGGGCTCGAACCGGATGTCCGATTTGGAATCCGTCAGCTCTGACAAGTCACGCCTACCTCCCAGGTCGTGTTGGAATGATCGGAATGCCGGTCGGATCAGTATTTCACATTCTGGACCCCCGGACCCCGGCTGCTTTGATTTGAAACCAAGTGCATTTACAAAATGCACTTTTGAGCGTGGGGCTCGAACCGGATGTCCGATTTGGAATCCGTCAGCTCTGACAAGTCACGCCTACCTCCCAGGTCGTGTTGGAATGATCGGAATGCCGGTCGGATCAGTATTTCACATTCTGGACCCCCGGACCCCGGCTGCTTTGATTTGAAACCAAGTGCATTTACAAAATGCACTTTTGAGCGTGGGGCTCGAACCGGATGTCCGATTTGGAATCCGTCAGCTCTGACAAGTCACGCCTACCTCCCAGGTCGTGTTGGAATGATCGGAATGCCGGTCGGATCAGTATTTCACATTCTGGACCCCCGGACCCCGGCTGCTTTGATTTGAAACCAAGTGCATTTACAAAATGCACTTTTGAGCGTGGGGCTCGAACCGGATGTCCGATTTGGAATCCGTCAGCTCTGACAAGTCACGCCTACCTCCCAGGTCGTGTTGGAATGATCGGAATGCCGGTCGGATCAGTATTTCACATTCTGGACCCCCGGACCCCGGCTGCTTTGATTTGAAACCAAGTGCATTTACAAAATGCACTTTTGAGCGTGGGGCTCGAACCGGATGTCCGATTTGGAATCCGTCAGCTCTGACAAGTCACGCCTACCTCCCAGGTCGTGTTGGAATGATCGAATGCCGGTCGGATCAGTATTTCACATTCTGGACCCCCGGACCCCGGCTGCTTTGATTTGAAACCAAGTGCATTTACAAAATGCACTTTTGAGCGTGGGGCTCGAACCGGATGTCCGATTTGGAATCCGTCAGCTCTGACAAGTCACGCCTACCTCCCAGGTCGTGTTGGAATGATCGGAATGCCGGTCGGATCAGTATTTCACATTCTGGACCCCCGGACCCCGGCTGCTTTGATTTGAAACCAAGTGCATTTACAAAATGCACTTTTGAGCGTGGGGCTCGAACCGGATGTCCGATTTGGAATCCGTCAGCTCTGACAAGTCACGCCTACCTCCCAGGTCGTGTTGGAATGATCGGAATGCCGGTCGGATCAGTATTTCACATTCTGGACCCCCGGACCCCGGCTGCTTTGATTTGAAACCAAGTGCATTTACAAAATGCACTTTTGAGCGTGGGGCTCGAACCGGATGTCCGATTTGGAATCCGTCAGCTCTGACAAGTCACGCCTACCTCCCAGGTCGTGTTGGAATGATCGGAATGCCGGTCGGATCAGTATTTCACATTCTGGACCCCCGGACCCCGGCTGCTTTGATTTGAAACCAAGTGCATTTACAAAATGCACTTTTGAGCGTGGGGCTCGAACCGGATGTCCGATTTGGAATCCGTCAGCTCTGACAAGTCACGCCTACCTCCCAGGTCGTGTTGGAATGATCGGAATGCCGGTCGGATCAGTATTTCACATTCTGGACCCCCGGACCCCGGCTGCTTTGATTTGAAACCAAGTGCATTTACAAAATGCACTTTTGAGCGTGGGGCTCGAACCGGATGTCCGATTTGGAATCCGTCAGCTCTGACAAGTCACGCCTACCTCCCAGGTCGTGTTGGAATGATCGAATGCCGGTCGGATCAGTATTTCACATTCTGGACCCCCGACCCCGGCTGCTTTGATTTGAAACCAAGTGCATTTACAAAATGCACTTTTGAGCGTGGGGCTCGAACCGGATGTCCGATTTGGAATCCGTCAGCTCTGACAAGTCACGCCTACCTCCCAGGTCGTGTTGGAATGATCGGAATGCCGGTCGGATCAGTATTTCACATTCTGGACCCCCGGACCCCGGCTGCTTTGATTTGAAACCAAGTGCATTTACAAAATGCACTTTTGAGCGTGGGGCTCGAACCGGATGTCCGATTTGGAATCCGTCAGCTCTGACAAGTCACGCCTACCTCCCAGGTCGTGTTGGAATGATCGGAATGCCGGTCGGATCAGTATTTCACATTCTGGACCCCCGGACCCCGGCTGCTTTGATTTGAAACCAAGTGCATTTACAAAATGCACTTTTGAGCGTGGGGCTCGAACCGGATGTCCGATTTGGAATCCGTCAGCTCTGACAAGTCACGCCTACCTCCCAGGTCGTGTTGGAAGATCGGAATGCCGGTCGGATCAGTATTTCACATTCTGGACCCCCGGACCCCGGCTGCTTTGATTTGAAACCAAGTGCATTTACAAAATGCACTTTTGAGCGTGGGGCTCGAACCGGATGTCCGATTTGGAATCCGTCAGCTCTGACAAGTCACGCCTACCTCCCAGGTCGTGTTGGAATGATCGGAATGCCGGTCGGATCAGTATTTCACATTCTGGACCCCCGGACCCCGGCTGCTTTGATTTGAAACCAAGTGCATTTACAAAATGCACTTTTGAGCGTGGGGCTCGAACCGGATGTCCGATTTGGAATCCGTCAGCTCTGACAAGTCACGCCTACCTCCCAGGTCGTGTTGGAATGATCGGAATGCCGGTCGGATCAGTATTTCACATTCTGGACCCCCGGACCCCGGCTGCTTTGATTTGAAACCAAGTGCATTTACAAAATGCACTTTTGAGCGTGGGGCTCGAACCGGATGTCCGATTTGGAATCCGTCAGCTCTGACAAGTCACGCCTACCTCCCAGGTCATGTTGGAATGATCGAATGCGGTCGGATCAGTATTTCACATTCTGGACCCCCGGACCCCGGCTGCTTTGATTTGAAACCAAGTGCATTTACAAAATGCACTTTTGAGCGTGGGGCTCGAACCGGATGTCCGATTTGGAATCCGTCAGCTCTGACAAGTCACGCCTACCTCCCAGGTCGTGTTGGAATGATCGGAATGCCGGTCGGATCAGTATTTCACATTCTGGACCCCCGGACCCCGGCTGCTTTGATTTGAAACCAAGTGCATTTACAAAATGCACTTTTGAGCGTGGGGCTCGAACCGGATGTCCGATTTGGAATCCGTCAGCTCTGACAAGTCACGCCTACCTCCCAGGTCGTGTTGGAATGATCGAATGCCGGTCGGATCAGTATTTCACATTCTGGACCCCCGGACCCCGGCTGCTTTGATTTGAAACCAAGTGCATTTACAAAATGCACTTTTGAGCGTGGGGCTCGAACCGGATGTCCGATTTGGAATCCGTCAGCTCTGACAAGTCACGCCTACCTCCCAGGTCGTGTTGGAATGATCGAATGCCGGTCGGATCAGTATTTCACATTCTGGACCCCCGGACCCCGGCTGCTTTGATTTGAAACCAAGTGCATTTACAAAATGCACTTTTGAGCGTGGGGCTCGAACCGGATGTCCGATTTGGAATCCGTCAGCTCTGACAAGTCACGCCTACCTCCCAGGTCGTGTTGGAATGATCGGAATGCCGGTCGGATCAGTATTTCACATTCTGGACCCCGGACCCGGCTGCTTTGATTTGAAACCAAGTGCATTTACAAAATGCACTTTTGAGCGTGGGGCTCGAACCGGATGTCCGATTTGGAATCCGTCAGCTCTGACAAGTCACGCCTACCTCCCAAGTCGTGTTGGAATGATCGGAATGCCGGTCGGATCAGTATTTCACATTCTGGACCCCGGACCCCGGCTGCTTTGATTTGAAACCAAGTGCATTTATAAAATGCACTTTTGAGCGTGGGGCTCGAACCGGATGTCCGATTTGGAATCCGTCAGCTCTGACAAGTCACGCCTACCTCCCAGGTCGTGTTGGAATGATCGGAATGCCTGTCGGATCAGTATTTCACATTCTGGACCCCCGGACCCCGGCTGCGTTGATTTGAAACCAAGTGCATTTACAAAATGCACTTTTGAGCGTGGGGCTCGAACCGGATGTCCGATTTGGAATCCGTCAGCTCTGACAAGTCACGCCTACCTCCCAGTC